>JAOPTO010000207.1:15704-560989 GCA_033822845.1 Tetrapedia diversipes | reverse complement strand
AGAACACAGAAAAGCTTATATTCAAAGCGTGAAAAATTGCTGAAACTTTGAGATTCGTTATCAGCCCCCTTAAAAGATATTTTGCCGCCAAAAAAATTGCTCCACGCAGGACACACCATGCTCTGTACACGCATAAAGTTTCATTGAAATCAGAATTTCAGAAGTAGATGAATTTCTTTATAATACAGTGCACGAATACTTTTTGGAGCCACTGTATGTTGGAAAATGAACAAATGCCAGACGAAGGACAACGTTTTCATTCAACACGGTAATACGGACGTCCGTTCGAGCACGATTGTAAACACATTGCTGGCTGCTATTCAGCGACAGATTTCGATGCCCGACACCTGGTTACGCGCTCTACGCCCGTAATCGGTCAAGCCTATTCAAAGCGAAAGTGACCCAGTTTTGAAGATCACAATTTCGAGATCGCCATGTCAAAGCCGCACGCTTCGATCCGACCTAAAGTGGGATGCATTCTGTCCCGCATTAAATTGCGAGCGATAATATGATCGAGCTCCATCGACGAGGGACCTGTCGATTTTCTCTCCCGTGCTCTTTGTCTCCTCGCCACCCTTCTTTGTCCCGCCCTCTTCGTCGTTCCAACGCGAACCAGCACTCGAAAGCTTTTGAGCAATCCAACGGACACGCGGTCGTTCGAACGGGAAACGATAAAGACCGCGACGACCAATCATCGTCTGTTGGGAATAAAATACGTCCTAACGAGTAAACAAAAATCAATCTCCTCGAAGAAATATTTATGCGAGGTCGAGCAATGCGCTGAAGAGGTTTTAGGAACGGATCAAGTGTTTTACCCTTACCACGGTGCGTGTAAGAATGGGACCCTAACGAACTGTGTCCTGTAATGCCAGGGAATTTTTTAGAATACCCCCTTCCACTACGCACACTACCGCAGTAAACGCGTGTACGTGAGTTCAGCGTTTTGGACGACTTCGGAAAATCGAGGGAGAACACAAATGAAAGTCTTTCTTTCGCTCTTGAAGCGCTGTGAAAGCAAGAATGCGGCAGGAGCCGCGCGGGATATTGACTGCCTATTCTCATTTTTCGACATATGTTCTATATTTAATTATTATCACAAATCTACTATATTTAAAGAAATTTTCACAAATGTATTATTATGTATTTTTCCATCACAAGAGCACCCTTGTATGCCGAGAAGTAAGAACACTGATTGTGAGGAGTGAAGATCTCGCGCGGCCCGTGTCGCAGGCTTGCTTCCCACATTGGTTGGATTTCAGCGCTTCAAAAGCGAGGGAGAAAGACACATTTGTTTTTTTATCTCGATTTCCTGAAGTCGTCCGAAACGCTGAGCTCACGTACACGCGTTTACTGTGATAGCGTGTATTAAAATTAAATTAAAAACTGAAGAACATGACTACGCGTCTGACTATTAAAATAAAACTCAAGAGTAGGACAACACGTCTGACCCCTTCGACGTTACATTTATTTCTGTTCCCTTTTTTTTAATATCAACCGTCTCTTCGTTACCACCTCTGGCTGAACTTTGCCGCCTTTATTCAAATTTTCCTCCGTTGACAGCATTCTAGAAAATGCTTGATGCATGGCATTCTGTGAGCCAGTTCGCCTCACGAATGCCTTGAACGATTCTGCGCTAACACGTGCGTAAGTGGAAAGGGGATGTTCTGGAGAACTCCCGTCCTCAGTCTGACATCACAGGTGTCCTTTAGCCTCTTCTATTCATTTTGAGTCTTGCCTCTCGCTACATATACAGCATCGCCGTTGAAATATAGGTGCAAGCAGATTCCCGTGATTGTATCTTGAGTTCCAAAAACCAAAAAGGAAAAAGGAAAAAGAAAAACGGTGGCGACCTTCCTGTCCTGGCCACTAGGAGGGATTTAACCCTTTGACTGCGGAACACTCAGAGCCGAAACGCTTCGCGTCGACGGCGTGCAGCCGGCACTAACTGTCGCTGGGGACTGAATACTTTTTCACGCAATCTGAATCTGTTCGGCGGTGTATTCAATTGTAATATTGTACAGAATCAAATTACTATTACTTTATCCACTCCAAAATTAATATTTTTCAATTTTTTAAATATTTTTTATCTTCAATATATATTATTTATTCGTCAAGGGTAAAGTTTTAAAACGCCATAATTTGATAATTATAATGTATTATAAAATATATAAAATGAAATGTACAAAACGAACTCCAAACCATACATACCTTTTGTCAAATGGCAGATGAACAGATGAAACGAATTTAAGATATAGGGAAAACTGACGAAATAAACGAGATTTTTCTTGTTGATAAGCAACAAGGTATGTTGTTTCTGAGTGTTACACGGATATGATAAAATAATTTCTTGACAAATTCAGTAAGACAGCAGTAAATGATCAAAGCCGTCGCCGAGCACACATGTGCGCCCATAGTCTATATCGACGGCTTGTGCTGGGCGCAAATGTGCGCCCATAGTCTATATCGAAGGCTTGTGCTGGGCGCATATATGCGCCCGTAGCAGTCAAAGGGTTAACGACCATCTTTCTCGCAGGCCCCGAACGAAACACCCTTTCCCATTCCTTCTCGCTCCTTCTCTTTCGCAACAGCCACAAAACAAAAACAAAAGAAGCAATCGAAGGCTGTCCTTCGTCAGAAGGATGTGTCGAGAGTTCACTTCGGTTCAGTTCAGTTCCGTGGGCAAAAGTAGGCGAAAGACGCCGCGGAGCGAGGGTCGGATCGAGACACGGCCCTTAACGTGATCGCATAATTCCCCATTATCCCGGCGGGGGTTGTCTCGTTCGAACAAACTTGCCCGATCTCGATTCCTTTTCCAATTAAATGTTCAGGGTCGGGTCTCGTTGCTCCCGTCGCTCTGACGACTGACTGACACAGATACGTACACCGCGAAGGATTATCCGGCGTAATGTGCACCGCCGACTTTCTGGCAGGCAGGGCCACTCGAAATGCTCGAAATCAGCTTCCTCTCCGCGAACCACCGTAAATCCTCTCGGGACGATTAAGTTCGCGACCAGCGTGCTCGCGACTCGCCTCGCGTCATTTGATAATGCTCGCTTATCCGTCGACTAAACTTCGTTCGGCGATGATTTAACGCCAGAACTAACGACAATTAACGCGTACTTATTTGCAAGGAAGAGATCAAGTTGGAAATTGTATGAAAAAATACCGAATACATAAAAAAGAAAACAATCTTTATTTATACCTTCTACAGAAAATCATAATAAATTTTGGAAGATTTACCATGGTAAATTTATAAATTTGCTATTATTGGAGATTATGGATTGAAAGGAATAAAATAACGATAACTGTTCACTTAAGAATTTACTAAACTTTATTTCTAAGGGAAGGTGAACCTTGATAACTCGACTTGCGAAAACACGCGTGACCACTAAACGGTAGAGGTCACGAACCGAAGCTTTTACAGTTACCTTAGTTGCCGATGCAGACTTCGATGCTGCCAACAAACAAACAAACAACGAAACTCCGACTGTCGTTTTGAATAACCCTGTATTCCAAGCTTCGTTCGTTCATTGAACTTCGAAATCCCTCTGTTTGCCTCAATTCCTCTGCAAGCAGCAGACGCATTCTATTAAAACAGGAAACCTCATGAAATCCCAGGGACAAAGTCTGTGCCGCGAAAATCATCGAGTTTCCTCGGTTGGAACGGAACAATCAAGTCCACGGTTTATCGTTTCGCCCATGAACTACATTTCCCCGTAGACATTTGCGTAAACGACACCCACGCGCTGCCCTATCGATCCTCCATCGATCCCGCTTCTTATTTGTGTTGTTCTTGGAACCGTCTACTTCAGACTCCCTCGATTCTCGATTCTGTAACACCGTGAAACGCGTCGAATGCGAATTTTCCCTGGACAGGATCGCAATAATAAAAATTCTGTGCCTGAGAGCCGAACTAATTCGTGCCTAATTAATAATTCTAGAACGACAATTACGAAACACCACAATCGCACCATAATTTTATAATCGCTTAAGCATCTTAAAAGTAATAAAACCTTAGTTTCATTTTTCTCGTTTTCTTTTTTTGTTTGTATCGCGTGCAATTCATGTTTATATCATCGTGTACAAAACGGGTTTCCAGCCGGTTCACAAATAAAATAAAATTTTTAAAATCGCGCGAATCATCGCTTTTCAAAATTAAAATTGATGCACCCTCTTACTGGAGCTCTAATTGCCATCTAGATATCCGAATACTCGAATTCTAATATCCAAACGGGGATATGGATTTGAATTAAGAGGAAAGATTCACGTTCGAATATTCGAATACTCAGATTCAAATTTGAATATTCGCTCTGTTTGGGTTACGTGAATCTGTATGTATTCTCGTGCTTGGAATTGAACTGAGATTCGAAAATCGACACCTAAGACTTGAAAACTCGAGACTACTCCTAAATTCGAGCAACAGCAATAATCTTCTCCGTCTGGCAAATTTTTTGTTCGATAGAATAAAATACGAATGTAGCTCAGTTTAATCTAACTCTCAGGTACGCAATTACGATGGTTAATTTGATACCAGCACGGTTTTCGCCATGACCGTGAACTACATTCCGCGGCGGGGTTTCACAGTTAATCGCATTTGTGCGCAAGGACTTCTGTTTCCCTCATTTGCCTCCCGTTATTGCCGATAGCATAACGCGCTGGCGATAGCGGGCCGCATTGAGGACGTTCACGATCGGACAAGCAAGCTCGATAATAAAAAAAAAAAGTGCTCGATAACCAACGGTCAAGGCTGCCGTGTTGATTACAAACGAGAAATCGTATCGTATTCGAGGGGACGCGTTTCGTTTAAGCGGCGTCGCGACGCTGCTGCACACCTGGTGTACGTGTAAGCGCAATTGGTGGCCGAAAAAGCGGAACGATATAGCGAGGACGTGATCTGGGCGGTTTAAGGTGGCTTGTGACATCATTTTCGAGTCCTCTTACGTTTGCAACGTTTCGCGGTATTAAAACGAGGTACACAACGATTGAAATTATTGGAATCGCTTGAAATTGCAAATGTAACAGCGATTTCTGTGGAAAGAAAAAATAGTATGGAAACCCTGTGAACGTACCTAATTCTGATTTCTGTAGGGACAAGAAATACTGTGAATGTAATTCTGATTTCTACGAAGAGAAGGAATATTAAGGGAAAGCCTTTCAAGGTTGCGTGAGAAATTAAAGAAAACGGTTCTAACGAAGAAATTGGTAAAAGGATAATTTTCGCGGAAAGTCAAGAAAGTATGAATTCCGTAGCTATTTGAAGGGTCGAAAGGCTTTCGTAAGCAATCGATAAAGCGTCACTTTTATTTTAATTCCGAAAAGATGTATTGGAGATTATGGGTAAAAAGGAAGAAGTAACGATAATTTTCTTTTTAAGATTTAAGTAAACTTTATTTCTAAAAAGGAGGGTATATCTTCTTGTACTAAATCTGTATGCAGCGAAAGGCAAGACTCGAACGAATCGTAGAGGCTAAAAGTTACAGTTCCTCTAATTCTCCAGTACCTCTAATTCTTATACAAAGCGTGGTTGTAAACACTTCACCCGTTCCTAGAACCTCTTCAGCGCATAGCTCGATCCCGCATAGATATATATTTCTTCGGAGAGATTAATTTTTGTTTATACGTTAGGACGTATTTTATTTCCAACTCGTCGATATAGGCGTCCGCGCATATTGTGAGTGATGGGCTAACAACAAAATATTGATAAACCGTCGTCGGGAGACCAAACGTCGCACGGCATAGATCGATCGCACGCGTCCTGGTCCTGAAAATAAAACCAATATCCTCCTCGATATCACCCCCTACAACCTCCCTGTCTTTTTTTAACCCAGCATAGCGTACGCATCGAAAATTGAATCGTTTCCGCCAAGGTGAGGCGACGCGGCGGTATCAAAGCTGTTGGATTAAACGGACACGGGCACGATCTTCGTGCGGGAGAGCAGAACGTGCGAGGAAGGAATGCAAAGCAGCAGCGGGCCCGTTGCTTAGTAAACAAGGACGCGGAGGAAATATTGTCCCGTCGGGATTCGAGGGATTCGCCGGGTGCGCGGGTCCCGTTCTAACAGATGGAACGCGAGAGATGAAACTTCTCGTCTCGCGGCAAAGGGAATGCTCGAGCCGGCGCGCCGTGCACCGGAAAAAGGGTTTAGAAATTTTTAACGAGGCCGGAAATCACAGAAAGAAGCGTCGCGCATCGGGGATCAAAGGTGATAACGATAGTCAGCCGAGCTTGGGTGGTAGTCACACGTATAGGATTTAATTTTATGAGAGATGATAGGATTCAGGTGTGGGTGTGACAAACTAAAGTTTTTGGATTTATTTAAAATAGTTTAATAGTAACGTACAAACAGCTTTTCAACTTAACAATTTTGACGTTCTTGCTGCTCTCACAATCACGCTCTGATCTCTCCCAGATCTCTTCCAATCAGCTTCCATTTCATTATCTTGAATTTTGAACTTCTTGTTTGGTAGAGAGAGATGGTAGAGCTCAGGTGTGAGTAAAACAAAACGAAGTTCTTAGATATAATAATATATTTGAAATAGTTGAATAGTAACAATTTAATAGTATACGACTTTTCAACTTAGCAGCTTCGACATTCTTACTGCTTTCACAATCACGCTCTTTCTGCCCCGCGCTCGCATTTTCCCCGTTAAATATTCTTTGAAACACTCGTTTCCTTTCTTTCTAATTGTCAACCTTTCTCATTCGATATATTCGGACACGTTCACCCAAAATTCCTCAGTCGCTCAGTTTTCTCGAGTGCTCATCTTTTGCGCTTTAGAAACTCTCTAGTCCAAACATTCTACGTTCACACGGCTATCGCTCGACTCGACCATTCTTCACATTTTCCCAGAATCGTAACCATTCGATCGCATTTCTACGCTATCAAGGCGCTTAACCCTTTCGTTTCGAGCGCCGCTTATAAGCGGCATCTAGATATATTTTGTATTTTAATAATTTTTTATTTTAACAATTCTGTATTACAATAATTTTGTAAGCCTTTTCATATTAAAAATGTAAATATACTTCTTACATTAGAGTAGCGAT
This sequence comes from Tetrapedia diversipes, assembly GCA_033822845.1. Classification (NCBI taxonomy): domain Eukaryota; kingdom Metazoa; phylum Arthropoda; class Insecta; order Hymenoptera; family Apidae; genus Tetrapedia; species Tetrapedia diversipes. The sequence goes on along the minus strand of JAOPTO010000207.1, from coordinate 553,944 downwards.
TGTTTTATTCAGCACAATTGTTATTTAAGACTTACAAAAATGCGCACTGTGCACATTTCTGACGCGTGCTTCCGTTCAGTGGCGGTACTTCGGCGGACTAGACAGCTGAAGCGAAAGGGTTAAAGCAAATTGATCGAAGTGTTCCTAGACCTCCGCGTAGCTCGTAACACTTTCTAACTTAATTCTGAATATTTCAATTCACGTTGAAAAGTAAGAAGAGATGGAATACGATAAGGATACGCTGTACGATCGGAATAATTGGAACGATCCCAAATTTGCAAAAGGTGCAGCACAAAAGCTGCATGGAACGTCGTGAAAAAAGAAGGTATTGTAGCCCGAGGGGAGAGAGGGTTCGTTCGCGATCAGCAGCCATCGGTAGCAGAGATGAAAAATAGGGATGCTGTTCGCAGAAAGGGGTCCGACCAGATGGCAGAGGTGATTTGGGACTGCGCCAAATCCACGATGTTCCTTGCAAAACGATCGCCAACCGAACAAGTGGCGCACGTAACACGTTCGTACAAGAAATATGTACCCACGTCCGTGCAGGGCGCGGAATTATTCGACTGCCCACACTCTCTCGCATTCATAATAAAAAAGTTCGTTCCCGAGGTATGAAAATGTGTCCCGGCACCCTGTGAGCAATCGATAACACCGTGCCCGTCCCTGTTCCTCGGGGCCAGGGGCATTAATAACGCCCAACTGAAATGCCTTCCCCTTTGGACAATCGATTTTCTTTCGATGAATAATAGACAAAACTGTATACGCAAGCATCGAGTTTCGTTATCAACGAGTATCCTGGGGTTTCAGTTCATTTTTTTTTTTTTTTTTAGTCGAATCTCTAAACATTCGAACTTCGACGGACTTATTACTACAATTGTACTGAATAATCGAACTTAGGAAATTCAACCGAGTATCGATCTAACGTTAAATTAGTTTAAATTGATTGGCTCAACACTAGGTTTACGGGAACTGTCAATTTGACGGGTTTTGGACTTCATGAGCAAAATTTGCAAAAACAATTACTACTGTTCCTAGCAATTTTTGCTAATTTTTATCGATGGAGCAATAGAAATACATCCAAATCTATTTCCCGCTCAGTTCTGCAATTTCAAATTCTGTTTGATGTATACCTTATTCCTTAGTATATGTATACCGGAAATAGATGTATACAAGAAACTTCCGAAAAATCTAGTGTTAATTATTTTAGTGTTTCAACGACAAACATGAAATTCGAAGCATTTCTATTCAATGTCTACGAAAATATATTGTAAAATTTCGCGTAACTATTTTCGTCGAACACTACGAACGCTAAAGTTCGACTAAATATTATATTTAACAAAATTGGAGTAAAAACTCGAAACGAAATTAGTTCAAGTTAAGGTCAGTAAATTAAAATAGTCGAATATAAATTTTCAAATTGGTAATACTTTTGTTCAATATCCATGAGAGATTGGATCGATCATTTCAATATTTTCGCTACGGTCGCCGCCGTTAATTCATCAACAGCATCAATCTTCGTTAACACCGTTATGGCCGTCCGCAAAGAGAACGACATTATAAACGGCGGATCGATCGGTGCCGCTGCGGATCAGTCTTATTTATATCAATCCAAAAACCGCTCGTCGCAGCGGCGTCAATCTCGTTCGAGTCTCCTCTTTCACGCGTTTTACCTTCGGTTATCTTCTTCGCTGCGCAAATGTCAAGGTTCCTGTGCTGAAACTTAATTATCCGACCGCTGTATTGAATTTTCGTATCGCGCCCGCGACGTTTCTCTGTCGTGATCCACCCACCGGAAACGATCCGGCTCGTCGATCATCGTTCGATCGGTTTGGAACACCTTGTAAAGCTCTCTGACGTTGAAAACTCAAATACAATAAGATCGTTAACGATAACGAGTGTCCATCAATTGAACGAGTATGAGAGGAGATCACTTTACTTTTGTGAAAAATATATTTCCTTCGTTAACGTAAATTAAATAATATTAACGTAAATTAAATTTTGCCTATCACAAAACACACGAATCCAGATTACGGTATAAAAGTAAACGCAAGATTACAAAATATTAATATAAATAATGATTAATAAATGAAATAAAATATAAATTAACTATACATTAATTAAAACCTATTAATAAGTTGTCTACGTTTGTTTAATCTTATTAGACCGACATTTCTCCTCGAGAAACATATGAATATTTATGAGACCTTCGGAATTCCTTGAAAAATAAAAGGGCGACCCTTTCAATGATCAAAGTTATAAAAGATTGAATATATTATATTTTCCTATCGAAACCAACCCCGCATTCCATTTCGCAACCCTCTGTTCCCTAACAAATTACGCTTCTACAGCCGAACCGAACGTTTAATACTGCCCGAGGCAAGAACGTCTGGATGTAAGCCAGGAGAAAAAGAAAAAATTTTCATCCAGAAACCGACAAATAACACAGGTCGAGAAATAATTAATTAACATGTTGACACTGCTACCGAGAAATTTTTAACAGATCGAGTCCGTCGATCGAAAGAAAACAGGCATACAGTGATTCGTCGACTGTTCGGTCTAATATTTGGTTTAATATCCCAAGCACCGACAGTATTAAAGTTAAAAAATAAATGTAATAATTTCAATAATATTTATTAAAACACTCGAAAGAAAAATATGGCTTACATTTCCCTGTATTGCAAAAAGTTACGACCTTTTTGATCAAATTTTTGGCTGTCTTGCGTCCTATAATAGGTTTCCATTTTTATTGTATCATCCTGAACAATATCTGCGGACATTATGCGAGTCTTGTTCTTGCAGTACATTGCCTGCATTCTTTCAGTCCAGAGGAAAAATTTGAAACAAAGTAATCCTCTACTCATTCTCTCCATCCCAAAAACTACTTAATAGCTCGATTACAAGCACTCGCTAGCTGTTGGCTGAACGAAAAGGACAAAAATATCGTTGGCGCGCTCAACGTGTTAAACTTTTGTCCGCCAATGTAAATCGGGTAAACGGATCTCGAGGACGCGGTGGGAAAGGGGAGGCGAAAAAGTCACAGCGGAAAAAGTCACAGCGGAAAAAGAAGTCACGTCTGTTGCATTGACGCAGGACAAATATCAGAACACCCGTAACGCGAAGGACATCATCCCCCCACGGAACGGGTTCTTGGTGCGTGGGCGAGACCCCATATCTCAGCCCCGTGTGTACGTCATTCTGTTTACCGTTGGATGCCACCCTTAATCTCGATTCGACAGCGCTCGCAGAGCGAGCCGCCCCGATCCACGGGCAAACTTTCTTTTTTCTTTTTTAAAACACCACCTCGACGGCGGAGGTGAAAGGGAACCGGCGACGGAAGTTGCCGACGAACAAAGAGATTCGTGATAGCTCGCGCGATTTATTACGCACAGTGGAGTAAACGCAAAGTTTCTGACAATACACCGTGTGAAGGATAGGTGTACCGTAGCGTGAACGAGACTGGGCAAATAATTCAAATATTCTCTTGCTTCGCGCTTGCTGTTGTATCTGAACTGTTTAACACTAGGTTTGCGGGATCTGTTAATTTGATAGGTTTTGGACTTCACGAGTAAAATTTGCAAAAATGATCGCTATTATTCGTAGCAATTTTTGCTGAGTTTTATCGTCGAAGCGATACAAATATACCCATATTTATTTCCCTTTCAGTTCTGTAATTTCAAATTCCTGTTGGTGTACTGTCCTATTCCTTAATGTATGAATATTAGAAATAGATATACAAGAAATGTCCGTGAATCTGGGGTTAATATATGATACGGAAGGGTTACATGAATTTTTCTTATTTTCTCTGGGACGTGTCTTGATAAAAAGAATTCAGGATACACGAAAAATGATTTCGTGAAAGTAAATGTTGAAGCTGAAGGTCGATGATTAGCTGAAATTAATATCTTTAACACTGTATCATCAAGATTTGTTTGACATGACTACCAAGAGGAAAAAAAAAATGATACTTTACGATCAGCAAATAAAAACCTATAACAACACGGTTGTTTAAAGTACGTTATTCCATCGAAACTAAACAACTTTATCGTACATATAAACTGTTTCAGTAAGAGAACTGAAAATCGATGAAAATCCACGAAACGGTAACATGATGTGCCCATCGTTGATGGTATTAAGAGGGTCGAAGATGGAGTAACAAAAATGTTTTACTCGGGAAGGAAACAGATTCAGCGATCCGTTAAGTTTGGCAACGAAATCACGACCTTTCGTTTACCGGGCGACTAGGTAGACCTAATTGATCCATCCAGATCCTAGGGTGGTTCCCTCCCTAATCCCGATACCGTAATGGCCAATGTCTGCCGCAGGAGCGACACAGAAATCCCTGTTCTATATAGATACGCGCACGCAGTTACAACGATACCTATCTCAATAAGATATCGTATTGTTACCCTAGTTAAGTGGAGCGTGACCTATCAATCTGTAAATGGACTTTGCTTTGAAAAGTGCATTAAACTGCAGAGACCGAGGAACAAGAAGAAAAACAGGAATTTCATCGATTGAATTTGATTCGAAAGTTTGTACATAAAACGATCGTTGCTCGGATTTTTGTTCACTTTTGCTGGATGCATAAAAAATGACCACAGTGAAATGAATTGTACAGAATGAACGATATCGTGGAATTGCAGTGAAATTCACAGGGGAAATGAAATACGTCGTTTAACAATCATTATGTTTTAAAAAAGTTACTCAACTCTAACATTTCCATTCGCTTGTGAAATGATTGCCAAATTTTTTTTTCAGATCTGCGTAAAATTGTGGTTGAATAATAAATAATAAGAGGTTTCTGGTAAAGGCCATTATCAAATCTTTGATTCGCCGATCGATATCGGCCAACGGAATTCTAATGTTTCTCCAAATTACCTAAGCATATTTGCATATCAAAATAGGCCAGCTCGCACGATGCAAGTACTGAACACGTTCGGCAAAACACAAGTCTCCACATCGGTTTATAAATACAAAAGCTTCTGTTTGAACCATCCCTTCTTCGTGTTACCTATCAATCAATGGAAAATAATTTTTTGTTAACACGAAACATTCGATAAAGTCCACAAGATTCAGACAACCAGATACACACGAACAGACGCATACGATCAAATATATCAAATAAATTTTGCTTGAAATAATTTCTCGTCTCGACGCACATACGGCATGTGTTACCTTCGAATAATAACAGTGATCCCGTGTGCATCAATCATTACGAAAAACCTCGTACTTCTGACACTGTTGATGTAACAGTCTCAGAAATCGTTCGAAGAAAAATTATTTCAGAAAATATTTGTTCGAACACATAACAAACCAGAATATCGTTCCATATAACAGACATATAATGAAGCGTTTTATAAAAAAAAAATAAATAAATTCCTCGTTCAAACAAGCTAACACACAATTAATCTAAAATAACGTCCAGTCGAACGAAACGACCTATTGTTTGTACAATCGTTTTTAAAACATTTTATTTGACTTGCTCGCTGAACATCGCGCAGGAATCGATGCACGAGCAAGCGAAAGTAATCAATTTATCAGGAACGAACGTTCGATCGGAGGTCCCTGAACGGGTCTATCGGCCCCTGGAACGCATCAAGAATTAATTTCAACCAGGCAGGCTGTCGATCAAAACCGTCGTGCGGGAGACTGACGCAATTATCGCGAGACGCGTTCGAACGATTAGGAAAGCCCCGAAAACGGGGTCTACATGACCGCGTGGACGGAATCCACGGGAAACTCGGCGACCCGCAATTAGACGGAGGACAACGCGATACGGGCTGCTTGATTATCGTCATCGATCGATAACGTCGTAACGTGGTCTATTCGATTCCGCTTAAGCGAACGAATTAACCCTTTCTATACGAGAGGCTGTATAGAGCTCCGTTCTAAAATAATTATTACTGGTTCATCGAAAACATTACTATACAGTGCCTTCTAGGAAGTTTTTCAGTTGCTATTATTATTAATCTTTATTTTTGGCACTTAAATTCTGTATCAAACAATCAGATTAACCCAAGTTAATTTTTTTCTTAAATTTAGACGTATACGCCATCTTTTGCTAGCCTTTATTTATTCGTTAAAAAAGTATGTATAATTCAGTTTTGAAAGCAAGTGGACTTGAATGGGTTTGGCTGTCAGACTAACGTAGGACTTTAATGCTGCATCGATGATCCGATCGCGTGATATTGATTTATTTGAAAATGGAATTCAATAAAGAAAAAATCTGTATTTAATAATCGTATAAAACGTTTAGGAATTAAAGAGGTGGAATGTATAGGAACGCGATAAAGTAGTAGCTTCTGAAAATATTAATCAATTGAACGACAGATTAACTCGTTTCTCTCCTCGGTAAAGACTACGATAAAAGAGAGAATTGTGCTGAAGTTCGTGATGAATGGATTCGATATTTTGTCTGTGAATATCTGTAGAACGGAATTAGAGGATGGTGGTGTGTGGTTCTCAACGGATGAATTTCGTTTGTGTACGAGGGTCCAGTGAGAACCTCTTTTATTGGAAACTCCCTGCTGTTGCTACCAGACGAATAAGATTTGTATACATTTAAATTTTAAAGCAGAAGGCAAACACGCTGATGAATAATGCATTTGAAAAGTACACCGTTGCCGGAGAAAGGTTATCGATCTAGTGAAATTTCTGATTTATGGTCGATCGTGGAACCTGGTTAAAAATGGTACGCACCTCTGTGGGAAATTGAGAGTAAAAAGGTACGAAGGATGGGCAGGAGACCATGTGGAAAATATTTAAAAGTGTAATCCAACTTGCGGAGAGTATATTTTGGAAGTTTACCGTCGCTATTAAGTAACACCTTTCAGCGTGATGTTACATCAGCCTTATCAGAGCCACTATTTTTAGATAGTACGATGATATCACGAACGCGTTAAACGTGAGATAGCTATTATTACCGGGCCACGAGTTTTCATACTATTTTATCATATAAATCTCCATCTAGATTTCACTTCTTCGCTTGTCCTTATAAAAATTTGAATTTAAATGAAAGTTCGCAATCAACCTATTGTCGTGTCCCCCTGCTGTGTCGTTCGCGAAAGTAGCAAATAAATAAATAGATTTATTTCCGTTTTAATTTCATTTACAATTACAATACATCATTATCGATAACGCGATATATTATATAACGGCACTCATAGATCCAAAACCAACATGGAATAGATCGTTGATAAATAACACCCTAATAACAAACGGTAAATATAGATACAGCCCGGTGCAACTAACGTTGTTTGTGTTTATGTTGAATTCTAATTTATCGGGACATGATTCATAGCCGGTACCCAGCAACGTGCACGGAATTCCAAGGATTCGGCGGCGGGTATTGAGGTTAAACGAAATTATATCCTTGGGGGCGCGAGAGGCGATTTGATATTTTAATAAAACATTCATCTCGATAGGCACACGGTACGCGAGGCGCTCGGTCAGATCCGTAAAATTTGCCGGAAATTTTTAGTCGGTAGCCGCACAATTTCAAAGCGAAAAATCTAAAGCCCCTAAACATCGTTTCATCGTTAACCCGGCCCGTTGACGTATGTATGTATGTATGTATATACTACCCTGTCCTAGAGCTGATAAACTTCAATGCCAGCCTTCGTCCTTCTTCCCGTCGCTTTTTATTCTGCAATTTAAAGCTAATCCCTGTAATGCAGTCTCCGTTATAGAATTTATTATCCAGCCAACAGCTTTTTCAACGCGCATCCACGCTTCTTTCCCGCCGATTCAATCTCGCGTCCGTTTAATCCTTTAATATTCTTAATTATCCTCCTCCACCTCTCTCTTTCTCTCTCTTTCACTCCGTCTCTCTCTTTTTCACTCACTTGCTCTCACTCTCTCTCTTTTTCACTCAGTTGCTCTCACTCTCTCTCTTTTTCACTCACTTGCTCTCACTCTCCATCTTTTTCACTCACCCTTTCTCTCCCTCTCACTCTCCCTTTCACTCTAGGAAACGAAGAACGAGATGAAACTTTCCTTCATAAATAAACGAACGCGTGGTCTCGTTATCGCGTGGTAGGTCAGCACCAGGTCGGCGTCTAATTAAATTCTGTCGCAACGCGTTTTCACGCAGAAGTGTACGGGGCTTGATGAAAACACATGCCCACGCGAGAAGGAATCACGCCCGGCAGCGATTCTTAGTCAAATTCCTGCGTCACGTTCGATCGACTCCGGGGATCCGTCACAGGGCTTGGACTTGTTTACGAGCCAAGCGAACGGATTATTAAGTCCGCCCCCGCGCGATTCACGGAGAAAAATAACGATTGACCGTGGGTGACGCGGCGCGTTCACGCCACCCTCGTGCTGGGCTCGATCTGTCCATTAACGAATACTTTCGGGCAGTCTAACGAATTGTTCTCGTGACGAGTCGTGTTCCAGGAAGAGCTCCACGGAACAGTGAAACGAAGTAATTGATCGTTCGTACGCGTTCTTGCCTCCGTTCTCACGGCCGGATTCGCCTCCCTCATCAATTTCCCGCCTGTCCGTTCCTGTGTCTTTCGAGGAAACCAACGCCTGGAACACCGGTAAGAAGTTGCTGGAATGGAATTTCGTGGCTAATTAGAGGCGCGGGGAAAAAGTTTAGTTTGCAGGAGTCGCTTTGAGCCAGGGAGACCCTCGAACGAGACCTGTTCCGATGCGAACATAAACAAGACATCAAATATTAACCCCTTTAGAATTACTAACGCACGTTTATGTACGTTTAGCTCTTTTTTTTGAATTCAAGAGCGATTATAGAGGATACATTAGGAAGTGAACATTCTCACAATATTTCCCGATATCGTTCGTTATCGATGTTTTCCCATTTCAAACATTTAACAGTTTCATTGTCTTCCAATATTGATATTCAAAACCAGGTGTTTGAAATAATTTATATAAAGGATTGTTTCGCTCTTTAAATAATACGATGTGTACCCGACTTAGAATATTTTGTACACTCTTGCATATCCTCTACTTTTCTGCACGTTTAAATTCAGCAGCCACAAACATAAACGACCCGAAGAATTTAATTGGCAAATTAATTAACCTGAATTAACGGATTCGCGTCGCATACGAATAACGAACGCAAACTGTGTTTAAGTACCGAAGAAGAAAACGAAAGAACCTGGTGGATCGGGACAGTTGTGGCTGCTCGTGTTGAGAAACATAAAGTACCAACGGCTAACGATGATTACACGGAAGGTGGGTTGAAAAAGGTGGTGGTGCTTCGCTATCGGAGAATCGACGTCGCGTGAACGGCGCCGAGGGAGCGCGGCAGATCGCCGCGATAGGGAACACGCGTTCTCGTTAACACTCCCAGCTACGGCCACGCTAATCGTCCCGTCGATCCTTCGCGAGCTGTTGACTTTGTTGATTAAGTGAATTTCTTCGCTCGCCAACGACCAGCCTTCTACGCGGCCACCAAGCTCAAGGTCCCCACTGTGACGGAATGAAATTAATTCTCGGCTCGCCTTGGGCGCTCGTGTTCTTCCTGGTAGTTCGCAAGATTTTCCGATCGATAGGGGGAAAAGGTGATACGAGGTCTGTTCCGTATTTCGCGATGGCAATGTGTGGCTCGATGGATAAACAACGGATGGAACGGAACGTGAAATTATTCATGTTCGATGGATGCGAGCGTGGGGCAAACGAAGATTTTGAGCGGTCGAAAGGGTCAAGGATGATTCAGGGTTGGGAATTGTTCGAAGGGTCTTGAGTAATCTAACCACTGCGGAGAATTGAGGAGATCTAACGTAACCCAAGCATTCTGGAAGTTCTGAAGGGTCAAGGACAATGGAAGAATTTTAGAGGATCCACAGAATCCGAGGTTTAGATTAGATACCAATGTGTTCGAAGATTCGAAATTTCGAAGGATCTGCGAGCAGTATGTTCAAATGGAAAAGAGCTCATAATAAGCGTGTAACCTTCTGGATTTCTGAAAGAGAGAAAGGTGTTTAAATACTTCGAAGGATTCAAAAGGTCCTTGTGCATACATCAATGATTTCCAAAGATTCGAAGTGGCCTAAAAAATTTAAGGATTAAAAAGAGCCAGGAGGAGGTTATCAAATTGGTACATTAAAGTTATTAAAGTTATCTCAACAATTTTAATAAATCCCTCGTATTTCTAGGAGCAGAAGAAACGACCTTCAGGGTCAACATCACTCCGCTAACTTTGCCTCGCCGTTACCATCCCATAAATACCTGGTAACTAGAATACAAGCGCCACACGACCTAGGGCAAAAAGTCATTTACCATTCTAATTTGCCACATGAAAGACTTATCTAATCGCCTTTCTACTTTAACTTTGAATACACTTCTTTTGCATATACTAATTGCTAATTAGCAGTGATGGCTCTATGAAATGGTCACTTGTAATACCAATCTGTTATTAAATAGTAGTTTCAACGAGGAGAACATTATCTATCGAGAAAAATGCTTAAGATAAATCTATTCAGAGAATTAACAAACATGAATATTAATGAATCGCAAAGTTCTTGGATAAAATGCAACCTGTCGTTCTCATAGAAAAATTTTCTCGCTCGCTAAATTCTTCCGCTAAGTTACCAAGGTTCCAACTTCAAAAATATAAATTGTCTATCAATTTGATGGTAACAGATAAAGATACAAAGTAATAAGATAGAGAACCTGGATATGCTGCGTTTTCCGTTGGCGAACAGTTCGCAAACTGTTCTCTTCTATGTGGACGCGGCTTTACAGTATATAGCGTTCCACCACAATAGATGAACAATATTTTCGAACCATAAAATTATGTTTCACAATCGTCTTAAACTTTTGTCCGTTACTGTATGCCCAACGTGGCAGTCAAAGTGTTAAGGGAATTAAATTTATCGGCGAGAAGGATCTATGAAAACGGCAATAGTTTTCCCTTTCGTTCGACAAATTCGTCCGGCGACCTTGCTCGCCAACCGGGCACAAGCATAAAACTCAATGAAATGCACTTTATGGTAATGCATCCTGCGGGCTCAACACACGATCGAGGAATTATTGTTTCACTAGCCCGGAGTGGAACGTTCCTCTGACGCAACAGCGCGCGGACTTTCAAAAGCTCGTTCCAAGGGCAATTTCGCGAACACAGGCACGCTGATAAAAATCCTCACGAAATCCTTCATAATACGGAGCCACGTTTTACGTCATGCTCGTGTCGGAAATGGTGGAGAAGCAATAACAGGAAAACAAGCATTCGAAAATAAGGGTTGTGAAACGTAGATTTATCGCGATTTAGGTATCTACGCGAACAGACATAACTGCTCGCAATGGTCCGTGCTGGATTGGTTGCGAAATTTGAATTATAGAATGTTTTGTCACTTATTTATGCTTATTAAGTTGTCCGGAAGATTTCTACCGATTTTTGAGTAAATAAGATATTCTTACGTTTCGATTACATTTTCCGTGAAATATGTCTATTTGATATCATTTGAAAGCTCCGTTTTTCCAAAAATTATCTTTAATAACCCTTTCGGATCCTTTTTTACAGAAGCCTCCATAAAATTCTCGAATAAACTGATATACAGATTCGATTAAATTTTTCGTAGCATATATCTACTTGATGTAATTTGGAAATTCTGTTTTTCCAAAAATCATCTTTAATAACCCTTTCGTTTCCTTTTTTACAGAAGCCTCCATAAATTTCTTGGATAAACTGATATACAGATTCGATTAAATTTTTCGTAGCATATATCTACTTGATGTAATTTGGAAATTCCGTTTTTCCAAAAATCATCTTTAATAATCCTTTCGGATCCTTTTTTACAGAAGCCTCCATAAATTTATCAAATAAACTGATATACAGGTTTGATTACATTTTTCGTAGTATATATCTACTTGATGTAATTTGGAAATTCCGTTTTTCCAAAAATCATCTTTAATAATCCTTTCGGATCCTTTTTTACCGAAGCCTCCATAAATTTCTCGAATAAACTGATATACAGGTTCGATTAAATTTTTCGTAGCATATATCTACTTGATCTAATTTGGAAATTCCGTTCTTCCAAAAACCATCTTCTTTAACAATCTTGTCACATTTTTTTTTTTTTACACAAATCTCCAAAAATTTCTTAGATAACATGGTGTACAGTTTCGATTTTGAAATTACCGTTTAATCGTCTGTTGAGAATACGACTATTATTCACCCAAAATTTCCGTCAACGAAGTCAGGAAGTTCTCGATAGTCGAGCCAGCAACAATTCGAGAAGGAATATCGCACAACCAACACCTTGGCACATGAAAAATATTTCGAAAACAGGACGCAGATGCTTCATGGTCAAAATTTCGTCGGTAGCTTGCCCGAGAGCGATCTGCTTGTCCTCCTCGATCATCAACACGCTGTCCAGTTTGCGTAGCATCCCTGTTTCTCGATACCTCGTGACAAGCTGTCGAAGCGGTTTCCGATAGATGTACCCCTTCCTGGCGAAGAAAAACACCGGGAATCTAAAAACGGGCTTTGGCAACGCGTACATCCGAAGGCTCCTGTTGTTCCTGTAATTCCAATTCATCCTGTCGACGGTGAAACGTTGCAGCACCGCGATCCCGTTTCTCAAAAATACACTGTTCAAAGCCTCTTCCGGTCGTATCACTTTGTACCTGTTGCGATATAACATTGATATGGTTAACTTTTCTTGCTGAAGACCTATTATTATTAATTCGTTAAGCTTCGTTGAAACTGGTTTAAATACGATCTTAACGAATCTTTAGTTGTAAGTTGGACTTGGAAATTTGAATAATTAAGCGATCACTGAATTAATAGAGCTGGATAAATATTCGGAATTGGTTAATCCTTGTTTCTATCTTTCTGATATGGTATATTCAAGTTAATTCAGTGTTTGTGTTCGTATCAACAAATAATGGTGAACGGTATGAAAGTTTCCTCGATAAGGTAATAAAAATATCCGAGAATGTTTACACGCCCACGACAATAAAAGTCGCGGCGAAGATGAAGAACTTCATATTCTAAGACACACTACCGCTCTCGAAACCTTAGCTACACCTGTAGAAATTCTTCCAACGTTAAACCGTGGTTTGATACTACAATTTTGTTACAGCTACAAGGTCTAGATTGTTAACAGAAAGAGTGAAGCAATTATGTTTCTTACATTCCAATTAGAAAATGAAATTATATTCACACTGTCCATCATGAAATAGTTAACTTTCTTGATTAAATTAAATTAAATGTTCTACATAAAATACTTGCGCGAAAAATTATTAAGATACCTCGCATTCGTTGTCCTTAATAAGTCCCTAACTCTACGATACTGTTATTAGATTCCAACCATTAAACATCACCTTTATTAAATTCGGATACACGAATCAGGATTCTGACCCGACCCGACCCGAAATTTCAGGTACCCGCACACCCTTACCTCTCGTACAAATCCCGGACGAACCGATCGTCGGAATCGTTGAAGTAGGAGCGCACCATCGCCGGCCCTGCGAGTGGTTGACCGGAGTCACGTACTTGCTCGAGGTCCTCCAACAGGTCCTCGGTCTCGACTCGAGCCAGCGAGCTGGTGAACGTGCTGTTATAAGCGATGCTCAGATAAAGCGAGAACACCATCCAGAGTAGCAGCACCAGACGTAGCCCGAAGTTTCGCGGGAACGAGGGGACGCCCTGCGACAACGAGATCGCGCACACGTATGCGAATTTCACGCGTTCGCTTATCAGACCCATGCTCGACAATTTGCCGAGCGCGATCAATAGAAGGGCGTAAACCGCGAACACGAGGAACACGCAGAGCCAAACGAGGTAATGGAAAGGCGTCAGCATCGCCAGCAGATCGTTCTCGATGCTTTTCACGCGGACCAGGTCGGCGAGCACCATGTCGCGGAACATGTACCAGCAGACGACCTCCAGGTTGTCCAGGATACGCGGATCCTCCGGTTTCGGCCCAGCTATCACGTCCGTCTCGCGATCGACGAGCTCTTGGAACGCCTTCGGCCATGGGACGTTGATGCCCGCGCTGGGATCGATCGTGAGGTTATGGTGGTAGCCGAAATCCTCCATGAGCTGGGCACCGACTGCTTTCAGCGTTTCGTTGCCTATTCATGGGAGCAGGAGGTTGGAAATCGTATCGAGTTGTTCGAGTGAATTGAAAATTCTTTCGTATGGCGATATGGAAATTTTACTTCTTAGAGTGTATTGGGTATTTTCAGAACAGTTGGATTATGTGGTTGAGAGAGATTGAAATAACGTTTTCGATCATATCTCGATGTTTTAGACCGAAATTGAATGAAACGGAGAATTTTTGAAAATTTGAAACTCGTTGCTAAGGTATACAACAGCGGATAAAAGTTTAAGACTGAAGGGACTGTAAAAATAAAGTGTCTAATTTATACCTTATTGAAAATGGGATTTGATATTACTAAATAAAATACACTCTTATTTAAAATACTTCAATTTATTATACTATGTAACACGAGGAAGGTGCAACTCTCACCGAACCTTAAAAGGTTTGTTTTTTTGAGACTAGCAAACGCAATGGTCGAAATTTTTACGACCCTTACAATTTTTGCTTCATAGTATTTCTGTATTCAATTTTCAACATACGTGTATAAGGAATAACAGAATAAATAAATTTTACGTTTTGTACCAATCAATAAGCACTGTGCCATTATATCGACGATCAAATACGATGCATAGATAATATTTATAAACCATGGTATTCTATTCTGTGGTATCTTCTCGTTTTAAACTTATATCCGCTATTGTGATCGGTGAATCGGTAAGCCATGCAGGTATACAAATTAAAATTGAAACAGAGCTGCGGTGGTGTTGTTGAGAGAGAAAATTTGGGTGTATCAGTTTTTCCAGAAGAAACAGGTAGTACCCTTAGTTAAACCGTTAGAAAAAGAATAATCGAGGTTTTTCCTTCGCGTTGCTATTCAATACGTCGCTAATTAATTCGTCGAGAGAAAAATATCGCGCGATAAATATTCAACAGCTCTTGATCTGGCGAAAAAATCTGGATCGTGATAAATTATCTGCACGAGAGTAAGCTCGGTTTTCGGTCCTCGTCGCGACAAAGCCATACGATTTCATTGCCAAGGGGCCGACCTTGCAACGATCATTTTTCAACCGCGTTATTCAACGTCGCACACGTGTGCAACGGTATCGAACAACGAACAATAGCGATAATTCTCAAAGTAAAAAGATACAAAATCCTTGAAACGGGGTGACTTTGCAATCATGTCGATCGATATCCGACAACTCGAACAACGAGCCCGCATTCGTGGAAGTCAACGACCGTTCCGGCTCGAGTTTTATCGAAAAACCATGTCACGAGTGTACTCCGCCGTTTTGCCTAGAATAAAATTCAAATAGAAGCTCTCTAAAAAGTTCTAAGGGTTCACATATAAAGTAAATACTTTTTGGATCCGTTGTGGATGAAAATACGACTTATTTTACTCTATGTATACGCACAAACGTTTCTTGAAATCAAAATTATAGGATTAGCTAAATTTTCTTATATTTAATACAGTGTGCTGTAATACAGCAAATACTTTTTTGATCCACTATAGAGGAAAGTGCAATTCGTTAAACTTCCATATACACACAAACTTTCACTGAAATTAGAGTTACAGGATTAGCCGAAATTCCCTACATGTAATATAGCGTGCCATTACTTTTCCTATCGGGTATAGACGAAAGTATTACTCATTAAACCCTACGGGTATACAAACTTTTACTGAAACCAGAATGATAGGATCAGCCGAAATTCCCTGCATGTAATACAGCGTGCCATTACTTTTCCTATCGAATGTAGACGAAAATATTACTCATTAAACTCTACGTGTATACAAACTTTTACTGAAACCAGAATGATAGGATCAGCCGAAATTCCCTGCATGTAATACAGCATGCCATTACTTTTCCTATCGGGTGTAGACCAAAATATTACTCATTAAACTCTACGTGTATACAAACTTTTACTGAAATCAGAATCACGAGTGAATATTCCTATTAGTAATACAGCGTGGTGATACTTTTCCGATCCACTGTAATTTCCGATCCAAACGCACGAAACAACCAAGCATGATGGTTCATCAACCATTAGCAAATATATGATACACGATAAGATAACCAATGAACGACCAACGTAATTTGCTCACGTTTCAGCCTCAGCGTGTCCTCTTCGCGCCAGAAGCTCACCGTGGCGTCCGTGACGATCCTGTATTTAACGGTGCAGCCGCCGAGCGGGCAAAATCTGTGCGAATCCGCGGCGAACGCAGGAATCTGATCCAGGTCGTTCATAACCGAGTTGCACGATCCCACAGATTTCAGCGTAATCTCGTTCCCCGTCGCGTTTGCACGGACGATCGTACCGATGGCCTGGTCATCGTCGAACATTAGAAACGCCACGTCCCGATAACCGGCGTGCAGCAAATCTCGCGCGAACGCACGCACCCGATCCCGTCCGCTCTTCGTCACGAACAGGTACTGCAGCGTGCGTAGATCCAGCTCACCCAGCAGCAACGTTTTACGTGAATTGACGAACAATTGATCGCGCTCGATCACGATGTAGCTCGGTATACGCTCGTTCTTAATCTGCAGAGCGTGATCGGCGATCAACGTGGGCGTGCTCCCGATGTAGGCTTTCGAGATCGCGTCCTCTAGCTCGCCGACAGGTTCCACGTGCACCATCGTTCTTGGTTCGTTAGAAGCTTCATGAATTTAGGACAGAGAAAAGTTCGTGTAATGCCGTGTCCACACTGCTGGCGAGCAGCGAGCAGCGAGCAGCGAACTCCTCAGCGAACAGCGAACAGTGTTCGCTCGGGAAGCGGTACATCAAAGAAACTGTTCGCGAGCTCGAAGCGTATCTGGACGCGTTTGTAACACAGTATGTGGCAAAAGCTAATAGCGAACTGCCCATGAATTCAGAGCGAACAAGCTTGTAACTGTTCGCGAGCTCCAGTCTGGATATGCTGCGTTTTCCGTTGGCGAATAGCTCGCGAACCGCACGCGAGCAATTCGTGTGCTGCTCGCAAGCTGCTCGCGAACTGTTCTCTTCTATGTGGACGCGGCTTAAAGTTTAACCCTTTCGCTACGAGCGGTGACTATAGTCATCCAACGACTGCCACTCGCTAGGTACGAGCGGTGACTATAGTCACCCCGTGAAATTTCGCGAACAGAGTATTATTGCATTATGCGATAATTTTTGAACCCTTTCCTTTTTACGACCGATTATAGTTACGCTCTGCGTAAGATTCCGCGGTATTGAACGTACAATGGGCAATTGCAATTGTTCCGTAAATGCACACTTTTGGCATGGCGGCTTGTTCAGCGGGAGTTGCGCGCCGAAGAATCCTCCCGTAGCGAAAGGGTTAATTAACCCTTCGGCGGCGTAGGAGATTTAAATGCTGCGCTAACACGACCGATAAAAACATAATTATGTAGTAAACAAAAGAAGAAAACTGTACTTTCATCTTGCGAAAGCAGAAGTGGAATAACTTCGAAACTCTTACTGCTAGGGCAGTTTAAGTTTGGTGCTGCACAGACGGTGCAATGCACAGAGGCCAGCAGACTGTGCAGAAATAACAGACAGTGCTATTTTTCTATTGCTATTTAATTATTGTAGGATCGGTGGATCTGGTGTTCGAAGAAATAGAGTAGGAGAAGAAGGTTTGCCGGTTGGGTTAGGATAGTTTAGTGGTTGAAGCAATTTTTTCGCCCATGAGCGAAAGAGCATCCTTTTCGATTCCTACGAAAAGATTCGATTCTCTCGGGCTTAAGCACAAATCTCGAACGGGCGATTCTTTTTCTCCTACATTGTCACATAATTATTTGTACCACTTTTTATTCCTCTGTTATTATGTTTTTTTTTTTATTATCATTAATTCACCGTTCAAACCTTTAATTATTATCTCGTTATTCTACTATTCTTTTATTATCACCTTACATTCTCATCTATGGAAAATGTTAAACTTTCGTATCTGTTTGAGATCCTGCCGAAAATCTGACCGAGTAGTCGAAGAATTTTATCCGAAACTTACGAGTAAATAGATACGGTGACTTATGAACTGGAGTGTAGATCACGTCAATTCGTCTGCCAGGATTGAACAAACGTCTCGCCGTCAGTCTCGCGCAAAGAACGACGGTTTCCACGTCGGTGAAATTTCTCGCGTGAAAGAACTGATACTTCCCTAGCACGTTCGGGACCGTGAGAGCCATCAATGTGACGTACGCGTACATGGCAGCGAGAGACGCTCTTTGGATCTTTCGATTCGACGAGAAGGAAGCGAGTACACTGGCTGAAGGTGTAGAGACACCGGAAGGCAGGAGTGCGTGGAAATGCATAACAGATTTTATCTGAAAATGGGGGAGTATCGTTCCTGGAAGCATCGATTATCATGCTGACGGAGATTGTTTCTATCGGGAATATCTTTATGCTTCGATTTCACGCGACAGATCTCGTCGGCTTCCTGTCATTGGTGCCGTGAAAAATGGCCCTGTGTTCGCTGCAGCGATGGTTAGAAAATTGCAGAGGAAAATTGGAAAATGATAGTGGCAAAGGGCTGATGACGGAGTCTCGTAAATCAGCGTAGAACGTTTTTACGATGCTTGACAAATTTTCGAAAACAATAGAACCACGTCCCGTGAAATTTCCTGTTTCAAATGTGCACAAACGAAGATTACCTTTGACGATAATTTTGTTTGTACAAAAAGGAAGATATCGATCATTTTCACCCAACTAATAAAAAACTGAAGCAATTACCTGATTTCATCTTCGAACTATCTATTTCTCATAGTTAACTTCTCATTATCCAATTTAACGGGCGATACTAATATTTGCTAAATTAAACTGTCTACGTAATAGTAAGAAACTATCGAAGTGTCTAAAGAATAATTCGCAGTCGAAAGGATTAAGATACTTACAAGTGACAAAAAACTGTCTCACAAACCAGCCACCCGATTATGTTTCATATTATTTGCGAAAATAAAAATGATATCGACACTACGATCGAAGATTTCAAAAAGAAAAACACCCTAAACAAATATGCTTCTCGCGAGATTGATACCATTCGAACATAGTACATGTTTCTTGAGAGGGTGGAAATAGAAGAAGAAGGGAAGTAGGAAACAGATGAAGAGAATGGACTGAGGGAGGCAAGTAATCTAGGAAAGAAACAACCAAAGATAGTTACCAAAGAACGGTAGATAAAGTTAAGAACAATAGGACTAAGTATAGTCAAAAGTAGATATTTAAGTATTGGAAAAGAGATTTATGTATTCTAGTAGTAGGTTAGGTTATGGGTTCTCGTTTTGTTTTATATGTTTTATGTTTTTTACGTTTTCATGTATTTCATGTCTTTATGTTTTATGTTTTATGTTTGTTCTATGACGCTATATGATAAAATAATAACTAGAATAGAGTAGAATAAGGAGAGAAGAATAGGGTAAATGGGTAGGTTAGGTAAAGGCTAGATATTGATAAATAATAAGAAATTGTAACCGGAAGCCATCCAAAACCGAAAGGTGCGGATTATGTATAAATAAAATAATAAATAAATAAATAGTACATGTTTCTTCTCTGTTCGGAAGAACAATTGGAGAATCCGCTTTACGTAAATCACCGTTACAATGCCTAAAAACTTAATTACCTGCCATACACCCACCATAATGGCCTAACGCCAAACAAAGACACGTAACCAGGGTTCAGTCGACAACAATATCCACCTGTTCGATTGACAACAAAACAAACCGAAATAACTTTACGCTGATGCCCGTCATCGTCACGCGGCGGTCACGTGCACGCGTGCAAACTGCGTGAGTCGCGGTGGAACCGATGGCGCACGTGTCGGCGCACGTGATCGCGAGGGAAGTCGGTGCTTGGCTCCGTTTGAAACGGGGATCGTCCGTGACCCCAAGACCGTTGCAGGATTTGCAGACGAGTTCGGGTGCAAGTGCAGGGTCAAGTGCAGCGGGCAACACGCCAAACCGTTCTCTCGTGTAACCGTTGACGTACCGGGTAAGAACGGCAAAAATTGCGTTCGGGACCACAAAATCGTGCTGGTGGAGTAGACACGTTTAAACTTAAGCTACCCCAGCCACGTTCAATTATCGAGCAAGCTTAAGTGGACTTAGCTCGGATAACGACGGTGAAACTGGGACTGCAATTGTAAATATTTCCTTGCCACCTGAGCAGAGGAAGCAACAAATTTAATCGTTGATGGATAAACTGAGTCGCGTATGGAGAATATTAAACATCTCCACGCGTGTCTAATAGATATGAATTATTACTTTTTTTTTTTTGGAACTCGTCGAACTGACGTTGCATTGCCATCAATGACAGAGAAAGCTAACCTCGCCACGCATGATGGTCTTAAAACATAACGTTGTGTAGTATAGAATAAGAGAGTTAGGGTTATCATCTGGAAGTGTTCTTTCAGAGTTCCCGGTACTCCCCCATTTCGCTGTATTAGGCCATCGTGGAGGTTTTAGTAGGTAGGAATCCTACATAACTTCGTCACCCCCCCCCCCCACAGGGTGACCAGGTATCTTTCGGAAGATTTCCTCCACGTAAAAAAGAAGAAGATTCGGGTTATCATACAAATTCATACGTAAATATATCCTACGTCGAGCGTTAATTCATTGAATTGATTTAAACGAATAAGGTCATCGATTGTATACATTATCGGCGAGCAAATGCTACATATGATAGGAAACAATGAGGAAACGCTATCGATAATTCTACTGTCCCGCCATCGTATGCGTTAACACCCGATCGAACAAAACTTCCGCAACGGTCTTCGACGGCACCCCGACTCGGTAGTGTTAACGCGATTTACAGCTCTGTTCAGGGACGCGACAACGGTGTTTCTCCTTGCTCGCTGCTAGAGTTTTTATTCCTGAAGTGGGTGGGGCACGAGGTCGAGACGCTCCGAAGTTGGATCGCCGTGTTGACCGTAAGGAGGAACCGTGCATGTTGCTTCACCTGTCGGGCTAGCAAAGTGGTTGCAAGAACTACAGTTCGAGAAGTACGTTTCTCCGGCTGCGAAGGTATTGATCCGCTGCCGTTCGAGGAAAAGTTCCTCCGACGGTTATAAACTTCTTCCCCGGCGTCCCCTCGCGAGATCGAGGCGCAATTAAACGCGTCGAGCGTGACGCGAGTTGATCGACCCTCTCGCGATGAATTAGCCACTCTACGAGAGGTTTCGATTCATGTTCGCTGCCTCGCGACGTCATGCCCCCTCGCCCCTGCGCAACGTTGCGTAATCCTGAATTTGTATGCACGTTCGTCACGCGTGTTTCAGTGATTTTATCGGCATAATGTTCCGAGAATGTTTACGAAGAGAGGGAAAAAGCAAAACGTTTGTGGTGACGACACGATTGATTCAACCTTGACGCTTCTTCTCTCACGCGAACATGCATCTCTCGTGCAACCATGCGCGGAGGACGAAAGAAGGGAGAGACAAGAAATGTCATTCAGCAACGTTACCGAGAAGATTCATCGTTCGATACTTTATTCCATCGATGGAGAAACTAAATTCAGCAAATTTAAATGTTCGTTGTTTATAGATTATCGTGTGAATACGTTAACGGATAAACAACCCGTAAACTGTGGCAACTGGATTACAGACTTTTATGCAAATTCATATTTTTACAGGTACCGTTAGATAAATTGAAGCTCAGATATTTTTGATAGACCACAACTTTATATACTTTTATACTGAATAATTTTCGGGACATTTAAGTTTCCTGTTAACGCGTAAAGATCTAAAGTTCAGCGATAACAATTCCCATGGTATAATAGTTATTTGCACTCCTATTCGTTTCTCGGATAGTTCATTATGCACCCGGGCTCGAGATTGTATCGAACCGTAAAAGTTCGCTCCCTTTTATAGCCGTTCCAAAAATATCGGGTCGGTCAATTCAATGAGATCACTGATTTATCTCTTCTGGCCATCGCAGGCGCGCCCCTTCCGCACCCTTCCCACTCTCTTTCGCCAATATCCCTTTCAATAAAACTTTTACTTTTGTGCAAACGTGGTGCACGAATAAAAAAAGGCTACCGAAAAGTAATTTGAACTTCCCACGCCTTCAGGATTGAGATTCAATAGGAAACGATTGTGAGCTGACGTTTATACAGCACGGTTGTTACTAATCCAACGTAGAACTGCACTCCAGGTGAATTTTTGTTTCGTCGAAACTCAATTTGCATACTACACTGTCTAATAGCATTACTTTCTTTATTTTTTGCTCTTTTCGGCTAAAAGGTCACTCCATCATCCATGAGAAACCAAATTTTACTCTCGTTTGAAACGCATAGAACTCTTTATGGTCAGATTAACTGTATCGATCGTTTTCTCGTAGAATAGAATAGAATGTCGTACGGTTATTTCTGTACTTCTTTAAAAATCAGTTACCATTAGTGTGCCCACTTATTGCTTGCAACAAGCTTACCAATAAATTCTACAAACTCGATAGCCACTTAAATATTCCACGAATCGTATTCGAAGTTTGTCGTATATGTACTATATTCTAAAACAGTTTCACCAGCAATTCGTATCCTCATTATCTACAGTAGCGGACAAAAGTTTAAGACGAGAGAACAATGTAGAACATAGTTCTATGGTGCGCAAGTATTGTCTCTGCGTTCATTTTTATTGTTATCATGATAGAACATTATTTGTTGATCAGTATAGAATACAAATTTTGTTTCTTATAATTGCTCATCTTCATAAATTAGTTAGCTAAATTTCGTTGACTCTTTGGTCTTAAACTTTTATCCGCTGCTGTACACCAACGAAGAAACGATGCAGTGCTGCTGTTCTATCATGAAGTTCATTTGTTACACCTCGGAAGAAAGGGAGGGGCTAAAATCAAACAGAAATGCGGCTCAATTTCGAGTTCAAACACGGGGATCCTATCAGCCGCGGTACACTCAGTCGCATAAATATGTGTCTGGCCGTGCGCGGTGAAACGCGA
This sequence comes from Tetrapedia diversipes, assembly GCA_033822845.1. NCBI lineage: Eukaryota > Metazoa > Arthropoda > Insecta > Hymenoptera > Apidae > Tetrapedia > Tetrapedia diversipes. Next base: position 531,011 of record JAOPTO010000207.1, on the reverse strand, counting down.
CAAACCGGCGGCTCGACAATGGGATCGTATTGAACAACACACGTCCTCGAGATGCAGGCGAAAGGGGTGGGGAGAATTGGGGTGGAGAGGAGGCGAGAGCGAATAATTAATGCCTCGTTCGTTGGTTCAACAGACATTTCTCTGCACGCGCCGCGGCACGATCGATAATCGAAGCGAGCGCGGGGCGATAGTGACCGCGGCCTTCTGGGAAATCTAGAAAACACCGTCGAAGGAAGCGCATCCGTGGCGTCGGGTTCAAGGACGCCGACACAGACGCCGGGCGTCACTCTGTCTCCACGAGGACCGTTGTCTGCGCTTCCTCGTGAATGGCGGTGCATCGGATCTCGGCCAAATCTCGCGATAAAAGGAAACCGAAATTGAAAAGGAGGAATTGAATTCCTCGATAGAGGCTGCCAGACAAACCGTTGAGGTCGCTTCCTGGTTTGATGGATTGTCGTTAACTGCATTAATATCGAGACAGCAGCTCATTCTTTTTATCTTGATAGATTTTTTAGCGAGAAGATGCGTAGGGAATCGTTTCAGGAACCAATTGCGTGGGAAAGTCGAAGGGGGCGTCTGTACTCGAGTCCAACACGGTTTCTATGTATACGAGTTCCGAATTGTCCCTTTCTATCCCTATGTCGCGGACGAAACACCCCCTTCCCTTCCCTTTTCCTTGGCTCTTCAATTCGCAACAGCCACAGTCGATCGGAAAACCGGTGCGATTCAGATAAACCACGAAGCTTCGATGGGAGGACTGCCGACGTGGAAAAATCAACAGAACGCCCGGCGTTCAAAGATCGCCAAACACAGACTTTTGATGGCCATCAAGGTGACGCGAATGCGGGCGATCCTTATCAACCTGCCATGGGCAAACACGGTAACCAATATGGCGGACGCTCGTTATTGCCCGTGAGAGTTCGTTCGGGATGGCTTGTCGTGCGAAAAATGTTTGCGTACATGTGGAACGTCTATGCGTGAGTGTGTGTGCAAGAAGGTTCGAATAAAAAATTCTCGTTTCTTCGTGTTGGAAATTGAATACAGAAATACTACGAAGCAAAAATTAACGATAAACCAGCTTTCTTTTAACGTACTTTCTGAAGGGCTTCTTCCAAGAAGCTAAGCCACATCTGGCATTTTAGAAAGTTCGAAAACATCGAGAAACAGAACTGCAGGGGCTGAAGGACCCGGACGGGGTTGTAAGAATTTCGACCACTGCGTTCTGCTAGTCTTGTGACAAAACTCGCTAGGTGCGGTCATAATTGCCCTTCCTCGTGCTATACAAAAGTATCAATAAACTATTTAAGTATTATTTCACAAATAAGAGTTCATTTCATTTGGCAATATAAAACCCCATTCCCAATACTTCGTGTTCCGGTTCCGTTTCAATGGCGCGGAACGGAGAGCAAAAGCAATTCTCGCGCAGGGCTGCATATTAAATTAGAAACCGATTAAAACCGACCCGATAAGACGACACGTGGTGCAGCGATGCATGAAAGTGCGCCGCGTAGCAAGCAGAGTAATTAAAAGTTCCCACGGAGGCGGACAAGCGTTGCTTCCGGCGAATTGGTTTGAGTGACTGATGAGACGCGGAACACTGCACCCGCGACGTTGTTTGTCCTCTTGGTGTATTTTCGAGGGCCGAGATCATTAGTTCTCAAAGGCCAGCCCCGTCGAAAACAAGCTTAAACAAATAATTCTGTCTGCACGGTGTTTCGAATGCTACTTTGAAAAGGGCGCAGAGAACTTTGTGCCGAAAGCGAAGAACGTTCGTGCGATCGGGAACTTTGATGTTACGTGCTGTTATTTAACGCATCGGTTAAAATAACAGATTATAAAGAAACGTGAAACGTTTAAACGGACAATGTAGAAATTCAGTGTCTACAGTAGCGAACAAAAGTTTAAAGCCAAAGAGGCGAAGAAAATTAATTAATTAACTAATGAAAAATAACGGTATAAACAAAATTTGTATCCTGTGCTAACCAATAAATGGTGTTCTACCGTAATGGCAACAAAATTGAATAGATAAACAATATTTGCGAACCATAAAATTATATTTCACGTTGTCCTGCCGTCTTAAACTTTTATTCGCTACTGTAAACATGTTCGTGCGAACGATTTATCCGGGAAGCATGCCCCATTTACAATTACAAATGCCTTACAAATAACACGTCGAAGTAGATAATTTTAACGTGTACTTGAAGTTTCTCAATACCTAATTACTTCATCGTTAAAAATCCAGACACAACAGACAATAATTTATTATATTATATGACAGACAAATACCAAATTCGAAATTCGCACGAAATTCGCATCCACGATACCTACATAATTGTTCGATCTGCAAAAACCTGCGAATTGTTCGAGCTACAAAATTATTCGACGGTCGAACGTATGTAGGAAGCGAAGACTCGACCGCAGATTGCTCGATTGTCGTATCCGCAATGCTCGCGTATAGATTTTTAAACAACGTGGGTGAACGACTGGCCCGTGGATCCCTGTGCCACGCAGATTTACAATAACCAATCGTGTCCCCTCTTCGCGACCGATGATTGTACGGGCAATTTCCAGCCGACCTGACAGCGATTATTCGCGATCTCTGTTATTATTCACGGAGCGTACGCAGCGAAATCGTTGCTGCACCGTATAGGTGATCCGTGGCGCCGCGACGCTGGGTGACGTGGGCGTGCCAGAGCGTCGAAGCCGTTCACAATGCCATTCAACAAGCCGCAACCTTAATAGAGTGTAGCGGGCAAACATTTTCGGTGAGTGCGGGCGCTGAAACTGTGCGTGGCTTGTGTGGGTAGAACACAAGGACAATAGTATAAATTAGTTTAATAATTTATTCATTTTATTTATTTATTTGACCGATAAACACCCTTTATAAAGAATTAATACGGTAAGAATAAAAATAATTAAGAATAGAAGTTAAAATAAAACTAAAAGGAGTACAATTACGTACAAACTTGTAGTTGTTTTTATTTGTAGGTTGTTACAGGTTTGTGTGTTACGAATGAACGAGTGAATGATAGATTGACTGCGATAGATCGACTGTATAACTGTGAAGTCGCACCCAGGAAGATCCTGTATTTATATTCCCTGAATGCGTTGAGAGGGGGGAAATGTGGAGACATGGAAAGGACTCTGCGAGTGTTTTTTGGATTCTAATGAGGCTGCAATCAAACGCCCGTGGTAATGAAGGTGGCCTGGCCATTTGGGCCGAAGAACGGGCCCTAGTTCGGACTCTGTTGTAAAGCGTTTGATGCAGCCCCATAGAACACCCGGAGGGGTTCCATGTCACTACAAACTTACACAGGAGGATACATTGTTCTACACTATATGATCGCAAAAGGAGGCTGCGAAATGCTACAGTGCTTGTAACTGAAGATTTCTAGCATTTGGCAATCATAAATAATAACTACAAATTCGCACTCCACGCTCTTCTTCGTCCACGCACACGTTTGTTCTCGTCCAAACGACACAGCGCTCTTCGTTCGTTCATTTTTTTTATGCATTCCCTCTTTTCCCCGCTTATTCTTACTCACACTCTCTTACAGCTAACCTCGCACACACATCCATACAGATTTTTCAATCAAAATAATCTCACAGCTTGTCAACGGATATTGTCGGTGAATCATCTCTGTTGGTACGGATTTTTCGCCTGCAAACCCGTTTACATTCACGATTGTCCTTTGTTTTCATTTTTCCTCTATCTTTTTTTTTCTCTCCCTTCACTGACATAGAATTTACGGGCAAGAGCTCAGCGATCTTTTTTACTTCACACTTAATCACGCTGAAATTCTGTCTAAAAATTATTCATTAATTTCAATCATGCACGTCGAATCGAATCGGTACCGCAAAGTGATCTTCACGTTTCCGCAGCGGCTTTCACCGCGATCTAAAAGTCCGATTAGCCCAGCGTTCGCCCTCTAAAAATCCGATTCCCGTTCCTTTCACCCCGTAAACGCTGTCATTTCGCTCGTCACGGTAAACCCGGTTAAGAGCGTTCGCTTTTAAACGACGTTGAGCCGGGGCTCGCGTTTCCGCGCGGCGAAAATTTCATTACGAAACGTCGTTAAAATCCCATAGAGGGAAAGGAGGTGGCGGATCTCCGTAAGGGATGGAGGAAGAGAATATTCTGTCCGCGGACATGTTTAATTTTTCGTCACACGTACAGTAGCGGACAAAAGTTTAAGGTGACAGGATAATGTAAAACATAATTTTATGGTTTGCAAATGTTGTTTATCATGTTCATTATGTTTATTCATTTTTATTGTCATTATGGTAGAATACCATTTGTTGATTAGCATAGAAAACAAATTCTGTTTATACGGTTATTTCTTATTAATTAATAAAATTATTTTATTTATCTTATTTTATTCAATGAAATGGAGAGATGATAGAGCTCAGGTGTGAGTAAGACAAAGTGAAGTTCTTACTGGCTGTATTACTAGTTCGCGAATCTGATCGTACCCTTTTCGGTGAACACAACTGTATAAATCGAGTAGTACAGGTAGCACGGTAATGAGTATTGTAGGATATGAGGATGAAGGGGAAAAACACACGAGTCATAAACAAATAGAAACAACAGTTTATTAAAAGAAAAACACACAAGAAAGGTTAATTTATTTGAACACGCAAGAGAAAGAATAAGACTCTGAGCGGCACTGCTTTCCGCGACTCTTCTTCTTATGCACGCAAGAAAACGACTGCCGCTAAATTTGCCGGTCGCAACAAGTTTACCAAAAACAATTGACTATCGACACGGCGGCGAGCCGTGTCATCTTTGTAACGGCTATTTTACCGAAAAATACAATGTATCTCCAACGGTTATTCCGTGAAAGAATCCTACAGTATTGTATTCTGGTTGATCTTTTTGATTCAATACCCCATACTCTATGATAACAATATTACCACATTCTGTCCTTGAACGATTGATTCGTGTAAAATTGTATACCGCAGGGTTCTTTAGAGCCGTAAATAAATAAATAAATAAATAAATTATTCAAACACGCATCCCTCTGCTAATTAATCCTCTACCTCCCCCTACAGGGGCTAACCTTCGGCACTAGTTTCAACCCGCAGACCTTCACGCGAATCGTGGCCTGCCCTTGACAGGATACCGTGTAATCGAAATTCACGGCTGACAATCGTGCGTGCAACAGGATCCATGGATTTGATTCAGATCCCCGCAATGCAATTTGATTCGAACGAAGGAATTCAAATCAGGAGGATTTACGGGTTATACATTGCGACTGCTATCGTAACGCGTTATTCAACAGCAATCGAACGAGTTACTTTTAATATACGTCGCTTTAATGCGCTTCTTTCCTTTTTTATCTACTTTTCTTTATCAACTACTGGAGTTGCTGATTTTTAACACCACAACCACCAAAGTCCGGCCAAAATGAACAATTCGTAATTTTTCATGGAAACTTGGTAAATCTATTGCGACACCTACACCTTTCGAAATTTACTATGACTTTTATAGTAATCCTTATAGTTTGTTTCCGTCATATTAAGTACCTTTTTAATATAATTTTCAATTTGATTTCTTCATCCCAAACAAGCATACCTTAATCGTCGGTGGTTATAGTGTTAAATTCTTTTTTTTTCTTGGTGTTCTTTATGCTCTTATTTTTATCAATGGAACGTTTCCATTTTTGTTACCTTCGATGTTGTCCTTTTATTTTTGAGATTTCGTTTTTAATGCATTGGCATTGTATTTCAAACGTTGGAATCGTTCCATCTTTGAAAAGGCTGCGTTCTTTTTCTTCGCCACTGAAATTCCCCCCGGTGAAATTGCTTTCCAGGATGTGGAAAATTTTCTAAGTCCTGATTTAATCACGGTGGAGTGTGTACTCCAGGGTACTCCAAGGCCAAAGAGAAAAACCCTTTGAGATAACATATTATTTCCCACCGTTGATTCACGGCAGACGTCGAGTCAGCAGCAGTAATTGTAACCCCAGAAACATCCAGTCCAGTCAAATAATCCACAGAAATTTGGACAAGTTAGGGAAAGTGACCAACTCGATCGTCAAAAAATACTAGCTTAAAAATCACCGAAGCAAACAATCTAAAAATTTACGCGTCTAACTTCTAATCAAATAATGCTAAAATATTCGAAGTCTTCCTCGAGTACAAGGAAGGCTAAGAAGACAAACTTCAATAATCGCATAATTATCAGACATTGGTTCTCGGCAGCGAACGTTTAACACTAGGTTTACAGTACACGTCAATTTGACGGATTTCAGATTTAATGAGCAACATTCGCAAAGACAATTACTATTATTCTCAACAATTTTTGTCGACTTTTATCGATGGAACGATACAAATATACCCTAATCTATTTCCCTATCAGCACTGCAATTTAAAATTCTGTACGATGCATGCCTATTTCCTAATATATGTGTAGGATTCTTCCACGGAATAACCGTTGGAGATACGTTGTATTTGTCCGTAAAATAGCCGTTACAAAGATGACACGGCTCGCCGCCGTGTCGATAGTCAATTGTTTTTGGTAAACTTGTTGCGACCGGCAAATGTAGCGGCAGTCGTTTTCTTGCGTGCATAAGAAGAAGAGTCACGGAAAGCAGTGCCGCTCAGATTCTTATTCTTTTCCTTGCGTGTGTTCAAACAAATTAACTTTCTTGTGTGTTTTTCTTTTAATAAACTGTTGTTTCTATTTGTTTATGACTCGTGTGTTTTTCCCCTTCATCCTCATATCCTACATATGTATATTACAAACAGCTATAGAAGAAACGTCCGTAAATCAAGCGTTAATAGGTTTTCACCGAACAGACCCGTCGTCCATGCATCAATTCTCTCGTGCTCTTTCATTGACCATCCGCGAGCATAAATCGTCGGGCTCCGGTTTCCTTTTCACTCTCGCAGCTCGGCTTAATGGCGTGCTAATTCGAAATTCCATCAACGAAATCGCCGTCCATTAGCGGTGTTTAATCCGCGTCGTCGTCGCTCCGCGCTCGTCGACCTACGCGGGATCGATCGCTCGATCGGACGTCGATCCTGGCCGTTGAAGCAAGACGAAAACTCGAGCAAGCTAAACGATATCGAATTAGAGCGGAATAATTAGCGTAGAACGACGACGACGATGTCCTCGTTGATGGTGGTTAGCTCGTAACACAGCGACGTATCCGATACGCTTGGGAAATATGTTCTGCCCGTCGAATCGATCCGATCGAAGGGGTATCCGCCGATAGCCGAGGCACGTGGCAAATTCGAAACGCCAAGGTGGACATTGTAGATCAAGGGAGACAGGAATGCGTCGTCGAATTCCGGCCGGATCGACGGGTGAACCGCGGATTAATTAAGCTCCTTGGTGGAAACGATCACCTACCTCCTGCCCGTGTCTGCAACGATCTCGTCGCGATCGAATACTGGAGCGGATTAGTCGAATTTCTTCGAGGGAATTACGATACACCCAATCCTGCACGCTTGTTTTGGATTTAGAGATGCAGTTGTGAACTGGCATTAACCCTTAACACTCCTACTTTTAACACATTGTATGCCGGCCCCGCGAAAACGCGGGTTTGGAAGTCTGTTGCTTTAGCGCCGGGTTTGCGATAATACAACATTCTTTTGTTTGGCGATTTGTTTGTTTCTATTTTTCGTTATCGTTAAATTGCATATAATGAATATGCAAACCAATTTTATTGTTTTACAATAATGTATAAAATTTTAAATATTTTCTTCACCTACAGTTTTAAATGCCTCAGATGCCACCGGCATACAATGTGTTAAGTGTGAATATCGACCGGCAATTCCAACTTATTCTCGTCGTATTTTGAATCGCAAGTTTTTAAAGTATCAAGGACGAAAAGTTTGTAGTCGAGTTTGAATGAATAGTTGATTCAAAGGTTGGCTTCGATCAGCCTCGGAAGTCACGTTTGTGGAGATCCATTTGGGGAGATGGTCTTTGAAGGAAAATTTCGTTTAACGTTGCTTTAATTTAGAATTTAGAACGAACTTCGATACTTCTACTTAGGGCAATTTGAAACGATGGGTGTATTTCGCAGTTGTTTGGCATTTGGCATTGAATGCAAATCGAAACACTTGTTTTAGGTAGGAGATACAAATGGATTTCATGATTTTGTCTGTAATTTATGATGGTTAACGTTTGAAAAAAGTTCGCCCGGTTTCGTTTATTTCTCAGCTTTATCCATAGGTACATAGCTACGAGTATTCACCGAAACTATCCACGTATACCCGTATATTTACAGAAACAGAAAGTGGATTCGAAGTGCATGGTATCGATGGCCACGAAAATATGGCGCAAAACGAGCACGTATTAGGTCTTCTATAAATATTTGGCACTGTCTTTTCGTAAACGTTGCCCCGTTGTTTATCGGAATCAGAGTAACGCGATCGGAATGAATAACAATTTACACGCATCTAATGTGTTGGAATGAAAACGACACTCCGTTTTCAGCAACCATCAACTCGATAACTCATGTTTGTTTCGTGAAAGCAAAATAATAATAAAGAGAAACAGCAAATGTTTCTATTCAAGATTCGTTGCGAGCTACCGTTTTATCGAAAATTAATCTGTCGTTAATCCAAACACAGTCTCAAATGTAATCAGCCGTGTTCCCCAATCATATCCAGAGTGATCTCATTTACATAACAAACGATCGCGCCCTAATTGCTTTTCGAAATCACGTTAAATGGCTTAACTTCGATACGCGTATCGCCCGAATTACCGTTCAGAAATGCATCGATCACCGAATCTCGCCGATGCGAACCATAATTATGCGAACGCGAACGGTCAGAATGAAAGTTTCGAGGAACCACAACGAATCGGGCTTTGTCGAGCTCTCGTAACCGACCAGTTCTCGGTTCGATGAGCCGTGAAAATGGAAAACAACAGAATTCGAATGAAATCATACACGAGGATGTGGGCGAAAAGGTGGAACAGTTGGAAGAGGCTAATAAATTCCGTGAATTTTGTCTGAAAATACATGAAAATCTGTATCGACGAACACCGTACACCTAAACTATCCGTGCCTATCGTCGAGATTTTTTTCTGACGAAAGCAAAGGTGAACCGAAAGCGATATTTCGGTGATTCAGCGAACCATACTTCAAGCTGTCGATCGTGTAAATTTTATTAACACTTAACCAACCGAATGGGGAGGTTTCCCATTCTTTCCTCTACCATCGATTCTATTAGGTTAAGTTATAAGTAACTTCCAATGCAGCTAAATAGAACCTATTTTTCATATGTACCCGCTATGAATTATCATGACAAGAAGGTTTTTGTTATTAGTTGGTTTTGAACTAGTATTGTTCATAGTTCATCAAATGCATTTTCTGCTTTTCCAAAGTACAATTTTTAATCAATTAATCGGTTGGTTAAGTGTTAAAAAAACGTTGAGAGATTATGACGAAATGTAAAAAAAAGTTCCAAATGGATTTATATTCTTTGAATTACAAACAATGAATTCAAAAAGTATTCATGTTTTGCGAAACGAGGATCATTTAAAATGTAAATTAAGTTTCTTCGTTTAAAACGTACGCATACTGTTACGTAACCATTTTTTTCACGAGCTACGATTTATATTTCGACAACGCAGAATAATTTTATCGAACCGCAGCCAAATCAATCCAATTACTTTTGCAATACCTCCGATATCGTTTCCGGAGATACGTTTTCGATTGCAATTAATACGAAACCGATCATCCCCGAAATACCGTAACTTCGTTATCGTTAAAAATATTTCGCATGAAAATGTAACAGAATGAAACAAATTTTCCGAATTCCAAAAACAAAAATAATTCGTTCAAGCACAAGCGTTTCTAATTAACAATCTTCAGCGTCCGTGATTCGTAAGCATATTCATACTTCACGATAATATGACTATAGTTGATTTCACTATACGACTATTCTTTGATCTCTATGTGACTGCATGCAACTCAAATTATTTTGTTACTCAAAACTTTGTTGTACATTTTAAAGAGGACCTAGTGTTCATTTAATTGTGTTCATTTGTTGTATACTATATATTTTTGTCATTATTCATAATAATAATAATTAGAATTTGTTGTATACTATATATTTTTGTCATTATTCATAATAATAATAATTAGAATTTGTTGTATACTATATATTTTTATCATTATTCATAATAATAATAATTAGAATTTGTTGTATACTATATATTTTTGTCATTATTCATATTAATAATAATAAGAATAATTAGAATTCGTTGTATACTATATATTTTTGTCATTATTCATATTAATAATAATAAGAATAATTAGAATTTGTTGTATACTATATATTTTTGTCATTATTCATATTAATAATAATAATAAATAATTTTAAGAACCTTTACTCTACATTAATAGTAATAATAATAATAATAATCATAATAACAATAACAATAATAATAATAATTTCTCGCCCCATTAATGTTCAACTCTTCCCCTGGAACGGCGTCAGACGTCCGACGGTCCGTGATGAACGAGCCCCGTGAGATCGCTACAAGGTCGTCGGGAACGAATAAATCGGTCCAGTTATTCGACTTTCCTCTTGTCTTATCACGACGATAGAGTTTTTGCCGTTTGGGGCTAAGCCCTTGCTGTTTGGGGCTAAGCTCGCTCGATTTTCAATGGATCCCTTCGCGATCTCGTGTTCGCACGGTACGAGCAGACGAAAACAAAAATTGTGCTGCGATCGCGACAATTAAAACATACTAATTTCGAACACGGGCCCCGTTCGCTGCGGCAGCGTGCCGTTGAACGAGATTCGGAGATTAGATCTGCAGCGAAGATTCGCTCGAGCGTGGCAGTTGTCACGGTCCCTGTGACGCCAGACTCAGGACGGAAGTTCTCGTGGAACACCCCCTTCCACTACGCACACTGTCGCAGTAAACGCGTGTACGTGAGCTCAGCGTTTTGGACGACTTCGGGAAATCGGGGAAGAACGCAAATGAAAGTTTCAATTTCGCTGTTGAAGCGCTGAAATCCAACCAATGCGGAAAGCAAACATGCGACACGTGCCGCTCGAGATCTTGACTCCTCATTATTCTTATTTTTCGGCATACAAGGATGCTCTTGTAATGAAAAAGATAACACATTTGTGATAACCTTTTTAAATATAGTTTACAATTTACAGTTTATAGGTTTCAGTGGAGTTCAGATCACTGATTGATTCTTACAAATTTGGATTTTTATACACAGTTTTAGCTAGGAGTAGGGAGTTTTTGGTGATGCAAGGATTGACGATGAGAAGTAGGGTTATCAGAGTCTGAAGATTCGGTAGACTCATCGGTTGGACTCACACGGTGTTATCTGTGATTCAGCACGATGAGCAACCTTATCGGTTGGATTAACACAGCACAAGTTCGAAGCGTTTACTAGGATGAGTAAGACACAAGAACGACCTATGCTGTCGGTTAGCGAGCAACACGGAACTTCGAAATGGAAAGCGATGAACGGCACGGCTCGCAGAAGCTAACAATTGAACCGCGATTGATTCTCGCCTAACAGAGGCTCGGTCACTCTATTGTGGTTAAGCGAAGCTACTAAAACCTTTAATTACGATTGCACCGGGTAAACATACCTACATTCCGTATGCCGTGCATCAAAATTGGAAACGATGCAAGCAAAGATCCTCAGAACAATTACAAACGCAATCGTGGTACTTCGGAAATGATGAAGCTCGCAGAGTTTTAAAGAGAGAGACTTAACACATTGTATGCCGGTGGCATCTGAGGCATTTAAAACTGTAGGTGAAGAAAATATTAAAAATTTTATACATTATTATAAAACACTAAAATTGGTTTGCATATTCATTATATGCAATTTAACGATAACGAAAAATAGAAACAAACAAATCGCCAAACAAAAGAATGTTGTATTATCGCAAACCCGGCGCTAAAGCAACAGACTTCCAAACCCGCGTTTTCGCGGGGCCGGCATACAATGTGTTAAGAGTTCAAACAATCGCGAAAGAAATAACACGACAGTGCAACAATTACAAATTGAAATTGACCCATCGTCCCAACGAATTAGCAAACGTACTGTACGACATTAACATGCTTCGAAGGCTGCAAACGATCCCCCAAAAACCTTTGAATACAAAGCTCTTAATACAATGACTGAATGTTTTTTCCAGTGTTTTCTGCTGAGAATAACATCTATCCGATGGTAGAAATATGTTAATAAATAAACTGTTTAGCATGGGTTACTGGCCGCCCTACACAATGGACTCCTTTTTGAGCAAGCCATTTATCGCACCCCTGCTATGTATTTATAAGTTCCTAAAAAGTCACAACCTGCACCTCTAATTTATCTGTAATGCGCAACAACAATTTAACAATAGCTCCGACAATAAATTCGAAAACATTTATTGTATTGTATAGTATCGTTTACCGTTTAACGTGTTTTATACTGTACATTCATGCAATTCCTAAGACAAAAAATGTATTCTCTGTACCGTTAGTATACACAGCAATGTGCATGCTGCTAATAACCCTGTAATGGGTTCTATAGCGTAATAAAAAAGAAAGAAAAGCATGTATCCGTCAAACATCGATAATTCAATTTACCAAATGCCCTCAACGGACAAATTGTAAAGACTATCGAAGTAAAAAGAAAGAAGCATTCCGCGTTACACACGAGCGATCGCATTACCGCGATGAATTTGTCAAATACCTTCGACTTTGATGCATTTACCCAACGTACTCTGTTACCTGAAGACTCGCTCGATCCAATTTGCTCGCGCTTGCGATGGAAACAACTTCCCTCGCGATCTCTCTCATTCAAATCTACCCCCGATGCATTTACATACACAACCGAGCGTGTGAGAAACACAGTTTCCCCCAGCTCCGTGAAACGTTGCTTTTTTTATCTTCCCATCCGCTGCAGTAAAGGCAACCAGCTGGAAAGCGTTGTTCGGGGTTATTCGTTATTCAAGACAATTCGTGGCGGGCTACGAAAAGAGGAGATCGCAAAAAAATGTTACTCGCCGCAACGCTCTGCGACGAGATCCTCTCCCCATCGGTTGGTCGTGAATAAGTGAGCTTCTGAGTAAGTGCAGCGAGCAAAGCGTCTAGCAACGGGTCCCCGTTGATTTTGCGCGTTGCGCGCGAAATCGTGCAACGCGAACGGGATGTATGCAAATGTATGCATTCTACACGACGTGTACACGGTCCGGGGCATAACTTGTGATACAGAAGGGACCCGAGCGTTATACAGGAACAATATACCGCTAACCAACGGAACACTGGACCAGAACAAACACCGCTGGAAGATATGGGGTGAAACTGGTTTCCAGCTCGGAACCTCGACGAGGGTCGTTCCGGAAGATTTCACCGAAATCGCGAAACCATTACAAGATGGTGTTTTCGCCAGCCTTTCCCATCGGGAATGGTTCGCCGTGAATCTCGAAACGCGGTAGGCACGCATTGTGAATGCATGAAGGGTAACACGGATTGACCGAATTTTAATTATCGTACAATTTCTTCTAATCTTCTGTTTGACCATACTCTAAAGTTTCAAATGAAATATCTTGCGACCGAATAATTTAATAACCGACACTGAGTAAGTTTCTAATCTTCTATTTTACAGTATTTAAAAATTCCAAATTAGATATCTTGCGATCGAATAATTTAGTAATCGACACTGAATGAATTTCTAATCTTCTATTTTACAGTATTTAAAAATTTCAACTTAAATGTCTTACGACCAAATAATTTAATAACCGACACTGAGTAAATTTCTAATCTTCTGTTTTACAGTACTTTAAAAATTTCAAATTAAATGTCTTGCGACCGAATAATTTAATAACCGACACTAAGTAAGTTTCTAATGTTCTGTTTTACAGTATTTTAAAATTTCAAATTAGATATCTTGCTACCGAATAATTTAATAACCGACACTGAGTAAGTTTCTAATCTTCTGTTTTACAGTATTTAAAAATTTCAAATTAGATACCTTGCGATCGAATAATTTAATAACCAACACTGAATGAATTGTGTTAGAGTAGATATTTATTGCAGCTATGCAATATCACAAAGTTACAATAACGTGTCGCAAATATGTAATCGCAGATAAATGGAGAACGATATATTTTTTTCTAATTCCTTATTCTACTATCTTTTTCACAGGAACCTCGATTATGTTAAACATTTATTTCAACTGTGCAACGTCGATACAAGTATCTCAAGTTTCCGTTTACAATGCGACTGTCTAATCAATCGAGTTATTCAGGTCATCGACGAATTCCTGCTCCCTAAACCCGACCTTCAGACCGACTAACGTCTAAGAATTTAACGTCATACCTTACACACCAACGTCAAAACAATTTTGAACGCGAGTCGGACCGAGCGTCGCTGATTAACCTGAGCTTCTCTCGAAATTAACCGAGATCCCGTCTACGAGCGCCTGGATCTTGTTCATTAATACGAATTTATCCAACCTGCTTCCGTTCTTCTGTACGTCTCGCGATTTCAACTGAAAGCGCGTGCAATCTCAAGTCGGATGAGGACGAGTTGCTTTTTCGCGTGCAATCGCCACGAGTTTCCTCGTTTATTCGCCGTCTTATGAATAAATGTGCATACGTTCGTACGAGGTATTCAGAACGAGCGAAACATCGAGCGAGGAGACGTTAATAACGCTCAGTTAACCAACCCTTCGACGAGATTCGAGTAATCGATGGAAATTGGCGGCTTTCTGCGAATTTCGTATGCGATCAACAAATTCGTGGATAAAAGAAAGGAAAAATAATGGTTCACATTAGGACACGTCGTGTTGAAAGTTCGTTTTGGAGATGTAAAATAGAGATACCGAAAGTGTAAGTCGACGAATTTGAATGGAAATGAAGAAGACGAGACATGAACGGAAAAACGCGAACAAAGAAATCGAAATGCGTGTGTATTATAAGCACGCCAGTAGCGTAAATAACATCCGCCAGAGCGGAGAAGAAATTAATTTATATAGAGGAATTCATGGGAACCAGAAAAGAACTCCTTTGTTCGACCCGAAGCACATTATTAATGTGTATTAAATCAGGCCTCGAGGAGTTCATTAAAAATACAGAACGGGAAATAATTATTGTACCATTCAGAATACGCTCTCGGCAATTTAAAAACTGGAACTGCGTTATATCAAATACGACAGCTTCAATTTGCCCGCTTTTTAAGCTCAATTCTTACTCCTGAACTCTCTGTCCCGCGGTTACACGCTTTAAGTCTCGTTTCTACCCGTTCTTTATGGTATTGTAAGCAAGACAGAATGGCGCAAAGTGTTATCGGTTAAACTGCGTTCTGAATTTTCTATCACTCGCGAGTATTGATTATGCAAATTCCTTTCTTCGTTTCAAACGAATCCTGCAGCTCTCCGAGTTCGAACCGGACGATACTCGGCATTCTTCCACGTAATATCGGAAGTTTCACGACCCGGCAGCGTATTTTCACACCGGAAGTTGGGTTCAAACGGCGGCCCGTGTTGACTCTTTGGAATCGCGTTTCAACGTTCCCGGCTGAACCGATCGTGTAAATAACGCTCTAGTCAGGAAATTACTTCTCACGATTCCGGTACGCGTTTGACGCTGGAACGACCGACGACTCGGAGATACTTATTTGCGACAAAGAAATCGAATTGAAAATTGTATGGAAAAATATTTAATATTACGAAAACAGATCTTAGTAACCGTAGTAAAAATAATGTTCAATTTGCGAAAGCTACGGTTTACCAGATTTCTATGAAAAATTAGGAATCGATCATTTTAACCTCGTTGGTAGTTCTAGCGTTGAGAGAAAAAAAATCGTTCTTCCAAATATAATAACTTATGAAGTTGATCGTTCTTATTTTTATGAAATCCAATCGTAAATTACTATTAGTTCTAGTGTTGGGAAAAAAAAATCGTTCTTCCAAATATAATAACTTATGAAGTTGATCATTCTTATTTTTAAGAAATCCAATCGTAAATTACTATTAGTTCTGGTGTTGAGAAAAAAAAATCGTTCTTTCAAATATAATAACCTTTGAAGTTGATCATTCTTATTTTTAAGAAATCCAATCGTAAATTACTATTGGTTCTAGTGTTGAGAAAAAAAAATCGTTCTTCCAAATATAATAACTTATGAAGTTGAACGTTCTTATTTTTATGAAATCCAATCGTAAATTACTATTAGTTCTAGTGTTGAGAAAAAAAAATCGTTCTTCCAAATATAATAACTTACGAAGTTGATCATTCTTATTTTTAAGAAATCCAATCGTAAATTACTATTAGTTCTGGTGTTGAGAAAAAAAAATCGTTCTTCCAAATATAATAACTTATGAAGTTGATCATTCTTATTTTAAAGAAATCCAATCGTAAATTACTATTTAATCGTTTTTCTGATACATGTCCTTCTTGATACCTTCTCTGAACTTTCTAATCGATCATTATAACTTCTAGGTAGCTACGATACAAAGAAAAGTGTTTGATCAACCTTATAAGTCGCTGTAGCTTCTCTGATTTTGAATTTATTTACGAGTTAGGCATCTAAGGGGATGTTTCGTAAAGGAAAATAAGTATTTTCATTCATTTGGAGGTCTGAAATGTTAGAAGAAGAAACGTGCAATTACAAGATCCCCGAGGTCCAAGTAATTCTGAGCTTCAGGTTATCCCGGACCTGCCGCAATCTCCTACGTCTGCGCGACCCTTAAACCCCCCTAACACCACCTCGCACCGTTCCACGAGCTACCTGAAACTTCTAAAGTCCCTTGAACCTACGAACAACTATGTATATCTAGATTCGTAGTTCCGAAGTTTCCTACACTACCTTGCGCAAACGCGAAACTATGGACTCTGTCGGATCCTATGGATCACAGAACATGCACAGGAGTTGCATAATGTGTATATCAGAATATCTAAAAGGAGATTAGAGAGAATAATTGCAATTAAAATTAAAGAGCTCGATTAAAATTAATTTCAGGCGTTAAGAATCGTAGACGAAGCAGCGTCTGACCAGTTTCACGCTTATACTACTTAAAGTTTTCTTTCCTGGTCCTTGTCCGGACGACATAGCTGTCGAACACCAGGGCCATCCGGACCATTTTTAACACATTGACAGCCGGCGACCTGAGACATTTAAAGCCTGAGCGCCGGTCTTATTCGTTTGTTTCTGATCACTGAATAGCCAAAAAAAATATTTAAAACATTATATATTTTCGTGAAATAGTGCATTTTATTTGCATATTCGTGATATACAATTTAACGTTAAAAAAAATCCACATCATCGTGGAACAGTTACTCAAACGACAGACTCAGAAACCCGCGTTTTCGCGAGGCCGGCTGTTAATGTGTTAATACATCTTTTGTGGGCGCGGTTTAGGCTGCGTGAACACCGAGAACGGGCATATCCAGGTAGCAATAACAATAGTGCGAAATCGAATAAAAATCGTATACACCTTCATAAACACCAAAAATTATAACACCAATATCTTTGTTTCCTTGTTTCTTTGTTTCTTTATTTCTTTATTTCTTTATTTCTTTGTTTCGTTGTTTCGTTGTTTCGTTATTTCGTTGTTTCTCTGTTTCTCTGTTTCTTTATTTCTTTGTTCCTTGCTGAACTCTGCGACTGCGATCGCAGTCTCCCGCAGACAACGTCCGGTATTTTCGTAAATGCAATTACAGTCGGCAAAAGATGTGTTGAATTGTCTACACTTCCAATTATTTCTTACGTCAATGACTCATTCCTAATATATCTTCCTCCCTTCGTCACGGACGCCTACGCGTTGACGAGTCCCGTCGAATTTCCGTATGTTCTTTCATCATAACCTCCGTGTAATTTCGTATACGGGATACGGGTGAACGGGAGACAGAACAATTAACGCACCTAATGTAATCCGTTTCGAGTACGTTACGCGCGTCATTCGATCGTCGCGCCGAAAAGGGGCCGCGGGACAGGATAATTGGCCTTTGCGTATAAAATGAATTGCAAATTCGCCAGGCCATCGCGTACACCGAAAGCAAGGGCGGGTTGATTAGCGATATATACGTTAAAACTGAAGCTGAATATTCATGTCAGCCATAAATGGAACAGAAGATGGAATCAGAGGCGCCGGAAATAGGCGCGACCCTCTATTTCGCTTTCGATGATTGAACACGTAACTCCGCCCGATCGAACGTTTCTGTTCCCTCATTCTTTTTTCCTTTCACCTGTATCGCGACAATGTTCTCTGACAATGCGAACGTAAATATAGGAACACGATCGAACGGATACGATTTTGGGAAAATGTGAAGAGTGCTTGAGTTGAACGATAGCCGTGTGAACGTAAAATGTTTAGGCTAGAGCGTTTCTGAGGCGCGAAAGATGAGCACTTGAGGCAACTGAGCGACTGACAATGAGGAATTTTGGGTGAACATGATCGAACGCATCGAGTGAAGAAGGTTTAGAATTAGAAAGAAAGAAAACGAGTGCTTAGAAGAATATTCAATTGCAAGAATATGCAAGCCTGAGGCAGAAAATGCGTGAACGTAAAAACAAGAGTGTTAAAATTGTTAAGTTACGTGTAAAGTTGAAAAAGTTGTTAAATCGTTATTATTATTATTATTAAAACTGTTTTTAATATACTTAAGATTTTTATTTAGTCACACCTACTGTAACGGGCAAAAGTTTAAGGCGAGAGGACAGTGTGAAACATAATGGACAAATAATCCTACATAAATGTGTTTCAACTGTGTCTCAAAATATACGATCGAAATATTTATAGATCATCTGAAAAGAGTATATCTACACGCACGAACGAACGGCAAATTTACACAGAAATTTAGATCCCGCTTCGTCGGCTGTTCTCTATAAAAAAAATATTTCGCTTTCGCGGTAAAACACACAGTTTGTCTCCCGATGTCGCTAAAATGAAAACGTTCCGTTATTGTACTCCACAAAAAAATTAAATACCTCGGTTTGCGGAAGCTGTGTCCCGTCATCGTTCTGCACAAGATATTCGTACCACCGAATACCAATAAAAATTGTTCGAACGATGAATATTTCCTACAACCTTGACATAGTACTCCGCGATTCGATAATTTCAAGCCTCGGCGGGCAGCCGATTCTCGCGAAATTAAATTAACCGAACACGATACGTTCTCGTTCGCGAATAAATCTCGCTCGACGACGCGATGTTAAACAACCGCCCGTCCCGCACCCTGTCCACGAGCTTGTTTATCCGGAAAATGAATTTCGGCTTATCTCGTTTTAAATTGGCCCGTTCGACCCCGCATCAAATTTGCAACCGAATTCCCGCGTCTTTATTTGATTTAAAACGTCCTCCAGCCCGTAATTACGGTCGGAGCACGAAGAACGCGGCGCGTAACAGTTTCAGGAACGACCATCGAGGCCCGTTTAATCCGGCGCGTGCAGATTTTAGAACGAACGGCTGCGAGCATCCATGTCACTGAAGGATAAATTGCACGTTAAATATTCACCGTCCAGAGACGAGATCGTGGTTATTTTCGTGGAAGGTCCCTAGATATCGCCGTGCAACACATCGACGAACACGCGTTACCTATTTTTGCTCGTACGATGAGTGATCCAGCATCTAGTGAAAATTGGTAATCGGTAGGGGTGCGCAGGTATCCGAAATCTCAGATACCCGAGCTTCAGGTCGGGTCGGGTCCCAAAGGTATATAAAGTTCGGGTTTCCGATGCAGTCGAGTACCCGAAAATAAACTCGGATCGAGTCGGGTCGGTTCGGGTCGGGTTCAGAATCTTGAAACACTGTAACATTCATGTATTCGAAACTATTAAAGATGGCTGGAACGTCACAAAATTTAAGCGAAAGATTATTTTGTAACGATGGTAATATTGTCATAGCTACGAGATCTGGATTGTTAACAGAAAGAGTGGAGCAATTATGTTTCTTACATTCCAATTTGAAAATAAAATTAAATTCACATCTTCCATCATGAAATATTTAATTTTCTTCGTTTTACATTTCATTATAATATAAAATACAGTGACGGAAAATTTTGGTTGGAATTTCAATTGAAAAATTATTAAGATACCTCGCATTCATTATCCTTAATAAGTGTTCAACTGTGCGTTACTAAGCCGTTTCGATTTTCTATTCGAAGATCGAAAAGTGTCTCTTCTTTTTTTTTGACCGATAACCCGCGGACGGGTTCACGGTCGTTGTAGAAGGGTTAATCGAGACTGATTAGTTTCGTCGCCGAACGTTCACGAACTTATACGGGCTCGTTTCAATGGAAATCGATACTTGGCCCCCCTCCCCTCCCTTCGCAATTCAAACGATAAGCTTCCCTTTGAAACGATGGCGATCGCCCAGCGAAGGTAAAGTTAATTCGTATGATTGGGTCTAACCAAAGTCGCATCGAAGACTTCGTTTATAGGGGAAAATAATGTGTGCCTTGTTCGGCAAGTTTAATTGAGATAATATTTGTTAGAAATTGGATACAGAATTATTGCGAAGCAAATATTAACCGAAAACCAACTTTCTCTTAACGTACTTTCCGAAGAGTTTCTTCCAAGAACCGAAATCACGTCTGGTAATTTGGAAAGTAAGAAAATGTCTAAGATACAGAAGGAAGGGGCTAAAGTACCAAGACAGGGTCGTAGGTATTTCGACCATTGCGTTTGCTAATCTTATGACAAAGCTCGTGAGGTTCGGTCAAAGTTGCATCTTTCTCGTGTTGTATAATAAAGTATTAAAGTATTTTAAATAAGGGTGTATTTTATTTACTAATATTAAAGTTGTAGAAGTCTTTATTGTGTTATTACAGATTCGTATGTACTAATCGAATGATTAAATGATAGATACACTGTGAAGATTACTTGCGATAGATTGACTACGATAGATCGAATATATCTGTGTA
The DNA here is from genome assembly GCA_033822845.1 of Tetrapedia diversipes. Classification (NCBI taxonomy): domain Eukaryota; kingdom Metazoa; phylum Arthropoda; class Insecta; order Hymenoptera; family Apidae; genus Tetrapedia; species Tetrapedia diversipes. The sequence continues at coordinate 510,164 of JAOPTO010000207.1, read as the reverse complement.
GTCGCGCCCAAGAAGGTCCTGTATTTATATTCCTTGGACGCGTTGAGAGGGGGAAAATGTGGAGACATGGAAAGGACTCTGCGAGTGTTTTTTGGATTGTAACGAGACTGCAATCAAACGCCCGTGGTAATGAAGGTCACCTGGCCATTTGGGCCGAAGGACGGGCCCTAGTTCAGGCCCTGTTGTAAAGCGTTTGATGTAGCCCCATAGAACACCCGCAGGGATTCCATGTCACCACAAAGTATTTTAAATGAGGGTGTATTTTATTCACTAATTTTAAAGTATTTTAAATGAGGGTGTATTTTATTCACTAATTTTAAAGTATTTTAAATGAGGGTGTATTTTATTCACTAATTTTAAAGTATTTTAAATGAGGGTGTATTTTATTCACTAATTTTAAAGTATTTTAAATGAGGGTGTATTTTATTCACTAATTTTAAAGTATTTTAAATGAGGGTGTATTTTATTCACTAACATTAAAAACCCGTTTTCCAATAATATTCGTTCGATCGCGCTGGAAAACGAACGAAGACCCGGTCGCGACGGTAAAAAGAGATTCTCGAAAACAGTTTCGCACAGGGTGTGACCGAATATAAAGAACAAAATTCGACTCGTTTGACGTTCTGCTACCGTAGTGACGCCAACTGCGAGCTAACAAGCGAAGTAAGTGTGCACAGTTTTCGGAGGAACACCTCGGGGTACTTGTTCACGGTGTAAAGAGAGAGAGAGAGAGAGCACTCTTGCTTTTGATTGCAGAATGAATAGACGTGGCACGCATTTTTACCCGAAAACACGAGACGGCCGAGGCTACTAGCGAGAAAGGTATATTCGTAAAACCGACGAGACGCGAATAATCATTCAAGGCGAGCCTACTCGTAGAATTTCATGCGTTAACAAGTTTCGTGCCACGTGGGGCGTATACGGTCCAAAAATTACATAAAATATAAATATCAATAGTAATACAATGAAAGGGTTGATGCAATTTTCAACAAAATCGAAAGCAACGGTTCTACCATACGAGAATACCCGGTAGATTAAATTCGAAAGGAGGGAAAGCGCGATGGATAACGCTTCTTCGCGTCGCTCTGCGGTAACCGTGTTTTCAGAAGTCAAAAGATCGATCCGATCATCGATAGGTTTAATTATATAACAAAGGGGGAAAGGAAAAGGGAACGATATCAAAAGGGGAGAGAATAAAAGGGGTGAGCCGTCGTCGGGATTAGTGAGTGGCTGAATTGGATGTTCAATCTCAAAGTTGATTATCGAACGCTCTCCCAATCGGGAGTCGGTTATATCGGAAATCGAAACGGTTCTCCAACAGGATCAAAAATGGGGTGAGAGGGAAAGAGAGACTGAGAGAGATAAAACGGCGCCAACACCGATCTTTTGTGCTGTTAGCCATTCCTGGAGGAGAGATTCGTTTCTCGTCCCGATGATTGATTCCGGCCAATGCAGACGCACGCTTTGAAACGGTATCAAGCACGATGGGGCTGAAAAAGGCACGAGAATTGCAAAGAAAATGCGCATTGTTCGACTAACCGATGGCGAAACGGAACTGTTCATTTTGGTTTATCGTTTCGCCGTCGTCGTTGCCGTTGTTTCGCGTTCTTCAACTTCCGCGAAACGTTTCGTAGAATCGGCTCGATTTCGAAATCAACGGAAGGAAGCGGTACGCTGTTGTCGCGCCGAAGCTAATTTATCGTTTCGATTCTCACAAAGAGAGACCCTTCGCACGTACGCGAGATAAAGAATTACGTAGCCAGATTCAATATCGCGTCTCGAGTACATGAAACGGAATTGCAAAACAGTTAAAATGGTACAAACAACGATATTATAATCAACGAAACAGTTGGATAATTGCGTTACCGCTGTGGTTAAACGCGTGTGAAACGAATGAAAGGACAAATTTACGAATGACATCCGAACGAAACTTCCAAAATAAAGTTTTTTTACACGAACGCAAAACGTTAAAAAGTATGTTTTCCGACATAAACAAATTAACGTCTTCAAAATGTATTTTCATTTAAAATATTCGCCCAGTTTTGACCCATTTGCATCCGTAAGCGTAATAATACGCTCTGTAATATTGACAGCTGTGATGCAAATCGGTTAAACTTGAAAGCAACTTTTACATACCCCCGCGCGCACGAATGGAACGCCAAGCATAACCTCTGATAGAAATTTTCCGTTGAGCACTTCGAATAATAAAGCTTCTACTGATAAAAAACGCCGCCTTAATGAAGAAAAAGAAGAGCAGTCCAGCCAGACCTTTACTCATACCAGAGTGCACCAGCTCTAGCTCGATCGTGTAATCGACTAGGTCCATTGCGTTGACCAACGAGAGCGTAGGCAACTCAAAGGCGTCCCCGTAAGTACAAGGGTTCTCGTTGGTTCGTTCAACGCGAAACGAATGAGAATAATGTAGTGTTACAATAATGATAATATTTATTATTTGATTTTAGAAATATATTTACAATACTATGTATAAATTTTACTTAATTTACTTAATTAACAACTCTCTACGCGGTGTCACGTCTAACTCAACTCTACACGGTGTAATGTCCGATTCAACTCTTCACGGTGTCACATCTAATTCAACTCTACTCGACCAGCGAAAAACTGTTGCCAACCCTTGGCCTTTCTCCCACCACGTACCTCAGAAAAATTCCTCAAGCACAACGATACCTGGGCATCCTTCGTGGGCCTCGCTTGTCGCCAAGGGTTTTCCCCAAGCAGGTCCGAAATCCCGCTGTTCACACCTCACCCGCTTCCACGTTATAAGATTAATTACGATACTACAATAATGTGGTGGAAAATTTGCTCGATTTTCGCGAGGCTGAAAGAGGGAAGAAGTGCGATACGACGGAACGGAGGAATATCGCGTTCCCCCGTGTAAGTCGAGACATAACCACGAAACCGGAAGACGAAGTCGAAACGCATTAGCGTACGCCCGGGCGAGATGCACGACTTCCTTTGATACTTCCCGTAAAGACAGCCTGACGTTAGCATTGTTAGGTCGATATTAAAAAGTCATCGGTCTCAAAGGCTCTATTATACGCGCTGGTATAATGGATTTCCCGGGTAACTGTTAGAAACTGTTTTAAGAAGCAGCCCGACTATTTATAATAACCTTCCCCCTCGACCTCGAACACCGGTTTAACGGCGATCCTTGCAAACTGATACTTCCTTCTCGCGTAACTTTCAGAAACACGGTGCAATAACTTGGGAGCTAACTGTTCGATGAGACGAGGGCATTGCGCTTTTACGAGGGGCAATCATCGAATGAAGAATTACCATTTTGATTTAGAGCAACATGTAGTTGTACATAATGTAGGAATTCTTAGTGTTTATTTAGTGAGAGAGAGAGAAAGAGAGAGAGAGGGGGGGAGGGAGAGATGATAGTAGGGCTCAGGTGTGAGGGAAACAAAGTGAAGTTATTAGATAATATATATGAATATTTAAAATAGTTTAACACGTTAAGCGCCACGTCGGTCCCTAGGGACCGACGCTAGACTTTCCGTTCAGGCCACGTCGGTCCCTACGGACCGACGGCAGACTTTTCGTTCTTCTATCGCGGCGCGTGTGTCCGTCTTTGCATACTTGTGAGACTGAACATTTAAATTATGCGATATCGGTTTTAGTTTGGTCAATGCTTCAAGGAAAAGAATATAATACTTAAAAACATTAATGTAATTTATTGAAACAAGATAAGCAAAGATGAGGCTTCCGTGTACATTCATTACAAAAGGTTGTTACTTTTGGCGTTACATTTTTGGCTATATTTGGTCCCAACATTTGTGCATTATATTGATAGCATTCGGTGCAGTATTTGGTGCAGTGAAAATGTCAGGCTCTCGAGTGCAACTTATCTACAAGTGGAGAGAAGAAAATACGAAGGCAAGCCCCGGCCGAGTTACGTTACTCGATATCTGTTTATACTCTGGGTCGCCTGTCGGCGAGCGGCCCGGCAGGGCCCGCCTGACGGCTAGCTGTGGCCTGAACGGAAAGGCACGCAAATTCGGCGTGGCGCTTAACGTGTTAATAGTGACAACTTAATAGTACATAATTTAATAGTATAAACGACTTTTCAACTTAACAACTTCAACGTTCTTGCTTCTTTCATAATTACTCTTTCTGCCTGGCACTCGCATTTTCTCCGTCATATATTCTTCCAAACACTTGTTACCTTTCTTTCTAATTCTAAACCTTTCTCACTCGATGCATTCGGTCACGTTCACCAGAAATTCCTCATTGTCAACTACGACGTTGTCTGAAGTACTCATATTTCGTGCCTCAGAAACACTCTAGTCCAAATATTCTTACGTTTACACGACTGTCGCTCAACTCAAGCACTCCTCACATTTTCCCAGAATCGTACCCACTTGATCGCATTCCTACAACGATAACAATTCACGTTCTTCGTGTCATCGGAATATTAATTACTTTTAATTATCAGCATGAAATTCGTGCTAATTGGATTGTAGTTCAGACGAATGTCCATTCCGTTAAAAGGGAAAGAAAAACGGTGTTCGTTCAAAATTTGCCTGCAATTAGGCAAATTATCCGTTCGTTGTCTCTGAGCATATGAAACGTGTTATCAGAGTGATGAAAGGGTTACGCGAATTACCGTAGACGACAGATATTGGAGGGAGAAGATAAGAGAATGAAACCGGTGTCCGGAGTTGGACAGGTGGCCAGTAGTGCTGGTTGAGTCGTAAACGCGAATGGGTGATCTTTTACTGTCATCGGCCATAGCTGGATACACACGTATGCGAGGTAGCAAACACAGTAAGGTACAATTGAATGTCCACGTGGAAAATGTCCTACTCTATCTCCTACTTCAACGTCCGATTCGCGATGATCTTCCGCTAGAAGCTTACACCGACGTCCTCCAGAAGTGTTCGGTCTAAGAAACCTTTAGGTATTTCGAACCTTTAATTCATTGCGTTGTAAAATGAACTCTGTTATTTTTTTTTTATCAAATTTAAAAATTAAAAACAAAATTTATTTCGGACAATTTTCGCGGATTTTTTTGGGAGTATAAAAAGAAAAGGATGTTTGGATTTGTAATTTATTAATCGGTAGAACCCATTGAATTTTATAATTCAGAGCTTCTTATAATTTTCAATGTTAACGGTACTGATATCTCGAACGTAAAGGGTTAAAAATTACTGTCACGTGTACGCGACAAAGAAGTTTCATCCTCTTGAGAGCCACTAAATGATGATACCATCATATCGGTGAGCGTTGCCCGTGTCCTCCGTAATAACATAAAATATGTCTAACGTATACGCGAAAAACGTGGAATCTACGTAATTCTGGTCACGCGTATCGCGATGCAATTCCCTTCACTGCCCTCAAAGCGTTAATATTTCGATGATATTATCAAATGTTGTACATTGATTTTCGTACAAATTCCTTTGATCTGAAATATAAAAATATTTCTAATCTCCAACAATCCAACGGGTTCCCGTAATCTTGTCACGGATGAGAAACGCCGAAGGTTTAACACCGCGAGGCGGAGGCGCGTGATCGATTTTTCGTTGTACGCAATTTGCTATTTTCACAGCGACATCGACGAGCGAACGATCCGTGCATCAAAATCCGTCTTGTTCAACGGTTATACACGAAAGCAAGCGGAAGGGCTGTTCCAACGATGAAACGACCTCGAACCTTCCGCCTAACGCCGGCTGCCCTGCGATGCGTGAAAAAATAATATAGAAAGCCATCCTAGGAAACACGTTGCTCGCTACACTACAGTAGCGAACGAAAGTTTAAGACGAGAGGACAATGTGAAATATAATTTTATAGTTTGTTAAATACCGACTATATATTTATTCATTTTTACTGTTGTTACGGTGGAACACTATTTAGTGATTAGCATAAAATACGAATTTCGTTTATCGTACTATATATATATGTAGGAAACAATTAATAAAAGATTATATATTTTAAAATAGTACAAAAGATAGTTAGGTTACAATTACATGAACATTGCGCACGGACTGAACAAAGGATGGGCGTCTTGTGTAAAAAAAAAAGCATTTCGTGACAAAATCGTTTTTACAACTCCGTTTCGCTCGCTCACGATCTTCTGCCCTCCGCGCAGGCAGTGCCGCCCCACGAAATAATTTCGCCACTAAACCTTCATAATCTTAAATCCTAATTAGTATAAATAAAACTTAATAAATCTATGGGTAATTTCTGGCTCCTACATATATAGGAAATTCTACTTTACTTTATTTGGTCGAGCGCAGATGATAGGGCTCAGGTGTGAATAGAATAAAGTGAAGTGATTAGAATATTAATAAATTTGTTGTAGTTTTTGATATTAAATAATTTTATTTATTATATCACACCTGTCCGCTCGTAACGCCTTCGTTCTCCATTCGCGTCTCTTACTCTACTGACTCATACCTCGCCTTTTGTCACACTGGTTCACGCGCTCTCTCTCGCTCTCTCACTCATTCCCTCTCATTCTTTCCTCACTCAGCCTATCATTCGCTCCATTACAAACAATCTAATTACCCATTCGTCCTTTTGAAATCTCTCTCTCTCTCTCTCTCTCTCTCTCTCTCTAAATCACTACACAACTTAAACGACTTTACAACTTAGCAACTTTAACACTCTTTTTACGTTCAATACTTTCTGCTACGTTAGTCAAAAGCTTTCTGCCTCGCGCTCGCATTTTCCCCGTCATATATTCTTCCAAACACTCGTTTCCTTTCATTCTAATTGTCAACCTTTTTCACTCTATGCATTCGGTCACGACCACCCAGAATTTCTCAGTCGCACTGTTTTCTCAAGTTCTCATCTTTCACGCCTTAGAAATACTCGGGCCCAAACATTCTACGTTCACACGACTATCGCCCAATTCAAGCACTCTTCAGACTTTCCCAAATTCGCATCCACTCGACCGCATTCCTACATAAATGGTGATAGAACTCAATCAAAAAAATCTCCGTAAAGCACAAGAAAGAAAATTTCTTTTCAAAAATTGCAATTGTAGGATATGAGGATGAAGGGGAAAAACACACGAGTCATAAACAAATAGAAACAACAGTTTATTAAAAGAAAAACACACAAGAAAGGTTAATTTATTTGAACACGCAAGAAAAAGAATAAGACTCTGAGCGGCACTGCTTTCCGCGACTCTTCTTCTTATGCACGCAAGAAAACGACTCCCGCTAAATTTGCTGGTCGCAACAAGTTTACCAAAAACAATTGACTATCGACACGGCGGCGAGCCGTGTCATCTTTGTAACGGCTATTTTACCGAAAAATACAATGTATCTCCAACGGTTATTCCGTGGAAGAATCCTACATAAGTTCCTTACTAACTAATTAATTTACTTTCGTTAACTGTTTGGTCTTAAGCTTTTGTCCGCTACTGTATCGCCACTGCCATTCCCGTGTAGGTGTCAACCTTATCGCCGTCGTACAATTAATTTCGATCGCTGTGTTCGAACGGCGCGCACCGACACCGGCTTTTTCAGCGACGCGGAAAAACGTTTATTCTTTAAAGAGGATCCGCGGTTGAAATTTCGATTTTCTCGCGGCAGTTCGTTTGTCCGTTTAAGCTGTTCCAATTTCGTTTCACGGCAACTGCAGCATTAAATAAACAGGAAGAGTAGGGGGGGGGGGCGTTAAAGGAGTAAGCAAAGTTTACAGAAACATGTTGAATATTAAAGAACGTCAATGTTGACGTAACAAGTTCAGGGGAAGCAATTTTAACTTCCCGGCGAAACGTTAAAGCGGGGAGGACTTTAGATTGAACACGGGTCGAGGGCGGGGAAATCGTTGAAACTGAGTTGAACCTAAATCTCGATAAACGTATATATTCGTATTCGTGAAAGGAAAATAACCGCATGTGGTAGTAGCTGGAAAAAAAAACTCAACGAGCGTTTCCTGCGTGAGTTTTTTTTAGCACGGATTCGAATTTAACGAGATCTTAGAAGTTCATTCAACCAACGCGTTCGCTTGCGCGCTCGTATCTGTACGATCGGTTCGTTCTTTCCATTACACGACGATACGAATGTCGTAGGTTTATTATTCGAATTTAACACGTTGAATGCCACGCTAGTTTTACAAGATTTGCCCGTGGCGCTAATTTTCTGTTATACGATACGTATACTATTGAAGTATCATTTACAACAAATAAGTTACTGTGTGTAACTATTTTTAGATGTTTTACACTACATTAACACGTTCGTTGCCCAGCATGATTCGATTGAGTTTCTCCGATTGCATAGAAAACTGGGGTAAAAAAACATAAAAACAGCAACAATTTTAACGTTTTATTTTTATTTTATGTATTTCATATTTATATATATTATACTTCAAAGCTTATTCCATTGAATTCCTTTTAAAATTCCAATTTAAAATCCTATTTAATCTTAAGAAGAAAAGCGTCACCCATATTTGGGTGACATGGCGGCGAACGTGTTAATTTCTTCACACCGTTGCATTAACGATGATAATAATGAAAAATTGATGAATATTAACATTTATCCGAATCATGTATTTCCACCAATCCGAGCGCGCCAATCACCGGTAACCCCCCGTGGCGTTCAACGTGTTAAAATTGCGCTCGTTTGCAATTCTGAAACATCTGAAACGGACATCTGTCTTTCTTTTGAACCATCAAAAACTGTCCCTTCGTTATCGAACCAGAGTTCACCATAAGATCGTTCCTCTCTATTAATTTCCCAGAACTCGACCGGTCTCTAAAACTCGCGCTCATAATTTATTCCCGTTTCATCAAGCATTCCGCGTGCACGTAGGTACACAGAATCAGCGGGTCCCAAGAGGTATTCGAGTTCCGGGCGAGCACTGAGCCGGTTAAATAGCGCGGCGTTAACCGTGAAATCGCGTCGAAGTAACCGAGAACATCGAGCTAGACTTAATTACAACGTCCCGACGCGACGCGACGCGACGCCGTAGAAGCCAGTAATGGGCGAACGCGCGAGAAAACGGCGACCCCGCCTCGGTGATTCTTCCCTCGCCCGGTAGGAATTAATTAAACGTTTCCCGCCGGCCAGTGCAGACGAAAGAACCCCCCGACGGATCGCTCTTTACACAGGTACGTTGATTTTGATAAGCTCGAAACGTTCGCCGAGCGGTTAACCAGGCCGCTGGTCATTTGTCTTTGAACGCGTTAACACCGGCGGCCGCATCCGAATTGCAAATTCGTGGTAATGGAAGACGTGAGAGCGAATATAAACCGGCCTGCCTGTGCACGCCAGGTTCGCGTTTCTTCGACGATGGACAAAGTATGCTGTTGCGTTCCGAATGAGCTCCGGTGGACGGACAGAGTGTGCTTTGTGTTACGGAGAGCTGGGTCCCTTTTCGAAACGGTTTCCGTCCGCACGTGTGCGAAAGCGCCCCCGGGGGTCGGGGGATGAGGTTCCCTCGTTTTTCCGGCGAGTCTCAATGACGGAATGTAGGTCACTGTAACGGTAATTTTATTCATCGAAAGCGTTTCGCCTTTCGTGATCCTCCGCGACGAGACGGAGAATCATAATTTTTGTGCTCGCCAGGACTTCGGGGGTACACGTTCGGCATCATTTTTTCGGGGATTTAACAGTATAACTACCGACGGTTAGGGTATATTTATCTGTGACGAAGAAATTTAATCAAAAATTATATTTAAAAAGTATTTGATACAAAGGGGCAAGAAATCGTAATGGTTACGGTAAAAGTTGTAGTAAATTTCCAAGAGGGTAGGCATCGCAATAAATTTAACAAGTTTCTATGAAGAATTACGAGTTAGTCATTTTGATCGGTCTTGGTAGTTATAACGTTAAGAATGGTATACGGCGTGGAAAGGGAGATACTCGATCAATGACGCGTTCGGTGAATTCTGTGTACGTGGGTGGAAGAAAGTTTCCAAGTTATTTGTAAAGCAGAGGATGCGAACAGAAGGATTTTTCGATCGAACAACATCGCCTATATTTGCTAATACTTCCTTTAAACTCTGGTTACTAAACACTGCTAACTCCAGAATACAAGTATACAATGGTAGTCGTTATTAGCCTTCCCATTTTCACGAATTCCACCGTCGTATATACAGTAGTGGACAAAAGTTTAAAACGAAAGAGTCAACGAAAGTAAATTAATTTACTAATTACTTCATAAGAAATAGTACTTTAAACGAAATTCGTATTTTGTTCTAATCAATAAATAATGTTCTACCATAATGACAATCAAAATGAATGGATAAACAATATTTAACAAACCATAAAACAATGTTTCACATTATCCTCTCGTCTTAAACTTTTGCCCGCTACTGTACCCACCGAAGACCGTCTAGCAACGCGAACAGCTCGATATTAATTGCCCCAGCGAAACTGGACAATGTAACTCGTAATAGCATAAACTGTGATCACTGCAAGTATCACCGTAATTACGACGTGCCTGGGAACGCGTTCCACGTAATGTGCCACGCAAGCACGACGAACGCCGCTATTGTTTTCGCAGCTGTTGCGCGTACCCTGATTTGTCGAGCAAACAGCGACGACGAAAGAAAGCGTTTTCGTGGCCTGTGGTAATCGCGACAGAATCGCGGATGTTTGTTTTCAGGAAGTTCCGTGGCGAAAGTGGAGCCGTGCAGGCAGTAAAAGTCGCGGCCAAACACGGTGAGTGAAGAAAACGGGCCAAGGTTGTGCATCACCGAAATCGCGCAATTTCCGGCCTCCACGGCCAGGAGCGTTGCCTCGAATCGATGCTGATTTCCAACACGGATTGATCGCAGACGGTGAAATAGCAACGATTATCATTCGACGGCGGATGTCGAACTTCTACTATGGCACCGGACGATCCCTGTAAAAGCGCGGAGAAAGGTTGGTGCAATTGATCGTTACCCTTTTATCTGGAATGCGAGAAAGCTGTCGGTTTGTGAACGGGACGAAGATAAGAACCGTGAACAGACTATTTCCTAAGTGAAAACGAATAGAATCGTAATTCTGTGTTCTGCATTTCAGAGTCAGGTTCTCGTTTCGTCAGAAGTATTTACCATGCATTTAGACTTCGATCGTTACATTATGCTTGCGACACGCTAATGAAGAATCACGACTAAATATTTATTTCCATCGTGTAATTTGATAGTTGTTGTTCCGTTATCGGACTGTGGATTTTGATGAGTTTATAGGAAGTAAATATGTACAGACGTGCAAAACGATATAAGAATGCATACAAAAATACGCAAAATTATGGAGAATATCAATCAAGGGCAATGTAATGTTACAGTACTTGGAGAATAAAGCATTTATTATTAATAAAGATTAATAATATTGATATTATTATTAATAAAAATTTCTAAACCTGTCTCGTTCGTCTAGCTATATTTATTAAAATCAAATTTGTGTCTATTCATGGTCCGTATCATTTATACGCCATTCATCGTAGAAACGGTAGAATAACGGTAGAATTAATCGAGCAAAGGTTTAATTTAAGTTCTGCCCTTAAAAATAAACCTGAAACAGCGAACGTAACAGCTTGAAAAGTAAAATTGCGAAAAATCTGTATTACGCGTTTAACCAACGTCATCTTTCCATAAAATTTTCAGAACGCTGTCGTGCCAAGCGGTACACCGGAAGCGGGAGGTCGCCAGCGAGAAATTAACGGTTTCGCGAAGTTTTCATCGACGCGACCCGTCGGATGCGTCATGTCGTCCTACGAGGGACACGTTTACGAGCGGAATCTTACTTAAAGTGCCCAAGTCGAGGGGAAACCGCGCGGAAAGCTTCTAAATTACAATGTCAACGCCCGCCACGGACCCGCTGCCTTCCACCGTTACCGGGGAATTGACGACCGCTCTTATACCGACGGTTACCAAGATCGATACGCGGCTGGACGTCAATCCCATTTCGGTGGTTTTGGCGGTGTCGATAGTCTGCATTTTATCGCCGATCACCGTCACCGGAAACTCCATCATCCTGGCCGCCTTCTATAGGTACAAGAGGCTGCGAACTGCATCCAATTACCTGCTAGTCTCTTTGGCCGTGAGCGACTTCGGGGTAAGCTGCCGAGGAGTTTCGCCGGCGTTGATTAACAAACTTAATGAACGTCCGTGTATGAAACAAACGAATTTTCGCTGTTAACTCTTAACTATGGACGCCCGAATTTTGGCGACTAATAACATCAGACAACGATTGAGACATATCGTTTACTGGATAAAAGTGACGTTAACCACTTGCCTTGTAACGAGTTATGCTGGTGGCGAAGATTATAGATCGAATGCAAATTACTTATAATATTCTAATATGTTTCACTTGGTACTGTGGTTAAGGTGGTGGATAACTAGTACCGACAAAAATCATAACGCAAAGGGTTGACTTTTATGTAGAAATGGAATGTAACACGTGCTGCATGCTTTTATTGGAAAATGTTTTGTGGTCGCTTGTAAAAGCAGTTGCAGTGGTAACTTTCACACCCACTTGGGTTGAGGGCAATAAACGATAACATTTATCGATAAGTTAAACCTAGTTAAGAGTTAACAGCACGATGTTCGGAACCACGTGCGTAAGTGTTAAAATTGCTGGTTATTGATCGATGCTCCAGAGAGTTTTATACGAATATGTCTCTAAGGAGGTATCGACACCGAAGTGGTCCTTCGTTCCTCGAGATGAGTCGTTTAACGGAATATTTTAATTAGTTAACTGATCGATCAAAAATTCCACAGATCGAAGGTTCGCCTCCGAATGAAATTCGTGCGACAGTCCTCTTCCGTCACGATTGATGTTGACGCGTTTCACCTAGGCTGTATGGCGCTGCCCCAAATTAATCGATCAAACCCCGCCTATGTATGTATTTACTTGACAACCGATAAACGCAGCTAGTAGATACATGTATACCTCAAAGTAACTCCGATATATACAACATGAAAAACATAAATCACATTTATTAAACATTATCGCGGTAGCTTTATTAACTTCAGATCCCGCTGACCCAACATAATAATATCTATATTAAATACATTATACCCGGATCGTATGGTGTTATCCAACCACCTCGATCGCCCAGCCCGGAGAATTACCCTGCTACATACTACCCGACCACCTAATTACCCGTACCAAAGTACATTTCCCTGTTACACCGCAACATACAGTTCATTAGTATTTGCCTGTCTATCGAACATGTGATTAACGTAAAGATGTTAATATAAAACGAATGTGTTCCCAAAAAAGACGTTACAAATTTATCGAAAGAAGAATAGTTACTATAGAGAGCTGGTGAAGTGTCCCTTGGAAGGAATTCGAATATAATTAATTAGAGTCACGGCAGCTCACCTTATCACGTGCATTGGTCGAGGGGGTCCTACTACTGTATCAACGAGTGATTGGTTATTATAAGCTTCAACTATAATAGTGGGGAACTGGTAGAGCGAGTGAACAACCTCTTTTGCTTCTGTGTTCCCACCCCCCGAGGGGCATCTCACCGGCTCGTAATAATACTGGAGGGAGCTGGTGAAATGTCCCTTGGAAGGAATTCGGATATGATTGATTAGAATCACGGCAGCTCACCTTATCACGTGCATTGGTCGAGGGGATCCTACTACTTTATCAACGAGTGATTGGTTATTATAAGCTTCAACTATAATAGTGGGGAACTGGTAGAGCGAGTGAACAACCTCTTTTGCTTCTGTATTCCCACCCCCCGAGGGGCATCTCACCGGCTCGTAATAATACTGGAGGGAGCTGGTGAAATGTCCCTTGGAAGGAATTCGGACATGATTGATTAGAATCACGGCAGCTCACCTTATCACGTGCATTGGTCGAGGAAGTCCACTACTATGCCAACGTGTGACTGTATAGTGTAAGCGTGAATATCCGTAGTGGGAGACTGCCAGAGAAAGTGAATGGCCCCCTTTGCCTCTGTGCCCTTCCAAGGGACATCTCACCGGCTCGCAATAGTACATACGTATCATAATCCGATTTGCAGGATAATCTCGATACCGCCACGTGCACCGTTTAATTTCACGGCGCCCGCCATCTGCTCCTGCCGAAGGACCCGGTCTCGGAGGCGAACTTTCGAACCCGCGTCGTCATAAAGCTTTCATTCGGCCGCGCTGTCCGTTGTTTATTGCGGAAGTTCCGATGGGGCGGGCGGGGCCGCCTGCCTCCGGCTTCCGAAGCTGAGGGCGGCGCACAGCTAATCCGATATTACTTTCACGCAGGTCGGCGTGTTCATGCCCTTTGGGATGCAGCTGGAGCTGTCCGGTCTGCCGGAAAATGGCGTTTCCACGCTGTGCATCGTGCCGTACTGCATAGCGATCGCGTTGTGCAGCGTGAGCGTGCTGGTGACTGTGGCGATCGCCGTGGACCGGCTGACCTCGCTCGCGCAGCCCCTCAGGTACAAGAACATCATCACCCACAGCAGCATCGAGAAGTACATCGCGGTGTTCTGGATCTACGCGATCGCCGTTGGCCTGTCGCCGTTGATCTACGCCGAGGTGACAGGTGAAACTGCGGGGCCGCACAGGTAAGAATCGCCTTCGATTTTCTTCTCGTTTCGTTTCTCCTGTTCGCACGATGGAAGGGTTATTGGGATCGTGGAGATAGTATACGAGTTCGCGTCACCGTGTTTTTTATAGGTTAGAGTGAGTTAATCGAGCGAGTTAGGTAGAACGAGTGAGTTTGACTGAGTCAGAGTGAATTAGTTAGAGTAGTTTTTGGTAATAATACGGAAAGCGTTAATTATTTGTTTTTATGAAACCGATACGTAAGTATATTGTTCATTTTTTTAGGGTTCAGGGACCAATGTCTGCGTGTGCGTGTTTTTCGTGTTATTTCACTTTTTCTCTTTTTGTAACTCGTTTACCCCGTCGTTAATTTAAAACGAAGGAGCTTAGAACTGTCGGGAAATTGTATAACGTTTTTCTAACGACAATTTTGAGAATCGATCCTGAAGAAACTGTACAAGTATCTCCTAATTGGAGATAGAATCGTTTATAATGGTACTCAAAGGTTTACTTCAAAGATGTTAAAGACTTTTATCGTAACATTTTTGTCCTCATTTCGCGCAATTATTCTAATTGTTAATTCCCCTGAAAACAGATCATTCTCTGTGATAACAGAAGTGTCGGATTAGAAGTCACGCGGTGTACGGCGTACATTTTTCCGGTTGCGCGCGGGAATCGAGACCGAGCTGGCAAACGTTCCGAAAATTGTTAAAATCCGATTGCCCACTAGTCACGTTCGTCAAACAAGGACGAAACGAACGAACGGAAGAGCAAAAATGGCCAATGCAATCACGCGTTTCAGTCGAGGCCGCCCCGTTTTTTCCGCTTCCCGACGGCAATGGGAAAAAAGAGACCGGCGAAACGAACTTTTATTCCTGTAAACAAACCTCGCTAATTTCTTGTTTCTTTTGCGTGTTCCAACGAAACGCGAAGTTGGTTAACAAGTGCACATGTGCGCTCTGATAGAATTCCGTTCCGCTGCACGATTTACAGTTGCGCGAGCTAACGTATAAAATCGAGACGTAAATCTGCGGCCGAGTACAGGGTGTCGTGTAAATTGTATCCCACAACAAATTGCCGGTTAATCTAAATTTATTATTCTCCCGTTTTTTTTCTTCTCCTCAAGCGCGAGACTTCGTGCGAATTCACGGTTAACCCTGGGATAACGGCCTGATAGGATTAACCCTTTGCGTTCGAGAGGTGACCGTTAGTCACCAAACGATGGTTTCACAAATTTTTAGACTGTAGTTCGTTTGATTATTAGTTAAACTCAGAGGTTAAACAGTTATATGTAAATTTCAGTATATCGCTTAATTAAACTAAATGACGTTTGATATAGGCCAGGGCTTCTTAAACTTTTGTCATTCACGACCCCATCTATGATTGCGAGTTTCTTGACGACCCCATACAAATATAAAAGAAAAATAAATTAATATTTTTTGATGATTTATTTATTAGGTAACAATATACATATACATATACATATACATATGAAAATATATAGTTTTAGAATTCGTTTTGAAACATACAAAAATCTAAAATTAAAAATTGCAGAATTTTGCTACGCGACCCTATTTGGGGTCGCCACCCATAGTTTAAGAAGCCCTGATATAGGCGAATTTTAGTAAATATTTCGAATTTGAAAATTTTTGATGTTAGCATCATTAGACGAATGACAGTCGCCTCCCGAGCGCCAAGGGTTAACTATGTAAAACGCGGGGAACAATATTCGCATGATTTAGAGGGAGGGTTACAGATTCCAATATAGATCGGAAACAGTTACTCGACCAATATGAGGTATCGTTGCTTTGACCTAGCCGCATGCTGTGTTTGCGTTGCTATAACAAACAAAATCTAATACCCTTGTTTCCATCGAATATCAAACGATAGATATACGTATGTATATCCGCAAAATTTACATAGAGCCGTTGTTTTCTCGGGTCATAGATAAACAATTGCGAAATGAAGCAACCAAAGAGTGCTGCATTTAGAAGGGATAAAATGATTGAAAAATTCGACAAAATTCGATCGCTAGGCTACGAACTTTTTATGCATTTATGAGAAATTTAAATGTGCAGCGAAACAGAGAATGCACGCGATATAAAATCTCTCAAGGGCGTTTTATGATACTTGGAAGACGAAGATAGATTTCTTTTTGGGTTCCACTTTGTTAGTTGCATTTTAAAATTCAGAATTCGCACAAAAATCCGCGGCCTATGGATCACGCGTATACAATATACGGCTCGCAGGAAGTCGACTGATTGTAGCCTCTATAAGGCACAGATGTCTTCATTTAAATCACCCCGATCGAATCATGTAACAACGCATGACGAAAAGAATCGGGAATGCAACCTTTTGCCTCTGTGCTGTTCCATTGCCAAGTCACTTTAAATATTTTATTTCCAAATCATGTTTGGACTGAAATTGGTACTGAATATTGAGTTCCAAAATTAAGTAGCACCTTCGAATTTAATTATTACTCAGAATGATCTCTTATTAGTAATTAGACGTTATAACAGACACGTGGTGTTTTATTCCTCTATTTTACCCTAATTTTAATACCCGCATTATTATTAAACAAATATCCCATGGTCATTTTGAATATTTTATTCCAAATTGGTACTGAATATTGAATTCCAAAATTAAATGGCCCTCCGAATTCGATTAATGGCACGGCGCTCAGAATGATCCCCTATTAATAATTAGACGTTATAACAGACACGTGGTGTTTTATTCCTCTATTTTACCCTAATTGTAATACCTGCATTATTATTATTAAACAAATACCCCGTGCTCATTTTAAATATTTTATTCCAAATTGGTACTGAATATTGAGTTCCAAAATTAAATGGCCCTCCGAATTCGATTAATGTCACGGCGCTCAGAATGATCCCTTATTAGTAATTAGACGTTATAACAGACGCGTGGTGTTTTATTCCTCTGTTTTACCCTAATTTTAATACCTGCATTATTATTATTAAACAAATATCCCGTGCTCATTTTGAATATTTTATTCCAAATTGGTACTGAATATTGAGTTCCAAAATTAAAAGGCCCTCCGAATTCAATTAATGGCACGGTGCTCAGAATGATCCCTTATTAATAATTAGACGTTATAACAGACACGTGGTGTTTTATTCCTCTATTTTACCCTAATTTTAATACACGTGTGCAGCTCGTGAAACTCGAATTAATTAGACGATCTTACACGAATCAACGGCGGCCACGTAACGAAATCGATGAATTAACGAGCGAAACTAATTTGCTTTCTGTCACAGCGGCAACTGCAGGTTCGGCGCGGCGGTGCTCCCACCGGTGAGGGTGTTCCTGGTGGTGGCCGTATGGGCGCCGAGCGCTCTCGTCCTCCTCGGCTGCTACATGTACGTGTACCTGGTGGCACGTGCACACGCGCGCGCGATCTATACGGTGGAGCTGTCGTTCAGGCATCAGACGCAGACCCTGGCGTTGCCGCGTTACGGTCAAACGCTGGCAGTCACGGTCGGCGCGTTTCTCATTCTCTGGCTTCCCTTTCAAGTGAGTAGACAACCCCTTTCCACCACCTGCGACCGTACACGGCTACCAGATAAATCTCAATTTGCGACCGAGCCCCGACAGCACGTGGCGCGCGAATTCCCGTGGATTAACTAACTCTTCGAGGCACACGATTTTCAAGGGAATAAAAACCCAAATCGCACAGAATTCTTTTTGCGATAAAAAGAATGGAAAGGAACATTCGTTTCGTAACTTCGACTTTTCTAGGTGGGTTATAATGTATACCG
This sequence comes from Tetrapedia diversipes, assembly GCA_033822845.1. Lineage (NCBI taxonomy): Eukaryota > Metazoa > Arthropoda > Insecta > Hymenoptera > Apidae > Tetrapedia > Tetrapedia diversipes. Next base: position 491,924 of record JAOPTO010000207.1, on the reverse strand, counting down.
CCATGCGTAAAAAGCTAAGCAAAAGATGGGATCAGTTTTGACACCTTCACCGACCAGCAGTCTGTTAACATTCAGCAACCCTAACCGAACACTCTTCATCGCGAATTAACACGTTCGTCGCCCAGCGTGATTCGACTGAGTTTCTCGCTGGGCACAAATCCGGTTGCATCGAAAACTGGGGTAAAAGAATATAAAAACAGTAAAAATTTTAACTTTTTATTTTTATTTTACGAATTTTATATTTATATATATATTATACTTCGATACTTGTTCCATTAAATTCATTAAAAAATTCCAATTTAAAATCCTATTTAACTTTAAGAAAAAGTGTGTCACCGAAATATGGGTGACGTGGTGACGAACGTGTTAAGAATTGATTAAAAATTGTACTTTGGAAAAGCAGAAAATGCATTTGACGAACTATGAACAACACTAGTTCAAAACTAACTAATAACAAAAGTAAATAGGATCAATGGCAGCGCTTTGTTGAGAAAAAAAGATAGGGGATCTCTTCATTCGGTTGGCTAAGTGTTAATCCACTTAACCTCATTGAGTTAAAGCGAATATTTTTGTATCATCGACGAATTGCGACGCGGGTAGAAATGCCGAAAACACGACTGTGCGACGGACACAGATTCAATTAACGTTTCTCACCGTTACTTTTTACTACGTGTAACATTTGTGCGGCTCGTCCTCGGTTCGTCGACGGTATAAACGCGCCCTTAACGTCCTCGTCGACGGACGTCGCGCGACGCGTCTGGCTATTATTACGCCTCTGCTACTCGAGCGTCGGACGTACGCTGCATCAATTCTACTTCGTCGGGAAACAGGGGCTCGTAGCGGTCTCTCTGATGGAATGTTCAACCCTAGAAAGACCAGGTGTCGAGCTGTTACATAGGGGATCAGGTATAATTTTCGGTCGAAAGGCGAGGAAAAGTTCAAACAGGCGTATTTTAAGGGGGCATCAATAATTTTGAGACACGAATGCAACGTTTTCATCAATTTTATTGGCGGCAATAAATAATTGAAAATTTATTTACTAATTTATTTTGAAAATTTACTGTTTTGAAAAAGATGTTATTTTAATTACTGGATGCTGCTTATAATATAACTAGCTGCTGCCCGCGTTTTTTTTATAGTGCTTGCTTCAAAATCGGTGGATCATTCCTTATTTTACACCCTTTTGGGTTGATTTTCCAAAAATGTTGAAACACGCATTTCTTTATTTCTAACCAAAAAGCTAAATACCAGTTTTCATAGTGCTTGCTTCAAAATCGGTGGATTTTCAAACAACCTTTCATCCCCTAGTTAATTCCCTTAGAGATGGAATATCAAAAAAAATCCTTCCTCAGTGAATGTGTCATAAAACGAACCCATTGTCCGAATTTCATGTTTATAACTTCAGTAGTTCAGACTCTGCGATGATGAATCAGTCAGTCAGTCAGGACGTGTTTTTTTATACGTATAGATTATATTATATTACGTGTATATATATATATATATTACATTATTTTCCTGAGAAAACGTTACAAGTCAAAGGGAAAAAGCTTGGAACGATGTAATTGAAAATTTTACGGTTCGTAGGGGATCAGTTAAGCCGTGTAATTTTATATCGGCCTGGTCCCTTGCTACCGTTGCACCTTTATCAGTTACGGGCTTGTAATCGTGCGATAGAAACGATAATTTCCAATTAAAACGCGTAACGACTGACTTTACGCGGCGTGAACGCCGACAGCATATTGCGTGTAAATTGTAAGTCAGGTGAGAGACGCATGCATATAACAGGGGGGATGTAAAGAAATTTAATAAGCTACGACGTCGAACATGAAAGGATGAAAGTTCTGAAACGTGATCACCAGTTTTGAAAACTAATACGGGAAGTTGCGAGTGACGCGAACGACAAGCCGGTGTAATGTAACTCCGCGACGAACGACTAAATTCCGTCGAATGAAGGGAACAATAACGTTGATGATAAAAAGAATGTGTCGCACAGGTACTTGTTGCTTTTCTCAAACGTTAAAAGAGTTACACCTAAACTTAATTCCTGGGCGGATTCGATATCTGCGACGCGGGTAACCGCTTTTTCATATCCGCAAAGAAGCTCGTAGCTAAAAATATAGCCATCTATTAGAGAAATCAATACTAAAGCTGTAACTTCGTTCGACTCGTTCTGCAAAAGAAAAATTTGAACATCGAGCAGTAAGCACATTTCACCACGTTTTGCGGCTTTCAAATTAATTTAATTTTGAAGATAAAATTACAGAAACAGAGAAAGGGAGAGAGAAATAAGCAAAAGGGAAAGATTTAGACAGTGAAAGTAGCTAAAAATATAGCTGTCTATTAGAAAAATCAATAATAAAGTTGTAACTTCGTTCAACTCGATTTGCAGAAGAAACATTTTAACATTTCACCACATTTCTCGACCTTCGACTTAATTTAATTTTGAAGATAAAGTTACAGAAACAGAGAAAGGGAGAGAGAGAGATAAGCAAAAGGGAAAGATTTAGATAGCGAAAGAGCTCTCCTCTTGAGTGGAACTCGTTATCGAGCGATTGATGTCGCGCGAATTGACGTCGTAATGAGGTTTCCCGTGACCCGTCCGTCTCCATCCGCCACGGACAAAAGTTTCACGGAACAGAAGGGTGAAAAACGACATAACTTTCGAAATTGTGGCGGCGAAGAAGTTACAGGAACGGGTGCTACTCGCCAACCGTGAGGCGAAAGAAGCTGAGCCCGTGGTAAACTCCCGGCAAAGTGTTCCCAAGTTTCTTCCCTTTTCGCCATCGTACGAGGGGGAAAGAAAAAAAAGAAACAGCCCCGGCAAGGCGACAATTACAAACAGTTTCGTTGTATCGCAAAACAAACGCGAACACGGGTAACGCGATTCCATTGACTTGATGAAGAATCTTCTTCGAAAGATTAGGGAAACCAAAGAATAGCACTTTTCCAAAGAAATTTCTGTAAAATTTTGTCGCACCGCATCATTCAGCTTGGGATCGGCACGAGTAGCAACGTTCGCCTATCTCTAACGACCGATCATAGGTGTACAAGTCAATTTTAGTCTCTTTTTGGCAGGTTCAGAGTTTATTTAACCCCTTAACCCCTTGCACTACTTTGACGAATCTGACTCGTGATGAAAGTTCTGTGCCAAACATGAATATCACGAGTCAGACTCGTTATCGACATTTCAGGCCAAACATGAATATCACGAGTCTGACTCGTGATCCTAATTTCAAGTCAGCTCAGGTCCATTCTTGGTTCTCTTGAATGGGATTATATGTCCCCGTATAGGCAACGTGTTATTATTATTACCTATTATTATTATATTATATTATATTAAAATTTATTTCTGATGTGTTTATTATTTCCTTTATTATTATATTTATATTTATATTATTATTATTATTATTATTATTATTATTATTATTATTATATGTAATAATTAAAATATTTCTACAAATTTTTTATTGAAATTCATTTAAATTTTCAAATATTTTCATCGTTGAAGTAAATACGAGAGCGGGACTATGTAACTCAGTCGTAAGGTATTGTTTCAAATTGTACCACTCGAGCTCCGCCGCTCGGCACCTCCAGCAACCATTCCGACGGCCAACTTTGGCACGGCTTTTTCAGAGATTCGCGGTAGTGCAAGGGGTTAACCTACAATGACGGGCATAGCCCGCGTACAATGGTCGGGCAAAACTTAAATATTACGGGCATAGCCCGCGTACGATGATCGGGCCAAACTTAAATATTACGAGCATAGCCCGCGTACGGTGATCAGGCTAAAAGTGAATATTACGTGAAATATTTGATACGCAATTACAGCAATGTCCCGAACGCTGCGCGAGCTTGCATACGATTTCGGCCCAACATCTTCGAATCTAAATCGTAGGTTAAGGGGTTAAATTTTTATGCCCAAAAGTTAGTGGACGAAGCAATCTCCCACACTTTCTATAACCTTTGTCCATCTTTCGGACAACAGATGCCTGATTTGAAGAAACTAGATCGTCTTGCTTCGATGAACTCATCTAAAAAAGTGATTGCAATTCTTCATTCTTGAATCGTTGCGGTTGTCCAGATCGTTTTTTTATCCTAGAGATCGAAATTTTCTTCTCAAAATCTTCGGTATCTGTATTTGCAGGTGGAATTAGATACAGTATTCTCGCCAAGAGCATCACAGATCATTTCTACAGCTTCAGCGGCGTTTCTTTTTTAACTAGAGTGCAAAGAGCACACAATGACGAATGTGCTCTTTGCTAAACGCCATCGTTTAAACTATTGTTTACCTAGATTATGTTGACCGAATCGAGCAGTTTTCTAATGTTTTGAAAAGCTAGATGTCTGTACTATAAGACTCCAAAAATACTGTTACGATATTCAAATTGTAAATAGCTTTTATCATCATTGAAAGATGAAAGACTAAAATTAACTTGCACACCTAATATAAAAATGTCGTTGAATTTTTGGTAGCTTCGCAAATCGGCGAAAAACTATAGGAAATTCTCACTTTTTTATTTAGCGAGAGAAATGGTAGGGTTCAGGTGTGGGTAAAACAAAGTGAAGTTCTTAGATAATATTATATATACTTAAAATAGTTTAATAGCATAAACAACTTTGATGGTATATAAACGATTTTTCGACTTAACACAACTTCGACGTTCTTGCTTCTTTCTTATAATATATAGGAAAGTTCTATAAAATGTAGAACGTAAGCTGGAATTTAGGTGTGAAAAATAAAAGTGAAGCGATTAAAATATTAATAAAAGTGTATTTAAAACAATTTAACAAAAACAACTTAAACGACTTTACAACTTAGCAACTTTAACACTCTTTCTACGTTTACAATCAAAACCTTTCTTTTACGTTAGTCAAAAGCTTTCTGCTTCGCGCTCTCATTTTCCCCGTCATATATTCTTCCAAACACTCGTTTCCTTCTTTTTCTAATCGTCAACCTTTATTCACTCGATGCTATTCGGTCACGTTCACCCAAAATTCCTGAGTCGCGACATTTTCTCGAGTGTTCATATTTCGCGCCTCACAAACACTCTAGTCCAAATATCGTACGTTCACATCCCTCAACTCAAGCACCCTTCACATTTTCCCAGAATCATACCCACTCGATCGCATTCCTACGAAACTTTTCTGCTTAACATTTATATCGTGAAACTTTAAATTAAGCTATTCGCCGCGAGTTGGGATAGCCGGTGACAGAAAAAGCCTTTCGAAACGATGAATTGAGAATATACGATTGTATATACGACTGTGAATTAGAATCATCGTATACTATGTCCTCAATACCAATTGTTGAAATTAAACAATACCAGAATTCGCTTTCATTGAGATTCGTTTAACCTAGTTAAAGAATAGCAAAGCTTTCAAATATGACTATTTACATTTGGATATTTGCATAAGGAACATCGTTTCACACGTAGGCCTATCTTTCGAGTGCAAACGGTTGACACGCGGTTGGAAAGATCAGATTGCATCGCGAAACTCGCGGTAATAGTTTATGCGAAGAAAAATACAGCAACGTAGAGGCGAAACGTGTAAGGATTCTGTTGTTGGAAGAAATTGAACGTCTCGGTTCGGTCGTGTTCACCAAGTGAAATACGAGCACCGCTCTATACGACTCTTTGCCTGTCCCACGCTCCGGGCTGAAAACCGCCGAATGCCAAATACACGTAGATTTTCGTTCCATGCACGTCCCGCCAAGTTTCGTTAATGGAGGTCGAGACAAATAGCTCCCGTTTTAGCGTCTGCATATTACGTAGTCACGTGCATAAGGATGCATTTCGGGCGTACCGTTCATGCAACGGATACATTAAAGCCGCCCACGTGGACGAACCGAACGAACCGGGAAGATATCCGCCAAGATAAGAACAAAACCTATCCAGAGCTTTTGACCTTCTGTCTGTCTACGATATATCTAATCATGTTCGCCTTAAACATCGTTACAATTGCAACAGAAATTATTAAAATTCGAAATTTAATCTAGAAGATAATAAAGTTTAATCCTCGCATGACGAATGCGGTGATCATCGTATCCTTTAATAGTTGATACGCGGTTACAACTGTGTTAATCTTCAAATTTTTTTAATACTACGGAATCTTCCTTTAGTAGATACGTTAAAAAAATCAAGTACTGCGTGTATTTTTCTTAAATTTTAACGAAATTTCGTTTACAAATCAAAGCGAATCCGTATTCGTCACTCGTGTTAGTGCCAAAGTGCCATCTATCTTTCGCGTGTTAAAACACACACCATTCGTTTGACAAAGAAACGTCTTGTACGACGACTTCCAGTAAAATCGAGCCACAAATACCAAAAGTGTCTTTCTGACGCGAGACGAATTTCATTTACAGGCTTGCATGCTGCTGGACATCTTCTGCGGCACCAACATCCTCACCGAGTGGACAGTCGTGTGGCTCGCGCTGCCCATCATGGCGCACAGCGGCGTGAACCCATGGATCTACGCGTTTCACCACGGCGAGATGAGAGTGGCTGCGGGCAAGATCACCGAGGAGCTGGTTGCTCTGTTCGGCGTGACACCGAGTCGCTACGGTTGCTCGCCGATGAGACGCGGTTCGAACACGAACATGGAGCTAGCCGAGGTGAACAACAGCAACGACGGCAGAAGGCATCCGGTCGAGGATTGTTTCGCCGCCAAACAGAACAGCACGGTGTACGCCAGCAGGCGATGCCTGGAAGTGTCCGGCAGGCACACCGACATCTCGCCGGAGAAGAACATCGATCACACGTCCTCCGGGAGCAGGCAAGGGGACATCGTCGAGGAGGACATCCACGACCTGACGAAAATGCTCGATCTGAAGTATATCATCGACAGGAATCACATGATCGACTCGAATCACAACATCGACAAGATCAAGAACCTGAAGTACCTGCTGGACCCGACGTTCAACAGGATCAGACACCTGCGGCGGCTGAACCACAAACGGCTCACCAGCAAGAACTTCACGAAGGCGCCCGAGCCGAAGTTCATCTCCTATCAGAACTTGAAGAGCGACGTCACGTTGAACCGCAAGGTGCTGCAGATGAACACGATGTCGGATCCGGTGTTGAGCGCGGACAGCCCGATGGCGCACGCGAAGGAATACAACGACGGCCTGAGTCACGCGAGCAGCAAACGAAGGAACTCGAACCTCTGCTCGATGTCCGATCCTAACATTAAAGCGGCGATGGGTCTTTCCACCGAGGTGAACCTTCGGCTTCCAAGCACGGGGAACGTGATCGAGAGTCACAGGTACTCCGTACAGAACTTGGATCACCACAGATACGACGGAGGACTGGCCAAGCACCTGATGCTCTCCAGGCAGCTGGAGAGTCAGAAAAAATTTCAGATCTATCCACGGCCTCGGGTGAAGATCGGCAACAACTTCGATCGGACGAGCCCGTACCTGAACCTGAGACTTCAAAGCAGTTACACGTCGCCGTCCACGCCGGATAGCACGAGGTCGAGCCTGCTCGACAGCCCCTGGCAGAAGACCTCTCCGAAACACATGACGATCACCTCCAACAAACTGGCCAGCCTCGTACATCATCCGGACGGCACGGCTGCGAGGAACCCGGAATCGAGAGCGAGTCCATCGTGTAGGATGCTGCAGGCCCGAAAAAACATGGAGATACTGAAGCATTCCGAATCGATCAATACCATCGAGCCGATGACGCACGCGAGGCTGCTAGAGCCGTACAAGGTCATGGAGACGCTGGCAGTGCCGACGATTCACTCGGAGCCACCGAGTCCCATAGATCCTCTGCCGCTTGCCTCTCTGAAGGAGGAGGACGCGAAGAACTGCGAGACGTCCAGGCCTCCCGTTAACATCGATCGCTTGAAATCCCCGATGGGCAACAGGAGGAGCCCGGTCAGACACTCGGACCCCGTGATCCCATCCGTGTTGCTGAACATCGAGGATTACAGCGACGACCCCGGATCGATGAACGACAAGTCCAGCCGCGACAGTTCCTCCAACTATCTACCGTCGTCCGTGCAGACCGCGTCAATAGACCCCATCGATCTGTTCGAGGTCCTGCTGAAGAACTCGGAGAAGTGCCGGGAGGGACGGCTGCCTGAGCCGATCTTCGGCGAACACGACTCGACGAGATTCAGCTCGAGGAGACCCTCTGACTCGAAGTGGTCGGAGTCCTCGAGAAGCCAGGAGGTGCTCTCCAACGTGGTCAGCGAGCATCAAGCGTTCCCCTCCTCCTACTCGGTGAACAACTTCCAGGTGTGCAACAGCGGCAGCGACCTGAACGACCTGACCTCCCTGGATCCGTTCATGTGCCCGGACGCGTTGACGTCGTCGTTGCGGGAATCCTTCTTCAGCGCGCCATCCGTACCTGACTCGGAGATCTTCACGTCGTTCGAGGAGAACGACGAGTCCAACCACACGCCCGATTCCGAGCGCGACCTGTCCCCGTACGATTCCCCGTCGGCGATCAACCCGAGGAGGTCGACGATCGAGGCCGATCTGCAGAGCAAGTCCACGGAGTCCGTGTTCCAGACCAGATGCCTGTCGACGAGGTCGTGTACGATCCTGCGGCTGGAGCCGTCCCTCCATCGAAGCAGGCTGCGTGTCAGACCTGGGGCGGACTACATACTGAAGGACCTGTCGATGAAGAGGGATCCGCGATTGGCGCCGCTCGCCTCGCCAACGCCCACGGAGATCTGCAGCCCGACCTTCGAGTTCGTGTCGGAGATAAAGGGTGACAATGGTGTCGGTGTCAGAGTGTAGGAAGCCTCGAAAACAATTTTATTCGGCGAACAGAGTACGATGACACGGCTCGTCCATCGTTGCTTGGACGAGTTCGGTGAACGAAACTCTAGGAACGGGACGCAAGTTGATCCTCGAAACGCGGTGCTCTTCGTTGAACGAAGATTTTTACGATACGTATGATATATACCCCCCGTGTTGCGTAATATGATATAATAACGCGCGTCTGTATTTTTATAACCTCGATACCTACCGAAGAAATTATTCTGGCTACGTTGTTCCCAAGGGGGCGCGCCGAAGAGACGTATATGTATGTATGTATGTATGTGGATTATCGTGAAACGGCGGAATCGAACTTTCAAGTTGGACTGTGATAGTACGACGCGTGTCTTTAGCGGGATCGCAGAAGGGAATTCTATTAATTGTTTAACGGCGAATCGATCCTCCGACACCTAAGCGAAGCATGTATACAAAGAATCGTTCGAGAGAAAGATTTCAAAGGTGAACGAACGATTTGAATGGTGACTTCGATTTAGTTTAAAAAGGTTGATAAACATCGCTGTACAAGGAGGCTTAGAATTAAGTTTGTAATATTAAACGAGCCACATTGACATACTCGATGCGTGTAATCGTTCCAACGAATCATCCGCTGATAGAGCAACGCCGCTCATCGAGGATATCGTGTATGCAACGACGGCTCGACTTTGTATTTATAGACATTCTTTAAAACGTACGTTATACCAATTGTATTTAACAAAGATTTTACCTCGCTGGTCGTGGTTAACTTGGCTGATACTTAAAAACGCATGCTATCGGCGTGCGTGTCTTTTTTAAACGTTGCTGGAACACTGTGCCAAGCGAATTACGCAAGATCTCCAAACATCTCTTTTCTCCCGCGATTGAAAAAAAAAAAACAGTAAACGAGGACAGTAAATCGTGGACTGTATTACCGTTTGTGTACCTGATTAAAGTTGATAATTCGCGAGCGAACGAAATCATTTTAAGACGATCTCGATCTCGAACGCGATGCCCAGAGCGTGGAGAAGCGACCGATGAATGGTGTTTGCGCTCTGCAACCAACGAAATTTGCATACCCTTAGCCAGGGACCGTTATGCCCGCGGGCCATTCGCGGCTCTTTTTCCTACATAGTTCTTCCCACACCAAGTGGCAGGAAAAATGCATCCTCTCATACCTATTTGACTCCACCGTGACGTAATGGGGGCTAACTCTTTCGTTTCTGCTAACCTAGAAATAATCTCGCGCTCGCATTTTCCCCGTCGTATATTCTTCCAAACGCTGGTTTCCTTTCATTCTAATTGTCGACCTTTCTCACTCTACGCATTCGGTCACGACCACCCAGAATTTCTCAGTCGCACCGTTTTCTCAAGTTTTCATCTTTCACGCTTTTGAAACATTCGAGCCCAAACGTTCTGCGTTCGCACGACAATCGCCCAACTCAAGTACTCTTCCGACTTTTCCAAACCTGTATCCACTCGATCCTGCATTCCTACACTATTGTTAACATTATTCCTATCGACAATTCACGTATATCTATTCCTGCTGCGACATTCTCACGTAAGACGGACTACAAATTTTTCTCAGACAGTAAACAATGAGAAAAGAAGTGAATATTGAAAAATGTATTATAGGTTTATTTGAGGAAAAGTCTAAAGTTTAAAGGCGATTCAAATTTGTTGTATATACGAAATTCTAATCACAATTTTAAAAACGGTCATTTGACCGGTCGTGGTAGGAATAGTGTTAATCGTAGAGAAATCGAGATCCCTACTACTTCTCAGTTCATCGAATGGAACGAATGTGTGTAATGTCAAGAACAAGGTAGCTTCGTAAACGGAAGCTGATTCAACGATACGAGAATGGAACCTTCGTGAATACGTGATGTGCTGGAAAACTTGGAATGAGACTGTCGCTAGAAACGAATCTCAAGAGTCACGTGTTTGGATTAAACGATGATCATTCCCAGTAGCTTTCAATTAGTTGGAACGATTAAAGGATTAAAGGATGCACAAGAATACCGCACAGATCAAACATTGTGTTTCCTTTCGATGCCTGATTCATCGTTGCAAATTATATGAAAATTAGCTATTGCACTGTTTCTTTTTATAATGCCTGCTTCAAAATCAGTGGATCTGCAAACAAACTTTCATCCCTTATTTTATCTCCTTGGGGGTTGATCTTCCAAAAACGTTGAAACGCGTATTTCTTTATTTCTAACCAAAAAGCTAAATACCAGTTTTCATAGTGCCTGCTTCAAAACCGGTGGATTTTCAAACAACCTTTCATCCCTTATTTTATCTCCTTGGGGGTTGATCTTCCAAAAACATTGAAACACGTATTTCTTTATTTCTGGTCAAAAAGCTAAATACCAGTTTTCATGGTGCCTGCTTCGAAATTGGCGGATCTCCAAACAACCTTTCATCCCTTATTTTATCTCCTTGGGGGTTGATCTTCCAAAAACGTTGAAACGCGTATTTCTTTATTTCTAACCAAAAAGCTAAATACCAGTTTTCATAGTGCCTGCTTCAAAACCGGTGGATTTTCAAACAACCTTTCATCCCTTATTTTATCTCCTTGGGGGTTGATCTTCCAAAAACATTGAAACACGTATTTCTTTATTTCTGGTCAAAAAGCTAAATACCAGTTTTCATGGTGCCTGCTTCGAAATTGGCGGATCTCCAAACAACCTTTCATCCCTTATTTTATCTCCTTGGGGGTTGATCTTCCAAAAACGTTGAAACGCGTATTTCTTTATTTCTAACCAAAAAGCTAAATACCAGTTTTCATAGTGCCTGCTTCGAAATCGGTGGATTTTCAAACAACCTTTCATCCCCTATTTAACTTCCTTACGGGTGAAATATCAAAAAAATCCTTCCTCAGTGGATGGTGGTGCCTACGTCTTAAAGGGAACCCATTGTCCAAATTTCATGTTTCTATCTTCGGTAATTTTAGGCTCTGCGACGTTGAATCCTTCAGTCAGTCAGTCAAGACATGTCTTTTTATATGTATAGATAGGGGAAAGAAACATAGTGTCTTAATCGTTTCGAGTAGCAAGTTTGCAAGATAAATAAGGAGTAATCAATTCCGTAAGAAACAATCTTTTTTCATTCATAAACCTCTCGTGGTATTCCGATACTCTGTACAGTACACGGTTTTTAAGTATCCCTACATACAAAAATTTGTCACGGTCGTTAAACTCTATCGCGACACGCATGTGTATCAAAGAAGTCGCTTAACACGTTCCCTGCCAAGCTGATTTTTTTTCTTACTAAATCTCATTCCCCCTGTTTATGAGTAGAGAAAGTATATTTTGATATCAGCAACTGTCAAAATAATATACAGGGTGTTCGGACAGCCCTGGGCTTAAATTGAAAGAGTAACTCCCTGAGACATTCTAAGACGAAAATCAAGAGTAACGATTTTGCGTTTGAGGCTTTGTTTATGAGTTATAACTAATTAAAGATATCGTTTAATCCGGACCGTTCGACTCTTGAGAGCGGATAACCGAGGCAACTCGGTCGGTAACGTCGCTGAGTCCACAGTGATGCTCAAGCGTCGAACGGTCCGGATTAAACGATATCTTTAACTAGTTATAACTCGTAAACAAAGCCTCAAACGCAAAATCGTTACTCTTGATTTTCGTCTTAGAATGTCTCAGAGAGTTATTCTTTCAATTTAAGCCCAGGGCTGTCCGAACACCCTGTATAAATAATAACAATACCGGCAACCGTTTTCAACTCTTTACTTCTTAATGAGAAAAATTCATTTCACGTGGAAATGTATTTTAACGTTTACCGAAAACAGTACACGTGGCAGGGAACAATAATTTGTTAACAATAATTTCGAGACCACGTATTTCGAGATCGTTCGAACCTAAAATTTTCTTTTCGCTCGGGAAGCTTTCTGGAAACGCTAAACTTCACTCTATTAACGACTGCGAACAATGTACAATCAATCTCTTTAATTATACGTACGATAACGAAAGCAAGTTTCATAGTTTTAATTCCTCACAGGCGACTCGTTCTACGAAGTGTCTTCCATTTGTGTGAACCATGGAGGAACAGATGGAAAAAGAATCTTGGCTCGTTCTCGTGTGCTCGATTTTAAGTTGCGAGTAATTAACCCCTCGACATACAATAAATGAGTTGGGGTCGTCATTCGTTTCATGTGCCACTGTAGACTTTGACGAGTCTGACTCGTCAACAGCTGTTTTCATCGAACGCCGTGCAGTATATTATTAGATTACAGCCGACCCTTCGACTTTCGCACATTTTAAAAAATTCAACCTTTTAAGCGTTTGCGGTCGAATGTCCCCTCTGAGGTGACATCGTGAGTCGAACAGGCTAACTGGGCTGCCTACTCTCAGGGGACATCAGACTTTAGCCATCAGATTACAATGTTGTTCCGATCAATACTTTAAAACACAGTTTTTGGTGCATATTTTTTTTACATCCCTCCACTTTCGAACATTCAACGTTCGCGCGCACTTTCAGGACCCAACCGTGCGTGAAAGTCGAGGATCGCCTGTATTCAATTATTTCACTCGTACGTCGATTCTGTTTTGTTTAGAACGTTCAAGATGCTCCTCCCCTTTACCCCTTTCAGAATAAATTTCGAAACAAAAAGATTCTGTTTCTAAACTAGCACGTGACTGTTCAGTTGAGCCAAATTAAATAGTATCGTTCGTGCGCATCAAATTCCGTTTTATTTGTATGTCAACGGGTTAACAACATTCTAAAAGAGAAGAAGATGAACATTTAAAATGAAGGTTCTGTACAAATAAACGATAGCGTATGTCAATGCGAGAGGCACACCGATATATTTTTATGAGATAACATTTTATCGTTCTTTGTAGATATACCGATGATACGCAAATAAAAAGGAGAACACAAATTACAAATTTATGTGAAACTATTCTAAACGCTGAACTGAGCTATTTCCCATTTCGTGATGAACAAAGTTGTATACCTACAATAGTCACTCTATATCGATCGATACCTGTAATAACTAACATACGTACAACAAAGTATCGTCAAACGATCGCTGCTCGTGTTTGCATATCTCAACGAAGATTAATTCATCGATAATTTAACAGAAAATCATAAACCAATAGCTGTACAGATTCGCTTTCAGTTCCTTGTTTGTATTGTATTCTCTATTTCATAATATTCAGCAGTACTTATTTGCAATACGACAACCGATATGACTCGAAATTAAGCGTACAGTAAATATGAAATCGTACGTTTTTGTATGTATAAAAAAAAATATAATATATTGTCTAGACAAAATTCGTTTGGAGTAATAATTTAACCTGAAACACATGCGTTCATCCGTCAGAAAGAAAAAATTGAAGAAAGAATAGTTAATAAATAATTCCATTTAAAAAAAAACTAACATCGGGCAAATGATCTCCGCCCCGTTTCCTAATTAAAATCAATTATTAGGAATTATTGCATTTCAAACATTGTGGCGCCATCTAAAGTTGGTCAAGAGTATTATTCGAATTATTATTTCTGTTATTATAATGAATATCGTAACAAAGTCGATACCAGAAGACAGTGTGGGTCTTAACAAAAAGGAAACATGCAAAAATTTCTAAAAATTTTGGCCGTAAATGCATTTTTTTACGAATTAAAAATTTGATCAGTTTACGGGCATTGAAACACTATAACCATCTAGCGGTGAAATAGTGGTACTAATCACCCGTATACCTGTGTGTACATGATTTTTAATGCTTTCATAAATTTAGTCGTAAACTTGTGGTATTTCTTGGGAATGAATTTGTTATAAGAGATAATGATATTTTTATATTTTATATCTATTCTATGTTTTCATTTTCTGAAATGTTAAAATACCTGAACGAGATATTAGTACCATTTTTATAGGCGAAACGACTCGGGATTTTATCATTGCAGTTCTACATTGCAAGTATTCAGAAATTTTCAACAAATTTGACCTACTTTGAGATATACTTTTATGACTGTTTCACAAAATCTGACACGACATTGGCTAATTATTTGCAAAGTAGACAGCCGACTTACTAATTTTGTTAATTGTTAAATATTATGTAAATATCAAACATTTTGAACAACTTTATGTATAGATATACGTATTCCTATATCTATTGGGTGGATGAATTTGAAAATTTCAAATACCGACTTCACGTAAGGAAGCAATCTTTCTTACCGATTATATCCAGCGAATAAACGTGACGAATAACGTATATAAAAAAAGTAATAAATTTCTGGTCCGCTGATACGAAGTGCAATCCAATTTAAGATGTTATATGTTGTAATATCATCACACCTATGGAATTCTGTACTTCGGATGCAATTATAAGATATCTTGTCCTACTATACATTCATACTACTTTATTTACATTTAAGTTGCTCTACTATGAGAGTTATAATCTAAATCGATAACGTTGAGAGTGACATTAAAATGGTAAGTTTCTTCTATACCTCGACTGTGCTATAAAGGTTTGCTATATTTGTTATTTCTGCCTCTTAATAAGATAAATTGATTTTATATGTGCTTTTAATTCTTAAAATAATATTATAGTTCTACTACAAATGTGTTTGAGTGCTGTAACAACGATTCTATGTATAACCACACAGTTGAAGTGTTCCTAAATATATCAAGATTGTATTAAACACCAAAGCTTTTGATCTACTACTGTATCAGAAATGTAAGATACCAACCAACACACTACACCTAAAATGTTCGTCAAACGAGTGACTTTTTCTATGCCTGTTTTATATATTATTCACATGACACAGACATCTGTGTTCAAGGAAAAAGCGCAAGGATGATGAGACTGTTTCCGCCCCTGAAGTTTTTCTGTTACATAGATTTGTATACTACTTATTAGAAAAATTGTTTCCTACTTATTGTCATAAGATATTTATAACATTGTAACATGTTCTTTAACAAATCATGTGCATATAACAATTCCCAAAAGTAATTGTATATTTACGTGTACCTTTTGTATAACTTTTTAATGACGATTACAATTTGAAAGAAAATTAATGTGATTTCTACGGATTTACACTCATGGTATGTACATATTCATTTTTTGTGTACAATTAAATTGTCGTCATATATTGTCAACATTGCTTTCGTTAATTAACATTATACGACACATCCTATTAATCATAATAACATAATTAAACATACTAATTGCTGCAACTTGTTTTAAACTCTTTTTTTGAGTCCTAATGGAATCAAAAATTGCGCATTAAATGTTTTCTCATTGTATTTAAATGATATGCATGTGTACATAAATGAAACACAAATTCAATATATGTTAGTTGTAGTATAATAAATGTAATTACATTAAAAAACTATTTAATATTTATTTATATAATTCAAAATTTATATTATAATTTGTAACCGCAATAACTAAAAAATTGCTAAGGACTATTAAATATTATGCTGAATTATATATAAATTTTAGATTTTTATATATTAAATAAGAGTTTATTTAATAATTTAATTTTAAAAATTATACTATAGTGTTAGAATAAAAAGTTTTTGCTATATAATTCTATACATTATATTTTAATAAACAATTATACATGTACATATGTTTCAGGCTTTACGTATGATGTCAGCAATAGTGCCAAGCACACATAATGTAATTGATTCTAATCAAAGTTATGATCATACAGCAGAAAGACAGAAACTATTAGAAGATTTATTAGCTGTTGCAAAGAAATGTCACATCAGATTTGGTGGGCGTACTGAATTAGCAACTGAATCAGATATATGTGTTATACAGTTGTGTCATATATTTGAAGCAATCTTTAGTTATGGATTACGTACAAACTGCATTGAAAAAATTAATTTAGCTTTAAGGTAATAAACAGAATAATAGTATATAAACTATAAAGTATATGTATATAAACTAAACTATTTCTTATTTAACTAGTACTTCCTGCAAAATATGCACTATGGAAAGTTATACATAAATAGTAGCATTTGTTTTTCACATTCTCTTAAGACAAGGTTGATATTATGATACTGTGCATGTAGTCATTTGTGCAAGTATTTTGGTTATTTCTTATCACTTTAAATGTAACTACACTGATATGTGTTCAAAAGATAATGATGTGAGATGACTAATGAGTCAAGCGATACTCTGTTATATTAATTTATTTATGTATTTATAGGCATGTTTCAGACATAGTGTCTGGTGGAAATACAAAATCATGCAGTGCATCAGATATGGCATTTTGGCCTTGTATAAAAGAACAGTTAACTTGGCATGAACAAGAACGTTTTAGTATATTGAAAAAAGTTCATACAGATTATGGTAGAGGTAGAGCATGGCTCAGAGCTGTTTTAAATGAACGATCTTTGGAACGTCATTTACACGCTATACTTGATCCTTCCATATTATCTCCATTTTATGAAGATTGGGCATTTTTACTTGACCAAGAACGAAGTGCTGTATTGCCAAATGTAGCAGCAGGTATAAAAATATTAATTTTATACTATATCAATTTACTTATAATAAAGTAATTAAATATCATTTTGATTACTAGGACTTGGCAGTATTTTGTTTGCAATTAGGATAGATAATGAAGAATTGGATAACAATTTAAAAGGTAAAGAAATGGAAAATCAAAAGGTTTCATTATCTGAACCAATTATATCATCCACAGTACCAGGTAAACTATATCGTTTGTTTCTTAAAATAGTGAATAAAATTAAAAATAATTTTTATGCTAATATAATTAATATAATTAGGACCTACTTCGAAGCAAAAACAGAGGAAAAAAGTGCCAACTCACATAATCTCTTTTGATAATGAAAATGATGAACATGAAAATGCAAAAGCTTCCACTTCAATTAGTGCACCTCCAACTTGTCTAAATTCCCCTGTAGTAATATCAACAAAAACCTCTACATTACTTAGTTCATCAATTTCACAATCTCAAACAGAATCAAACAATATTGTTACAACAGCCAATACAGAAACTTCCGATTGGGAAAACGAGTAAATGCATTTGCCATTTCACATTTGCTAATTATTAATTATTTGTATTTATTTAATAATAATACTGTTCAATATTTTTAGTGAAACGTTCGAAGAAGAAAAGGTGTTAACACCAGTTACGAATTCTGGAAATATGGGTGGACTTGTTCCTGTATCACCATTAGATCAAACATTAGATGATATGTTGATAGCATTGCCTAACTGTTTAAACGTATGTATAAAATGTATTAAAATTTGACTGTCAATATCAAAAGAGAAAATTTTACATATTATATTCATTTTACGTTTCCTTCTTCATATAGGATTCATCTGAAATTGCAGAACCTGCAATAGAAGCTATCGAACCTCTCGCAGAGTTAGATATGCATACAGATGCCGAGAAACTGGACATTGAAGCATTGCAACTAAGACATTTAGCTATGACTGAAGTGTTGGAGCAAGCTAAAGAAGACGCTATGAATAGTAGGTCACAGCTTGCTCGTTTACAAAGGCAACATCAGAATTATCTTGAAAGGCATGAGCTACAAATACAAGCATTAAATAGGTAAAAATGATCGTTATTACAGTTTTTAATTCTATAAAATACAAGTAATAGTTCGATATAATTATTACTTATTAGAGAAAATGAACTATTAAGACAACAGTTACGTAAATATGTAACAGCAGTACAAATGTTAAGAAGAGATTCCGATTCCACTACAGTTTCTGAAGAGGATCCATCATTAGATTATCATTATGAAGCTCAACAATATGAAGAGAAATTAATTCAAGTTGCAGACATGCACGCAGAATTAATGGAGTTTAATGCTAGATTAACTTTACAATTGAATGAAAGGTATGATTGTTACGGATTTTATTATTAAAAATATCTACGTTTTATATACATTAACATGTTAAATAATTGCAGGGATAGATTAGTTAAGTTGTTACAAGCTGAATTAGAGTGCCTTCGCGGCCCTTTAAATGAAGATGATTTACCAGCGGAACCACCATGTTTTATACATATATGGATTCCATCCGCATTTCTTACTGGGCAACCTTCTGATATTCATCATGTTTATCAGGTATCTAAAATAGATATGAATGTATAAAGCATAGATTTCTTATATAAAAAGTTATTTCTAACCGTATTTAATTTTATTATTTGTTATAGATATATGTACGTATTAGAGATACTGAATGGAATATATATAGACGGTATGCACAGTTTTATGCACTTTATAGAGGATTAAAGAAACATGATGCAGTTGTTACAACTTTTGAATTTCCACCAAAAAAGACAATAGGGAATAAGGTATTTATATTATTTGTATAGACAATAAAAAAGTATGTATTTTTAAAATATGTATTTTACCTTTATTTTTTTAACCTGTTATGTCTAGGATGCTAAATTTGTAGAAGAACGACGACAAAAATTACAACAGTGGTTAAGACGAGTCGTAGGAAGATTAGCACAGTGTTCTCCAGCATTTACGTCTCGACCGAATAGACAAACACTTATATCCTTAATGCCTTTCTTTGGGTAATTTATTTCATAATTTTAATCTAACACTTAAACAATCTTTTCTGAACTCATTTAAAAAAACATCGTAGAAAGATACCGTTTATATTTTGATCTTACTGATTGTTACCTTTTTAGTGATAACCCTAATACTGAGGATTCGAGGAAAAATAACTCTGCAAGAAACACGTTTTCTTCTTCCCCTCAATACATGGGTTTATAATTATTAATGTTTTTATAGACAATTTGTACATACACGAAGTTTTTTTAATTTAATGTATAAAATAATTATATTGCTCTCTCTCTCTCTATATATATATATATATATTGCTATGTGTATATATATATATATTGTTGACAGTTGGAAAGGTAAGCATATGCCTGTATGTATAGAACTATTATTAACGTACATTCACACATATGCTGTTATAGACGATTCATGTATAAAAATAATATGTAGTAAGAATAATTAAAAGGTAATCCTTTTTTTACAAAAAGTATGCATTATTTTTTTATAAACATTTATGTGCATTATTGCTTAAAAATGTAATCGAAGTTCAAATATTTTTAATCTTTCAATTAGATAAAAAAATATATTTCTTATACATTATATAAGTTTGTTATATATCTTATACTTTAGAATAAACATGTTAAGAAGTATTGTTTATTGTGTAATTAAAAAATAAAAAAGAATATAATTAATTAAAATGTATATAAAAGGTGATTAATTATTGGATTAACAAAGGTAAAACAAAGAATAATAGATTATTTTGTGAAAAGTATAAAAACAAAGCATCATATGTTCTTATAATTAAATTGTACAATACCGTGTTCAATCTCGTTTTCTAAAAATTTTATTCATGTAAGGCGCCTTAACAGTAATATAAAAAGGTACACTTTTCCATTTATACTTTATGATAAAAATAAAAGTGCATATTGTTATTGGAACAAGTACATACAGTATTATGCTGGTAAATAATACAACTAATCGCATATAAGATTCACAGGTTTAACAAGTTGCATAAAGGTCTCATTATGGAGAGGTAAGATAAGAGAATTTTACAAAGAACCAATCATTGAAACATATTTGCGCGTAAATTTTTATCCCTTAAACGTGACATTTGTTAAATAATAAATACACGTTATAACAATGTATTTTCGATTGTAATATAAATTAATATTTCTATTGAGCTATTAGACTGCGTTTTTTACCTTTCCATATTGAGATATAAAAGTTTCTTGTAATAGCAAAGTTTGAGTCATAATCATCCTTAATACCTTGACCGCCGAATATGGAACCATAATGTATTTTTGTTACAAAGGAACCAACGATGCGCTCATATATTGTTATATGTTATAATACATTCGATGACGTTGCGACAGGAGCTTTATATTGTAGCTCGAGTGAATAATAAAGTAAATGACAAATTTCGAAAAATCGATATTTGTCGCCTTAAAGGTTGAAATCTCTATACTTAATTCGATACAAATGTATCGAAAAGTAAGACATTGTTGTGTGGCAGTCAATGTATTAATTGCAATCACATACGCTTCAAACGAATCTATGGAATCTATTTTTATAGCGCATCGCAATCATAGCATCATAATCATAGTAAGTTTCGTAACATAATTATACATGATTACAATACTTATAAAATCGATTACAAATCAGACACATTCATTTCAAGTCGATATTATACAATATAATAATATTCTGTCTTGCAATAGATAGTAAAAAAGAATTGAATTTATCCTTTAAATAAGCTTTCTCAATAAGAATATGATTCGGCACTTAAGATTTAATGGACAAATAGTTTTTTAACAGAAGTATAAAAAACAAAAATTAAGACTGAAAGCAATTAAAGTATTCCCTACTAAATATATGAATCAATAAAACTTTGAATATCAAATATAAATAATGCATTATAATGATAAAATACTCAAGAATAAGTCAATTATATATTTTTTATGTACTAAATCTTATTTTAATCTGCATTTATATTTTGAAATTTGATAATGCACGAAAAATACAATGTATAACTTATCGCTTAAAGAGTATTTTATTCCGTAGAAAATATAAGTTCATTTATACATATAACGTTTTCATGAAGGTTCAAGATTGAAGAAAAATAAATCTTGATTACGAAAAATTAACATACTTTACAATACTGATACACGGTACTTACATGAAAAATGATAAACAGTACTCGCTAAACTGTAATTTCTTAACTTACGATTCACAGAGATGCGTGTAATTATCTATCATTTAAATTAGAAATTACTACACCGTTAAAATAAACAAAATTTCAAACGAACACAAACAGATGATGATAAAATAATAAAATGAAAAATATGTTTAATATAAAAAACTAAAAAAAAAAGTTTTAAACGTATAAAATTTCAAATAGAATTAATAAATTTGAAAATTTTGATATATATAATAAAAAATTTCAAATTAATATAAAATAAAAATAATATTTACTATGATTTTGACAATTGCATTGTGCCGTTTGGAAAAGGAATCTAATCTCAGTTAACTATGGACAGCTCGTATTATGGTAATTTCTTTTATACATTTTTTGTTTTAAAGTTCGCATTGATCCACAAGTTTTTTTTTTCGTTCAACGAACTTTCGCGAGACGCACGAAAAGTACATAATTCGTTGGCCTTAGTCACTACGTTCCGTACAAAGGTTTCATCGTAAACGGCTTTAAATTATTATTTACATTTACTAGCTCTCTTCGCTGACTAATTTTGATTTAGCCCTAGGACAGACTAGAGGGTGAATAGATCATTATGTATAAATTATTGTTTTTCGATATACCGTTGCAAACCTACTAGTAGAATATTTGCAATTTTCCATTGTAAGATACTCATTATACATAAAAATTCATTCACTGGGTAGAAATGTTACATTATGTAACTGAATTTTTTTAAGAAAACAATTATAAAAAGAAAATCTTTAAAATATATAAAGTTCTACATTTAAAAATGTAAAATAATTTAATTCTTAAAATATGAAGTTTACAACAATTAAACATAATCTCATAAACACCTACAAATTTGTATGTACGAAAATATATTCTTACAAAAATACACTACATAAAGATTTTGTATCATTTAGCTTAGAATAAAAAAAAAGATAATATTTTACGTATTTATTAAAAAACAATAGATAAAAGTAGCATTTAGTTACCGAAAATATAAAATTTTTAAAATATCTTTTTACAACTTACAAGTTTACGTGGTAAAAAATTGCATATTTTTGAGCATTTTACAAATTTTAACCGTTACATTCAATAATCTTTACTTGCATTTTCTTTTTTATATTTTGTTGTGCGAAATACTACAACGATACGTCTGGACAGTCCTAGGGATAAATAAATTCGTAATTGACATAATCATTTTGCCATTCTGAAGCCTGCTCAGATTTAGATATGTAAAGAGAATGTACCGAACAGTAGTCACGTAAGGATCGTTTAGTTAACGAATTAAAGAGTACCTATATTGTTTCATAGGTAACCGGAGAAATTTGAGCCTAATTTTATTTAACTTTAAATTTAGGTATATCCAAATAACAAGTAATCCTTGCTTTAGCAGTCTTTACACACATTCTTCTGTTTATGAAATTGACAACAAAAGCTAACAATAATGATAACACATTATGCAAGTACATGAAGGTTAAAAAGTGGAGCCTCATGAGTGTAGTTAAAAATAATAAGGCTAGCTTTCCTCTAGAATAATTTCCTTCTCTGCTTAATAGTAAAAGTATGAAACTTTTTATTCACTATGATTAATACAATGTGTTATGTTAAAACATATTTTCTCTCTGTTTTAAGTGAAAACACGCGAACAGATGAAATACGTATCCGATAAGTTTTTTTATCTTTTTTTTTAGAGCGCCTGCAAATTTGACGTTCATATTCACGTTTTTACAGCAATGGTATAGGATGTCATTTAGGTCCATAGCGAAAATAAATAAAAGAAAATCTTCTTAAGCTAGTAGATAGCAGATTAGTTTTGTATTGTATACTTGTTAACTAGCCAGTGCATTTTGTATATATCCCCGACTCTCTCATTAACCTTCCTGTCTATTAGCACACTTTGCCACGCATTCTAAGGCATGAACTTTCTAGTGAGCTGGATAAAAGAGAGCATAGACCAGTGTGCCAGGTACTTTATGTGTTAACATTTTTCACTGTTGTAGCTAGATACAATATAATATTAGAAAGTATATTACTATTGTATTTAAAAAACTGTTCTTCTCTGCTCTCGATTTTATATTTTATTAAGATCCTTATTCTTCAGACCATAATTATAAAATCGTTTGCAAAACCTTCTGTATTAGAAAGCAAAAAATAAATTGAATTTCTTGAGTGGCTATGTCTGCATATGCTTAAATAATAAGTTAAACCATCACATGAATAACTCTTGATTTTTTATGCATTTTATATTTTTAATAATATTCAATTGATTTCTTTGATTATTTTTGTTATAAAAATATCTAACAGAAAAACAAGAAACTGATAATTATTAACACATTAAATATACACAAATACTAGTATAAATTTAAAATAACCGAATTTCTTAAGTAATTCGAATACCTATAGTATTTATTTAGTACTTCGATATCATAAATTTCAATGTTATTCGTGGATGGCTTAATCAGGATTCTGATATAACACATGCATACTGCCATTTGTATAGAACGCAGATTATAAATTTTATGATCCGCGTTTATACGAAACCCTATACACGCACATCCATACTGTGCCAAATTAGGGAGCCATTTGTATGCACATCTGATACCACACTGGCTAAAGCACATGTCGTCATTCGTTACTTCAATCAATGTTTAATTTTACCACTCGCCATATTTTTACTTATTACATTTCCACCTTATATCATTAAGTTCATTCTATCATACATCCGTCAACCTGTCATTGCATGCTGTATTGGTTGTACATATTCAGATAATAAACTAACATAACACAAATTAAACGAAAAAGTTTGTAACCCTATGGTAATACAATTATTAAACAATAAAATATATTCTTGCAATTAACTTAAGTTCCATAAGTTGCTTTATGACACTGAACACTATAACTGAACAAAGTGCTTGCTTTACTTCCAAAATAGAAACTTATCACCTAAGAAAAATTACTACAAAGAAGCTATGCAGAAGTGCACATTTGTACACATAATACAAAATAAACTATCATGACAATTTACGCCTTTATCTTACATATGCCACCTTAAAAAAAAGAGAATAAAGAATGTATGTGTATAATTCTAAGAGAATATAATTATAAAAATAATGTACCATAGGGATACACCATTTTCGAGCTCCTCGTACAATAATAATTTGAATAATTTTAGCATATAAGTAATAATACAAAACGATACAAAATTCTAAGAAACGTTTTGCTTTACTGTGCAATCGAATCATTCAAATAATGATTTAATGAAAATATAATAAACGGGTACCAATGTACATATCCAGACTTATGTACCCATTTTGTATTCTTATAATTTTGCTTTTTTCCAACAATCAAATTTAATACTCTGACATTTTGAATATTTATCCCTGTATACAAAACTAAAGTTGTTTAGCACATTTTAGCACTAAATTTAGAATACACAATTTTATTAGTCTTTCTCCCTGTAGAACACAATGTTCATTCCTAAATGTCGTTTTTTTTTTAGTTATCACAAATTATTGTTCCTCGTATTTATTATTGTTTGAAATATTAACGGAGCTCAAATGCTTTTAATATTTTGTATTAATGCAATTATAACTTTTTAATTACACATTCACGATGCCCGAACGTTGAGTCGCACTGGGAACAGGCTGTTTTTTCGGTAACTTTTCTTTGTTGGTATATGCTTTCAAAGTAAACCACTTTCTACCCATGTGGTTATTAAAAAAAAATATATATATACCAATTGGGTTTGTAAACATTATTCCATAAGGTAAAGAGCAGGACTATGGATTTGGAGGAGGTGTAGTTGGTGTTGTATGTGAAGAGGGTGATGCACTGGCAACCATCGTTGGACTGGCTGGCTGTTGTAATGGCAGGAACGCTGATCCCAAGCTAGGTTTTAACTGGAATGCTACACACGGCTTTGGGCAATAGTCTAGTTTGCTCAAGTCTATGGTGGGCCGCCTATACATACAAATATAATTGTTTCAATAATACTGAAGTATTAGAATATTACAATATTCTAATCATGTTTAAATACTAAAAGAATATTAATTTTAATCTAACTTCGGCGAATTCAAGTTATCTTTCCTAAACAACATGAGCATTATATGAGAAATATTGAATTTAACATAGACTTAATGTAAAATTATCACAGTAAGGTGTAATCGATAGAATATATGTAAATGTTATTAATTATAATGATTTGTCTATAAAATATCCTAACTGTTTCTAAGAAACATATATATGGTTACCTGACATCCTCTACAAATTTAAGATTGACTTTCTCACAGCCATCAGGTGGTTCTCTTGCAAGGAACCTATTAATGTGAGGAGAGGTGCCAAGACGTCCTTCTCTATCTTGTTCAGGGGTTGAACCACGACTTCCACCTTTAAGATAAATTAGGATATCTGAATTGATAATAACATATACAAATACATCAGTTATAAAAAATATTTCAACTCATGCTCTTAAACATCTCATTTAATAAGTATATCTATAAATAGATTCATATATAAAAATAAAAAATAAAAAATAAAAAATAAAATAATGCAATAACTCCATAAACTAAAATTAGACTCCATTCAAATTTATTAGATAGATCTGAAAGTGTGTATATATTTTTATGACATTTGTATGACAAATATTACATATTAAAATAATATTTTGCATGTGAACATTACAAATTAAATAAGAACATTATAAAATTAGCTCTTTAATGCGACAAATATCGAAAGTTCTATAATTTGTTATCATGCAATTATATAATAAAAATAGTCTTATGCTATTTTGATAAATAATGTATTACGTTAATTTTTTGTTTAGTAATAAACAAACAAAATAATTAAAAATTCAAGATATATTTATATAAGTAAAACACCTAGATAAAACAAAATATTTCATGCAAATTTTAATACAATAGAATAGAATATGATAAATACATTTTAGCTTACTAAAAACAGGTTAATTTACCATGTAACATCATAATGTATTGTGTACATTCAATTTAGTATTATTATTCCATGAAAATATTAAATATTTAACCAATAAAATACAATAATAATTAATTGTCTAATCGATAGTAATTGATATAATATAGGTCCTATAAAATATGTACATTTAAAAAAAAAATACATGCACATACTTCAAATTTAAGATATAT
Source organism: Tetrapedia diversipes (assembly GCA_033822845.1). Taxonomy (NCBI): domain Eukaryota; kingdom Metazoa; phylum Arthropoda; class Insecta; order Hymenoptera; family Apidae; genus Tetrapedia; species Tetrapedia diversipes. Next base: position 465,306 of record JAOPTO010000207.1, on the reverse strand, counting down.
ATGTGTGTACATAAATGTATGTATACATATACATATATACAAAACAGTAAAAAAATTCCATTACATATAAAATCCCATTAACTATTTAGACAAGGGCATTAAAAAAAAAAAGAACATATTTAATTGATAGGGATTTTATAAAAAATAAAAAGAACATTTCCGCAAATATGCGCCAACCTTGTAAGAGATCGCTAGGCGGACGGGAGGCATCCATAAGACCAGGAATCAGCGGAGACTCAGAATTCCTAGATGGAGGGCCTGTCTCAACAGGCACACACCATAGTTAGTCTGTTATATATAGTGTTACCAGTAACCAGAAATACTTCACACACATATATGCATATTTTCATTAAAAAAATATATATATTTAACCTTTTTATATCTTTTAAATTGAAAAAACAAAAATATTACTATCATAAATACTAATAACATACATTGAACATAATCATTAATTTCACGATTTTAATGTTCTGATTAGATGGTTTCCAGAATTTTTGGAATAGAATTTATTAAGCTCACGTGTTTTAAGAACATTGATAACTACTTCATATATCTAAATACTATCAACTAATATGAGGTAAACTTTAAACTTACCTGAAGAATAAGAACTGGAGGGAAGATCAGTAGCTGGTGTTTGTGTGTTTACACTGCGAGTAGCCCTTAGCAGATCTGCTAATGGCGCACGATGGCCTTCCGGTGTAATTTGTTCACGATATCGTGCATACTATAATTATAATTAGTATTTAAATTGAAATTAATTTTCAATACTTTTGTATTTAGTTTAAAAATTATTTTGACACTTTAAACAAGTAAAACTAAATTACTAATATATGTTATTATACACATATATGAACACCTACTTTGTCTTCCACTGGATGATCAGGATCACTAGGATTTGTTGTAGATTTGAGAACCAGTCGTTCAATTTCTTGATTCAGTCCTTCAATAGAAGAACGCATTGGAGGCCTCATTGGTTTCACAGGGATATTCATAGGACTTGCTTTTGTACTCAAACCAAATTGATTGTCTGGTACAATAATAAAACTAACATATCAATCAATTCTAGAAACAGAAACACTTGTTATACCAGCACTTATTTCTAAATGGACTTACGTATAGATGTTTGTGAAGCAATACTGGGTAATACGGTGTGATCTGCTGGAAAAGCTGGTGGTGGTCCACCTGGCATTATAAGCCCAAAGGCTGCTGTCCGTTCTCTACTGCTGGTACCTTCCTTATTTGTACGCTGTAACCTGCATTATATATGTTTTGTTAAAATATGAAAATAAATATTGCAATAGCATACTGTATAAAAGCAACAATACCATACATTAAATTTTAAAGTACTTTGTCAGTATTACTTAAAAAGTAAAGACAAAGTAATTTTATTGATTTATACACACCGATGCCTGAAATATTTTTCCAATTTTTCATCAGTGGTAGTTTGTTCAGTAGGATGACGGGTATGTAATTTTCTTGGTTCATTAGACCATTCTTCTGTCTATAAGAAAGTAACTTTATTGGTTTATATATTATAGTAGTTATGAAAACATAAAACAATAAAAAACATTATTATAAAAATATAACAAAATTTTTAGAAAGATAAAAACAAGTATTCAAAAAATATATTTGTGTAAGCTAAGCATACCTGTGTAGATTTATCAACTAAGAGAAGACTGGAATGAATGTAATATGAATCACGAGGCCATTGTCCTTTCAAATATATTGTATCTAATGATGCTGTCCTCCGAATATTCTGGTTTCCACTTAAACTTTCGCTGCATCTTCCACTCAATGTTTTTGATTTTGCTGTACATAATGAAAATTTTAAATAGACATAACTTTTATGATACAAATAATGGGTAAAATAAAATAAATCACTGTTGTGTAAATGTGGACCAGAACCGGACTATCTAAAATGTATTCGGTTGCTGGATAAAATAAGTAAAAGTAAAAATTCAAACCAAAATTGCATAATAGGATAAAGGAAGAAGTAATAAATTTTTAACTGTTTATTGTGGAACCGATCTAAAAGTATCTGTTCGGTTACGCATTATATGTTAGTATCTGTATTATGTATGATATTTAGTACATCATATAAATATCCAAAACATTCATCATTATTCAATCCATTGACATATTATTACTTATTAGATACAATTAAGAGCATAATGTACAATTTACAAGTATTATATTGTTATAAAACTATAAATCAATATAAAATTTAACGTGCTTAATTATATGAATAAATATGTAATATACAAAACATTTAACATTTCTGCAGATATAAAAACACGTATTCGAAACGTTTAAAATACACATTATATCTCTGTTACTTGATTTTCTTGTCACAATTATATTTACAATCAGTTACACATATGATATATAGCTGTCATAAACAAATTACATTAAATTTCGTAAAATTAGCATCAAAAACGCTTGCAAGTGACAAAAAATAAGAACGGTACATTTGTAAATACGATCGAATAAAAATTTACACAAACTGTACAATGACACAATAAACATTTACAGCTAACTATATTTTAATGTTGTAAAGCAAGAAACGAGAAGAAAATGTAGTCATTCGAGGATTCGGTCGTAGGATATGGAAAACATAAAATGACAGACACAACAAAGAAGTGTAGCGAAAGATAACAGTGTATAGTAAGTACGTGAACATGTAGGGTATTATAGAGTAGTAAACGTAAATACCTTTGTAAGACAGGGAACCGGGGCTTCGTTGTCCTGAGGAAGAGGTCTCCGGCGAGATGCGAGCCCGCCACGCACTCGCATTCGTCGGTGATACGGTGGGACTGTTGCTATTACTCTTCCTGAGACTGCTACCCTGCCGGCCTTGTCGTAGCAGCGAGCTTACGGGTAGAGTCGCGCGCATTGGGCCTTGCTTCGACGTCGAGCATGGCGAGGACTTTCGCATTCGCTGTGATCCCGACATTTTGTCATATAGGCAGGTGGCACTCGGGCCCTTGATGCTTATATGTTTGGTACACTGTTTCAAATATGTTGTACTAAGGACGGGGCGCCGCGGGCACCGTTCAGGGCACGAGGCCTCCGAGCACCCGCGACTTTGTCGCGCACACGCGGCGACAGCAGCGGTGGTGCCGACAGTAGCAAAGACAGATTTCAGAATCGTTTATAATGATCGCCTTTTCGGTGGCGGACGAGATCTCATCAACGATAATGGCAGCAACGACGGCGGTAACGCGACGAATTCACCAACAACTACGACGGGAACGGTGGTAGCGGCGGCGCGACGACAATGCCCTACGCGTCTTGTCATTTGCAATGTTCTGCTGCTGCCTCGGCACGCACGTCACGTGATCGCCCGTCCCGGCTGGTCATTGGTGCAACGCTAGCCCGTGGAGCGTCGTACTACGCTCACCCGTGGGGGCCGCGTTCCATTCACTACCACCGTAGCACCGTACCTAGCGTCCTATCACTTTCTCACTTTCTCGTTCTCTGATTCTGTCTCTCTTCTTTGCGCTTGTGCAGTGGCACTCAAATTCGCCCTTTCCCAATTCCTTTGAAGTTCCGCCGAAAATCTTGCTTAGCAGTTATTCTCGATGCTTGTGTGTTGTCTTTTTTCTCACTAAAAGATTGATTAACCGCTAATATACGTAGAAGGCCACGCGAATCGTTCCGAAGTTGTTCTTTAACACGAAATCACGTCTTAATCGAAGGATGTTTTGGTGTACGTGTACGACGTGCGCAACTCTGCTTATATACACCTGCAGGACACACGTATAGACTAGTATGTAGCGTCTTACGTTTCACGTTATGTACGTAATGGAGAAGCACAAGCCGATGAATAGCGTGTGTGAATAACTTTCGTGTACGGAGCACGTACTAGCACAGGCGTAGTATTCGAGCTTACGTTTTTTAGCTACGGCGCGTGCACACTACATTCATTCGATACTCTCGCTAGAAGAAACCTCGAGTAATCGCTTGAATTCACTACAATCGAAGTAATGTTCCGCGCGAACTTAATTTCGATTTTATTAATATCATCAAATTTTTATCATCCGTCTGACTGTAAACTCTCCATCTCGATTACTTTTATAGTATTGTATATATAAAACTCAGAAAGTAAAAATATCTTTTAAGGGACTATATCATTTCTTGCAAATATCAATGAAATGAGAAATATGCATTAGATCTATTTTCTCTTTTTAATAATTAAGGGTAAAAAATATTTTTATGAATTAAGCTCGTATATTTATTTACAATGTATTGTACATTATGCTATGTAGTTTCATTACATCAATTTTTTACGAGTTACTATCGACTTGTTACTATATATGTCGATAACATATGACTAGATTAAATAATATCAAAGTTAAAACATTAAAATGTCAATCATGACTTTATATGTTAAAAATGCATGAAACAAAAAATACACACTTAAAATATTTTGATTAGATGAACTTTTTACATTGCTTCAACTGAAAATATAGAAATGAGATTAAAGCAAATTCTTTAGGAATTAATTTATATAAATTATATATATGTTTCATACAAACCAAAATATAAATTATAAAATAATCTGTAATAAAATATAGAATTATAATATCATTACATAAGGATATTAAAGTAATTCAGTTGTAACAATGGTTTAAGTTACTTGTCACATGTTGCCAGTTTAAAATTATTAAAATTAAACTAAAAATTTATAATATGTATTCACATGAAAATTTGTTTAAAAAGGCACTGTCATGCTTCTCACTAAAAACTAATTAATTATATTTTCATATGCATATATACATATACATTTATCTTCCTGCATATGTATAAAATCTTGACAAAGTAGTCAATTTACAAAAAATGTATATCAATTCCAAAAATAATTGTTTTAAATTATAGCTTCTTATAATTAACAAAGAATTTTCCAATTATAGTACTTATAAAAAACAAAAAATTAATGTTTTTAAATAACAAATGAACGAATATTTTGTATATTATATGGATTTAACAATATTTTCTCTTAGCAGTATCCTAAAACATTATTCATGAAAATATAAAATTATGAAATAATATAAAAAGTATAAGTATAATAATAATAAAATTGACGAGCACAAAAATGTTTGTGTGATACAACAATATTATACCTTTCCTCCTTTAATTATAGTAGTTTACACAACTACTAGAAATAAATGAACATAACATCAACATATATTCTGATTTTTATATTCTGATTATTAATTAATAGTACTAATTACAAAAATCCATTTTCTTGGGGTAATAAAGTAAATTAAATAGTTCTTTAGCAACTAAGTAGTCTTAATTATAACAGATAAGATACAATTTCGGAAATAAAAATAAATTTTAAGCTTTAAACTTTATGAATTCTAAAACAAAATTTCAACTTTCTTTCTCTTATTATCTTTCCTACAATCTGACTATCCTATCATTTTTATCAATTTTGCTATGAGTTTGCTAAAAGTTTAAAATTTGAAGCACTACGTACATTTTTTTTAAACACAGTATATCAGTAATAAAGTAAATTGTGTCATGACATAATAAAAAAAATGTATGCACAATTATATATTAAAATATAGTTATCAAGCTGATATTTTTTGCAAATTATTACTTGCAATAGTATTAACAATAATAATTTACAAATAAATACATATATATATATATAATTACATATATTATATAAAATATATATATGTCTATATATGTATTTATTTATATATATGTATAGTTTTATATTTTATACAAAATTTAAGATAAATTTACACAAATAAAATATGTTGCTTCAATTTGTTTTAATACTGGAAAAATATTAGCACGCATCTTAATGTATTTTTATTTACTTATCTATTTATAATACATTAATCACTTTTTGTACTCAGTCAAAAAGCCATTTACTTTTAGAAAGTACCTTAAAAATAGAGGATAGAAATGGAAAATGCTTTGAATGATAATCAAAAATAAAATGACTATATGATATTTATAAGTTAATAAATTTACATTAAATCAATTAGTTTAATATTGAGTTAAACACATTAAGTGTAATTGAAGCAGCTTTTTCCTATTGTTTTCTTTACTTTATAAATTTTCAAACAAAGCACTTCAAAATATTTTTAGGTATTAAAAAAAAACATCTAAGTAATTCTTACTAATCCAATCTTTTTTTTATCATAAAAATATCCATGTAATGCTGATTAAATAAAGTGCTTTTAGTATAACATACTAAAATATCTTTTTTAGTCTCGTTGAAAAAAAAACGTTAAATACTACTTTCATTACATAATTTAATTTTATAGTTATCGTATTTTTCATTTATAAGGAATATAAAAAATAATTACAAAGTCACAATGTTAAATGTTTTGTTAGTTATGAAACTGGTATCTCTCCCATTTCATTAAATGATATGAAAGATTTATTTCCTTAAACGGAATTAAATATAGGAGAAGCATATATAAAAAAAATCCTAGTATCCTAGTTAGGTCTTGAAAATAAACAGCAGATTATTTAACATTTGAATTATTCTGCCATAACTAAAACTTTATATATGAATTGTAGGAATTTATCTATTATTACATTTATACACATACAATGTTGTGAAATATGTAGACTCTGGTGACAAATGTCATGAATTTAAAATACCAGACTATGGCAGTGTAAAATATGTATTACGATATACTTAGATATTAATTACGATAAACATTAAAAACTAAAAAAACCACATGTTATTTTTCAGTCAAAAAAAAAATTAACAAAAGTATAATTGTAAAATACTCTTAATTAATTTATACTAACGAAGTCTATTTTATTTTAGGAAAATGACTAATGTCACAATATAAATAAACTGAAATTACTTTTTGTAAGTATTACATATAAATATGTACATGTAATACTTATTAATTATTACTAACATTTTTTACATGAGAAATATCATTTTGATTGACAAAATTACTAATTTAAAAAAATACAGTACATGATAAACTTAAACACAGATATTAAAATTACACATAGAATAATAACAAAAGTCTTTTAAAAGTAAATAAATTAAGCCACATTAAATACATGTTTGATACATGTCTGCAACGTATGAATTACTTTTACTGGACATAAACTGGATACTTTAAATTCAATTGTTTTTACCAATATCTATATTTTTTTATACAATCGTTTCCCAAGTCTACAACTACTAAGTGATTGTCAGGTAGTATTGCAATACCTGAAGGACGTCGTAGTTTTGAACTATGTGAATCAATTTCAGTTAAAATATTACCTCCTCCTAATTTTAATACTTGGATTATACTACGACCTTTATCAGTACGTGTACCCAATATTCTGCCTTCTGCATCAACAGCCAAGCCCCCATAAGTACCTTTCCCTATGATGTAATGAATAATAAGCATTATAACTGCTGCATAATAATATCAGAAAATTGCAACTTACCTTTGCCTTCTGAGTAGATTTCTTCTGCAAAATCTCCTTTAGCAGAAAAAACTTGAATACGACTATCAGCAACTACAATTTCACCATTGGGCCCAACAGTTACAGAAGTAATCAATTTAAATGTACTTCTCTTTCCCACCTATTAATCAACATCGTTTTTTTTTTAATATACATATATATGTATATCTAATATGGGTAACAAATATCAAGAAAACAATAATGATGAATTTAAAGAAACTAAATATCATCCAACCTGAAAGAGAATTTTGCCATCAGAATCAAACACAAAAACACAACTTTGACCATTGTCTGCAACAAGTATGTGACCATAACTTCTGTCTACTGCAACATCAATGGGTTCCTAAGGAGCAAAATTAATAATAGAATTAGTAATCAAAATTGTATTTCTTTCAATGAACTTTAATGATAAATAATACGAACATGAAAAGCATTATGAGAGAAAGATTTAATGGTGTCACCCAAAGAACTCATTTCTGTAACTTTTCGTGTTCTCCAATTGACAACCACAAGACCTTGTTGTGATATACCAATTCCTGTACAACTACGACCTTCAAGACCTTCATTAGTTATATGCCTTTGAAACTCTAAATCACAATTGAGTACCTAAAAATATAAAATTATCTGTAACGTAAATATATATTAATTTAATACTTAAATAACTTATAATATTGAATATACTTTTATACGTGAATTTCCAGTATCTAAAATATATATCATGCCATCATCATCAACAGCAACTGCTACTGGTTGATGAAACTCGTCTTTTCCATTTCCTCGTCTTCCATATATTTTAATAGGTTCATTATGTTCAGTTGCATCAAAAAATAAAGGATAATCTTTAATAGGCCGCTCGAAAACTGATAATTTTAAAATGTAGCGGCTTGCAGATGGAGGTCGGAATAGTACTTCATATGTACCATTTTCTAAATCTATAATTTCGGTTTCAATACTGGAACTTTGGTTTTCTGAATGGATACTATCTGCTAAAGTTAGTTCTGCAGTAATAAGGTCTCCTCCAACATTTCTAGGATGCCCATGATAATCAACAGTCTCTACTATTACAGCTGCTTGTAGTTTAACTATGGAAGGATCCTTTAACCGGGCTCTGCATAAACCTATTACGAAATATACTTATTAAGATGGATGGTATTTCTTTTTATAACTAATATGTTAAGAAATATAAAGCAATAACGTTTGCATAATAATAACAAGTTTGAAGCAGGTACTTTACTGTATTATCAATCCTCAGGATACCTGGCAATGTTGTACTAGAACGTACTCTTCCCAAATTATTAAGAGCTTCCTCTAATTGAGAAAGAGCATTATTGTGATTAAATTCAAAAGTAATAAAAGCATTTTCTTTAGGTTCACTAAGTGCTGATGCCGCATCAAGTTGGTCAGATAAGCTACCAATTCTTTGTGTAATATTTCGTACTTCAACCTGTAAGAAAAATTTCTTTTATTATGAATGTTTAACAAATATGTATAGCCAATCCTTATCCTGATAAGTGATATTAAACCTGATATTGTAAGCCTTCACATTCACGTTGTACTTTATTTTTTTCAGCTTCTATGAGAGCATGTTGTTCTTCCAACACATGCTTCTTATCTCTTGCAGCAGCAGTAACAGCTGTTTGCAATTCTGAACGTCTCCTTTCAATTTTTGCAATAATTTCTGCAAATTCATTATCCACAGCACTTAAACACCTTTCTGTTGAAGCTTCCAAACGTTGTAATTCTGTACTTACAGAATCCTGGGCTTGTGTTAACTGAAACAAATAAAAATATAATTTTAAATATAATAATGCTGCATGATAGTTATAGATTTTTAATTGATGAGAAAAGGATGTTACCTTAGATATACATTCGTTGGCTTTATAGAGTAAAATTTCGGACATTCTTTTTATTGCAATACTAAAAGGGATAATAGTATGTTCAGTACATCCTGGTGATGTTCCTGCATGATTACCACCTGTGCATACTGTACAAAACACTGTATCACATGTTTCACAAAATAATAACTCTTGATTTATATGAACTGAACATTTTGGTATAACCTGTAACAATGAAAAAAATATTACATAACATATTTAATAATGCAAACAAATATTGTATAGAGTACTATTTCAGACCTCTCGTCTTTGTCTGGACATAAGGTCAAGCAACTGATTCACAAGAAAACTAGGTGGTAAAGCAGGAACTCCACCACGTGGAATTGTTATTAATTCTCTGCAAATAGGACATCGAAAAGCACCAGTCTCACGAGTCTGAGATGCAGCAATTCTTGTTAAACAATGTAAACATACCTGTATATGTAAACAAATAAATAATGTATTACATTACAAATTTGCTACCTGAAAAAAATAAAGCATATTATAAAATAACTACTGCAATACTTACAGTGTGTGAACATGGTAATAATTTGGGAGTATGTTCTCCTCCATCATATACACAAAGACATGTACCACATGTTAAAAAACTTTCATTAAAATCTTCATAGTTTATGCTAACTGTTTCCACGAGCATAGAGCTCATGCTAACCATCCTCTCCCCTAATCGGGTTCTAAAAAAAAAATAAAGTAGTTTATGCTAAACTTTATTAAATAAATAACATACATTTATAAAGAAACTTTGTAATTTTAGTTTTGTTTTAATAAACATTATTTTTTTACATGTAATCTTGAAAAATAGGAATAAAATTCATTTTTTTTAAATAAGTTAATATGTTTATTTATTATATTTATTTTAATGAAGTATTAAACTATTTATAATATCAAATTTAAATATAAAGTATTAATTAAATTAGTATAATAATACTAGATCTTATTACATATATTCAATTATTATGACAATGTCGTATTCTTTTTATAATGTTATAAAAATAAAAATTATATAGGGGGTCTCAAAAGTTTACCGATCTACGAGTTACGAACAAGTAAGGCGCATTTTAACGTTCGCAGTCCATTTTAACTTTTTGACTATGACAAATGATCAAATAATAATGTTGAATATAAAATGTATTAATAAAATAAGTTATTCATAAAAATGTTTGATGAATAGTAAACTCACTGTATAGCTAAACGCAGTGCCTCCATAATGGAGTTAGCCCTGCCGTCGCTTAAAGAAATGTATACATCCGTTACATCGCACACGTTTTAGCGTGGTGCCTGTACACGCTCGGAATGTATCTTTCTCTTGTATAAATTTTCATTACCAAATATACTAAACAATTGTATTAATTCACTGGATAAACGTCGTTCAAATTGTATTTCTTAACTCTACTGCTTTAACGAGTTTAAACGTCAAAATATATCGATATCAATAATAAAAACATTGTGTTTCCAAGTATTATCAAAACGAGGAACTTTCTACATGCAATTTTTTTTGTTTTCGATATTTTCAAACTAACCTACTAGATGTATTTTATTTTTTTAATTAACATCGAAACTTCAATTAAAACAGGTATTTGCACAAAATGCTATGATTAAGTACAACACCTTTTTTTCAGCGCAAACAAACTTATACAAAGCATATGCCGTTAGAACCTCTGAGTATCTTTCTTCTCGAATATTTATTGTCCATGACGCGAAAATTTTTACCAGGATAAATTGAAAGATTTACTAAATATAACTTCCGATTTATATTAAAAATTCAATGCAATCAACAATCTTATTAAAATTTAAACTTGTCTATATTTTATTTTTGAGATTGTTTGTCTCAATGAATTTTGAACGTCATTTTAAATATTTGCCCTATTATATGTCACTATCACTCGCGGTATATTTTGCGAATCACGTATGTGTCTATCCCTTTTTGATGGTAACAACAACACTGTTGAAATCTGTCGCTCTTCTGTCGCATTTTTTCAAACAAATACAGACACGGACAACAACGAACCGCATCAGCTGCGGAGCGCAGCGACTCACGTTTTACAGCTGCGCACGTTCTCGTCTGCATCCACAGCCGGCACCACTACCAGGGACGAAATAATAGATGGAACCCGTGGCTATGATCTATTAAGTTGCATTTCTTCCTTTCTTCATCTATTATATTTCTGTGAAAGTTTTCCTAACCAGTATACTTTCATTCGCATTCATCATTGAAAACAGTAAATAATTTTAAATAACTGATTCATTCGAATTACTACGGTAAAAATAATTTCCGGTTTATAATTAGACTGAATAGATAAGAGCATTTTTGCAAATAATATCAAGAACAGATAAGATTGACAAATGCATTACTTTCTATGTTTGAATATTTGATATGCCACGATTTACGTAGGACAAACAAGCATAGCGTTAACAATGCATAGAGTGAAATACAGTTGTTTTATTAGAAAATATTAAAGTTGAAGCGTTTGTTACACGCTGCGTGCAGAATAATACGTCCCTGGGTATTGGCGCACCGTCAAGCGTTTACCACGAGAGCGAGAAGAAATATATAGGAGGAAACGATGATAAAGAAAGAGAGACACACGCGTCTGCTGAAGGGTAAGGAGGCGCGCAGTACCAACGACGATGCAAAGACCGAGAAATGCTTGGTATGCTTGTGCGAGGTACACGACCACACAGTTGCCTGAATTGTCTACTGCGCAGTCGCCTGCTAAAAGGTGTAGTGGCTGATGTGTATAAGTACTTTGCTTACTTACATGCACTTGCTACAGCCAGAGCTCGGACAGCTGTGTTTTTTATGGTTACGAATTTCATATTTTCATAAATTCTTTTATCTATATATAGCATTACATTCACCATTTAATATATTAAAAACCTATTTTTTAAGTTTCCATGATTTCAGTCATGCTCAATAATTATTGTTGATTAGAAACTTGCTGTCTTATTAAAAGAAAGTTATTCCGGTTTAATTTTCATTAATGGAAATCAGGAAATAAAATAACAGAAAATTATAAAAAGTTTTATAAATGAATTTTTTTCTAAAATTAAACAGTTCTTTTATTTACCTATTGATTTTTACAAAAACTAAATAAACAAAATAGAATAGGAAATTATTTATAAATGTATGTTTTACATAAAGCATTCTATAGTTATTATATTTTATAAAAACAGTTATTTTTTTTTAAATAAAACAAACGTAAAAATCAATTTATCATTACACAGTGTTCTAAAATAGAGCGCAAATGCATATTTTTATCGCCATTTTTATCAACCCCCAAACGTGCGTCACATATTATCGTGTAAACTGTGTGTAAAGTTTCATATAATTTAAGTGTATATGCATCCGTTGGAAAAGTTTGTCACATACTTACATGAATGGACAGCAGCTCATGAAGCTTCCTTTGATAAATTCAGATGATAGCTTATTTTTATACAAGCAATGTATTAGCGTGATATATTATTTATGGCGTCCCAAGGATTTTACACAGACGTGATATGCACACTAATAAAGCACCATGATACAGCAATTCAAGTGCAGCAGAATCTTCGATATTGTACAACTGTTTACAAGAGTATCTTCCAGCAAACTGTGTTTAAATATCGAGCATTTGATTATTTATCATAAATTTGAGATGCCGAAACATAGTAAAACATTTATACAATGCAAAGATGCGTATTTTAACGTAAATAGACACGTTTGTAGATTTTACTTAATAATCGTTATCAGACTTCGCAAATGTAAACAATGAAATTGATGAATGTAAGTGCATCCCCGATACATGTCATAAGTCAAAATTGTATTTGGTGTCGCATCATATTTACGATTGTATCAAATGAACGATGTACTTATCAGTGCAATAACCCTCATTAATTTTATGGTCAATGAATGAATCGCGATTTCGTGTTGTTTCGCACATACAAATTTTATCTTGAACACGCGATACTTTAGCACTCGGTTATTAAATTATCTCGTTAATGGTGTTTGAACAGAACAAATTCGTGGTGATTATTGTGTTTTTACGGTAGCGATTTAATAATAATGACAGGTCAGTGTTCGTTATTTCTTGCACCACAAACACCAATGGTTTTACCATTCTTAACACAATTCCCCGTGTACAATTTCCATCGCGCTCATATTTCGCCTGTGTAAGCTACTAGAATGACATTGTTCAAAAGACGAAAGACAAGGATGGTGATATCGATTTCAGGCAATGTACGTTAAGCTCCAGCAGGTGGCACGATCACTGGGTCCTTGTTTTTCACGCCGCGCTATTTTTTTTCGCAAAATGACACGAACCGACACACCACTGAGAAATTCACAAGACACGAGAAACAGGGGGATGAAAATACACCCTCGAAGCTGTCCTTGCTCAGCTGCGCCTGCGTATTGAGATTTAGGTCATACATAACACAACAGATGAACACTAGTTTACACACAACGGAGCTTACTGTCTTATTTTGCTAAATCACGATCGTATTTTCATTAGGTTTTAGAAATAATTATCAAGTCGATATATTCATTTTAAATTATATGCATTTCAAAACTTGGCAATTTGCCATAGAATACATATATGTGCTTTGTAAACATTGGCGAGGTCGGGGTAGCAGTGTGCATCCTTGGCCTCGATGTTGGCAATCTTTGAATGAGGGCTATCAGTGGTGTAACCAGAGGGGTTTAAAAAGGTATCGAGATCTTACTCAGCATAATTATATTCGTCTGTAATTAAATTGTCTTAAAAAAAAAAAATTTTACATAATAATTATAAATTATTTCGGATTCATAATAATTGTGTGAACTTATAAATATCCAGAATTCACATCTAAGGATGTGTTACTATGTGCAGTATCCTTATTGCTCCTGAAACGATTTTTGATGTGCACGATTGAAGCATGCGCAATTAAAATCAGGTCATTAGATGTTTGACCGAAATTGAGACCGAAGATTTTTTACTCCATTCTAATACCAAGGATACCTTTTATTCTACCACTCCCTACAATCACCAATCATACGCCTGACTCAGGAATAAATTAATAATTTTAACAATACTTTATAATCATACTTTTAACTGTAGAATGTGGAAGGAAAAGGTTTTTATTTAAGTTTCTTAAAATTCTTCAGATACACAATACAGAATAATAAAATATAAAATAAAAAAATGGAAATTTGAAATCGGTTATTATTTTCTTAAAGTTAACAAACTTTAAATACAATATTCGATCACAATTATATGCGTAACAGTACTTGTAATATTTCATTCTAACTGTATTTATAACCGACCATGTTTTTTCCTGGTTAAATATTACATGCCGCCTGAATGTTCTATCTAATTCAACGCATTAGCTACGTGTGACATTAATTCGTGCATACGAGATGTAAAATTAGTGTCACCTTAAAAAGCATTCACATAAGCGTAGGTTGTAGGTACTGTGTCGTTTGTACGTGTGTGTGCAATTTGTAAAAAAGAGATACCAGTAATAAATTGAAAATAAAAAGGAGTAGAACAGAATAGGTAAGTAAAAACAAAAGAAAGCTGAGACTTCGCAAACACAATAATGCGATTTCTTCAGTTGTTAAGCTCAGGCACGTTCGTTTAGTCTCTCGCAAAGTTTACAGTTTCAGTTCAAGAGTTGTTGCACCGCCACCTTTTATTTTAATACGCTTTCTCACAGGTACTATTACTTCTCACGGGCATAATTAATGAAATGATTTATTTAATATTGTATTCAATAATGTTATAATTCATTTAATTGCAATTCAATTACATTCAGTCATCTCTTCATCTAACTCTTATTTTCTGCGTGATCTTTGATCCAATCAATATAACTGTAGACACGGGTGAAGACATCCGGTCGACCTCTTGCACACGGTATTCCCCAGGATACCACTCCAATTTGTTCGTTGTCGGCAACCAACGGTCCACCAGAATCGCCCTGTTTAGAAGTAAAAATAGATTAGTGTACACAACGTTTACACTATCAACGTTTCATCTTCGATTAATATAGTCTCGTTGTTGTATAATTAAAATTGTATGTAATAATGTGTGTAAATTGCAAAGTCAATGTAAACGTCCAATTTAAATCAAAGAACATGATTTTGTTTGATTCTATAGGGGAAGAAAGTTAAGGGTCTTCCAGATACACCCCGCGTATTTTGAGTAATTCTTTTCGAACTAAATAGGTGAGTAGAGTTCAATGGTGCTCATTGCCACGCTCTTGTCGACACGGTTTTCGTGACGGACTACAAATAAGAAAAAAAAGTGCTGCTTTAGTTGAGGGATCTTTTGACATGAAAAGGCCCTCCTCTCGAGTACTCGACTAGTAGTGAATGCACTTACGTGACAAGCGCCTTCACCCTTCTTGTTAAGCGTGCAGATATTGTCGTTGGTGATTCGAAAGCTGGCGTTTAGACATTGTTTTTGATCGATTACGCTCAACTGGATGTGATACAGCTCGTTCGGCGTTTGTCCCGGATACTTTGGTGTAATTCGTGTCGCATTTAAAGCCATTGGGACGATAAAAGAAAAATGATACCAGATACAGTAACATTAATAGAAGTAGAATGTACGAATTGTGAGTTATGAAAGTTGAAACTTACGCTGGTGGTACCCCATCCAGATAACACGGCAGGATAATCCCCTTTGCTAAAATTTTCATTAGGTAACGCGATAGGCTTCACTTTGTCTCCGAAAACGATGTTCTTGGATAATTTTATTAGTCCAATATCGTTTCTGATCAGTGCAGAGCTGTACTTCGGATGGCCGATTATTTTCTCAGACTGGTACTCGTCACCACCTTTGTCCAAAGTGTTCGTACCCAACACGACGGTTATGCCTGTGTCGTTGAAGCTGAAATCATTTGAATTTTAGCCGTAGAAAGGGAAAAGGAATGTACTTTTCACGGATAGAAATTTGGATCAGCGACAACCTTGATAAGCAATGAGCTGCTGTCAATATCCATCTCTCGTTTAACACTGATCCTCCGCAAAAATGACGATTTTTATATCGAAGCGATGCTTGATAAGGATACTGTCCGTCCTCCGCTACGGTACCGCCGACAATTTTTGGAACTTCGCTTATACTTCTGGCTGCGTTTAATGGCAAATGCAATAAAGCTTCTTTAAGCAACTAAACAATGCGTTTTCCTTCGATTAAAAAGTTTATTACCTGTTGCTTCGAGTATTGTGATAACAGCGAAAACATAAAGAAACAAAAACATTTTGAGACACTTGGTGCTTTGTGGTAACGAGTAAACTGTCAATTTGACCTACCGAAGGCATACCGGGGTGTATTTATACCAGGTATGCTTTTAATGACCGTGGGAATTGAAGATACACCTGGCCAGTATTTAAATTTAGGTCAGATATTACTTACGAAAAAGCACATTCGGATGTATCTCACGTGCACTATGATAAAGGCTAAGAAAATCCGTGACCAAACGGGTACCGCTACCGTTTAAGAGGAAAACGAACCTAGACTAACAAACCTAGTCGAAATCTACTCGTTTATCTCTCAATGAGGGTTTTTCGACCATGGCCTGGTAAAAAAAGAGTAGTCATTCAATTCGTCACAATAATCTTCATTTATATCGCTTTAGTTTCATCCATCCCGTTATTGATTTAAACTTTTACAAAGGATACCGTATTTTTTGAACATATTTTCATTCACAAACGGTTGAATCGTTTTTTTCTGTTCAAAAAGTGAAACGATTCACTATGACCTGAGAGCGGAGTCGATAGCTCTGAAAGGATTAAGAAGCCTTGATAGTTGTAAATCGCTTTCCAACAAAAGAACTTCGGTTTCGGTGTACTGTAACCGTTATTCAGTTTGCTCGATTTGCGTCCTCCTGTCGATCAATGGCTCAAAAGGAGATTATTCGAGAGCCTTATTAAGGGAGCGCGCAGGACAATTTAAAAAGGCATAAAGCTGCACAATTTATTCCATTATGACATGACTCACCCTGATTATGTTCCATTCAGAGACGGTGGCTGGGTGATTGGCCTCATTCAAATTGTATGGTAGTGGTAAGGGTCTAATTCTGTCGTCGCACACGAACGCAGAATGCACTCAAATTAAACTTATATTGCTCTTAAATATCGTTATGATCGCAAGACTCGAACGTTACAATACATACTATAGTGTACATAATGCAAAAATAATTTTTTACCAACTCAATCGGAAATGTGCGTACGATTTCGTGAAGATCTCACTCGGTAGATGGTATCAACAAAGTGTTGAACGAATTGTGCAACGGACAAGGAGTAAGGATCCTTTTGTTAGAATCAGGTGGCAAACAAATGAAGAGAACATAAAAAATGTATAACTTGAACTTCCTTTATTTAAATGAATCAGAGGTAATATGAACCGTCGATGTAACGTTGCTTGTATAAAATCAAAATGAATTTCGTCACGTTTCCCTCGCTTTTAATTCTTGAATACTATCAACGCAATTATCTGAGACGTGTGAACTATTGCGTATTATTATAATTAATCAGAGCTTCGACGTTGACAGACGTGTGTGTATGGGTGTCGCAACCGCTCATATTCCTCGTGGCGTGTATGTATAAAATATTTATGTATCTCACAACCAGAAGTTAATAGTCAGAACTGTACCGCATCTCCCGTACATACAAGTAAATAAATAAACACAGAGAAAAAGCTTGGCCAGAAGTAACCTTTTCTGTCGCATATATTTTTCTCTCTTTCTTCCATTATTCGAGCATCAACTAATATTACATATATATAAATATTCATATATGTTATATGAATATATATATATATATATATACCAATAAGCATATGTATAAATTGTCCGTACCCTTATATAAGTATGATCATTTACAAAAGCTACTGTTTCAGTATCACTTGCCGTCAGCCACGCTTCAATGCACGTATTTTTCAGTAAACCGTGTGAAAGTGTGTAATAGCTATAATAATATTTGAAACATCGTGAATCGTTGGCTTATTTTACTGTTTTTTTTTTTTTTTTACCCGTGTTCGCTTAAACGTACATGTTATAACGTATATTATAATTCACCTTGTACCATACCGAACAGATAAAACTTTATGATTGTCTAATGTTCTGAATATAACTGTATAATATATTATAAACTATGCCTTATCATCTCGAACGATGTTCCTTACCAACAATTGTGGTAGAGGTGATTGAGTATTTATGTACGGTATATCTTTTGTAACACCCGTTACATATATGTAAAACAACATCGATAGTACTAAAAATATAAACGTTTTTTTTTTTTCTTTTAAACTTTAAATCATACAATTATAATTTAATCGCTAGACAATACGTACAAAATCAAATGCCAGCACCCCATATAACGAGATGGATTTCTTTTGAAAGCGCGTGAATCATACCCACTTGAAAGGATCTCGTATCATTTAAATGCAAATGATAATACTTTTCTGCTGTTGAAGTACTTATTATAAAGAAGAAAATTAATTAAATAAAACGTATTTTTAACACGGAGATATTTAACTTACTTAATGTTTGCGAATAACGTTAAACGTTATTTAAAAAAAAAAAAAAAATGCACAGCGGAGAACTAGGGATTGTACACAACATACAAATTAAGTTTTTTGCTGAGGGTATAAGGAAAACTTATCATTTTTTATCTTTGATTAATAATGAAGTACCCTACTCAAATAAAAATACTTTTAACCGATAGTTGATTTACATTCTTCTTCTTTGATTTTCGTGACTATATTTTTTAAATGCAAAGTAACTCCAAGATTCAACTGTTTTGAGAAATTAATACATTAATTGTGCTTGGATCGGTCAAAAATAAATAAATAAAATTATACCTTATTTAACGTGAATCTATTCGTAAGTTTTTTTTTTTAATGATGTTTAATGAAGTGACCAAATATACGATATGAACATTCATTTAATGTAAATGCTTTAGAAAATATATATGTATACAGAAGTTTAATACCCACAATCGCAAATTAATTTAAAACATTTAGTAACTTAAACTCATAATATCACATGGTGCTGCCATCCAATATTGTAGTTGTAAAAGTGTGTATAGAACGATGGCTATATTATATTCTAGGCCACAGAACTCCGTCACTTATTGGCTATAAAGTATTTAAGTATATTATTGGGTTTTGGTTTACTAGTTGTCGGCCAAGGACGGGTAACTTCTCTTTGTATATCGATGGGTAATGATTTAAGAACCGCCGCGTCAATTTTTGGAGACAGTTGCATCGGTGAAGAAGGACTAAGTCGAAGATCAGCCATCTCATTGCTCGGAGATTCTCTGCGTCCACTCAACCATACCTCCAATCTGGTCTTTTTTGGTAAAGGTTCTATTTCGTTCAATACATCGTCGTCCGTACTCTGATTGCTAGCACCTATTGATTTCGAAATTGGAGAGGAGGTGGTACTCATCGCTGAGCCATCGTTACTGTCTTGATTTACGCTCATTGGCGACCCCAGATTTGCATCGGAAACACCTTCTTCGGAGCTTATATCTAAAACAGACTGAACAGCGACTTGTTTTCGCAGAAAAGATGTAATACTATTTTTCCCGGAAGATCTTTCTTCGAACTTTGTGAAAGCAACTCCTAACAGGGTTAAATGGAATGGTTTGGAAACATCAACAGTACGATGAAACAGTTTCATTGCTAGTGCCAGCATTTTAGCATAATCATAAACGCCTGATTTCGAAGAAGGCAGTAGGTGTTTCGGTAATGCGCATTGCCGAGTTTCTCTCTTACCCGAAGTTGGTTTATTAAAATCGTGTTTTCTGACCGTCAATCTCATAGCAACGGGAATTCTTCCATCCTCCATAGCTAATTCTGTTAATCTTCTCAGAAGTGCACCTAGTCGTGATTCTACTTCGGCTACCAAAGAAACGCTCTTGAAGCCATCTTCTAAACCTATAGATTGCTTTTTCCCTGTTGGTTTTACAACAGTTTCGTCAATGCCTTCTGCATTATCCTTTAATTTTCTCGCTAAATCAACGCCAATTTTTACTTCTAGTGTTTCTAATGGTGTTTTACGCAAATCATCTATTGTTTTTATATTGTTGGACATTAATAGTTGTGTAGTTTTTTGTCCAACACCTGGTATTTTTGATACTGACCCTATGGTAGATAATAACATAGGTGCACTGCATGGAAATATTAGCGTTTGTTGGTTCGGTTTATGCAACGAACCTACTAATTTTGCTAGGAGCTTATTATGTGCTATTCCTGCACTGCATGTAACATGTAATTCTTTATAAATTCGTTCTCTTATTTTTGCTGCAATCTTGGAAGCAATAATTAATCGAGCATGACAGCCACATGGGCATTCTTCTTCAGATTGACCAAATACTTCACCAACTGGATTTTCATCTTCCATGGAAACATTTAAATTTAATTCAGAATCATTTCCAGAATTCATATATTTTTGTACAATAGATGTTACATCCATAAAATTGTCATCAAAACCTAGTCTTTCAACTAATGGAGTAAACTGATGTAAAATTTCCAATATTTTAGCAGAAAAATGACGATAATTTGTTAAATCTTCACCATTTACCAAGGCCAGCCCTGGGCATAACTGTAAAGCTTCCTGTACTGACATACATTTTTTAATTCCATATTCTCGTGCCAAATAATTGCTAGTTACTACTAAATTTTTTTGTTGTACTCCCAGTGGTTTGCCTTCTAGCTCAGGATGCCTTAGCATTTCTACTTGGGCATAAAAACAGTCAATATCTACATGAATTATAGTCCTTGGATGTCTTATAATTGTATCAAATTCAATAGAATCCATTGAGGTCAAGTTAAAAGCAATGTAATTCAATATTATACATAGAACTTTATCACACAAATATCTTATTTAATATTTGAACATAATATAATCTGTAACATCAACAAATACATAATGAATACAAATACATAAAATACTAGTATAATAAACAATACAAAGCTATATATCAAAGTTAATTCACTACCTTTTTAAAAAACAGACTTGGTTAAAAGTCTTTTCTCAAATACATATCTTAATGTCATTGGTAATATTAATAGAGTATAATTTTCTTCTTGTTATTAATAAACTTTAGTATAAATTTTTATAAATTCTGAATGTGTGGTTGTTTATTCGTTGATATGTTTAACTGTAGACGTGTATCTAAAAAGTAGGTTAAGTTATTCAATCAAAACATACAGTTTACTATCCTTAACTTATATATAATAACTTATAATTATATCACTAGTTATTACTTTTAGTTTTAAATAAATTAATCCAAAGCATACTTGTTCAACTATTTTTATTTTATTATTTATTATAACTTTCTCTAAATCGTAAAGTAAGGTTACCATTATTTAGTAATCATGTGGAAAATATGTTGCTTCACAATCACGTAGAATATTTCGGAGAGCTATATTTCTATTTTTCAGAAATCCGTTAGATCATTGAATAGACATTGAAATATAGGTGTAGTTATTAAAAATACAAATGTTTCACTGATGGAATCCACACCAATTTCTTACAAATTTCATCGAAGTAATGTATTCTTTTACAGATGACCAGTTTCGCTGGTGGCACGCAACAAAATTATCGTAAAAACTAAATAGAAACTTGTTTACAAACTGTAATGCGACTAATTTATTTTTCACATGGTAGCCATGTTTTTGAATTGTCATAGATATCTTCATATGTATATATTTATAATTACATTCTATATAAATATTGGTGCGTACAAATGTTTTAAGATAGATGCACGCATGATTATTTTGTGGCACAATTATATTCTTCCACTAGATAACAGCACATATGCGCGCTATGGTTCGTTTTCATGTGACTTTCATGAACCACCAGCCAATAACCTTCAAAACAAAATAAGGGAATTATTTATTACATATAGATAAGATCTAAAGTAAAACGTATTATTTCCCTAGATATGAGCCAATTGTATTACAGATCACCTAGTGGAATATATCACGAATATAGTAAAAATGAATAACTATGAAGATAGAATGTTCAGAAAATATAGATTTTACATTGCATCCAGCATTTGTGTTTACAGTATTCAATTGTGTTTCACTAGAATGAGCATTCAAGTAACAATAAAAGCTTGGTAGAATATTAAAACCTTGCTTTGTAGTTGTAAAAGTGTGTATTGTTATAACAGGTTATGTCTTTTTTTATATAAGATTCTATAATATATTATTAGTTAGATACAGAGGAATATAAAAGATTTCATTGAACCTTTCCAATCTGATAGTTGGAACATAACCAGTACATGTATTTAAAGTTTTTCTTACTTGTGATACATGTTCTGAAGGTTTAGAGAGATAAAGAGATCTCAATTTATAATTTTCTTGCTATTTCAATGTATTACTTATTAATCTTTTTTTAACATTGATTTATAAAAAAATTGCTTAGATATTGCCAATTTATTGAATTGTATAAATTTGAGTTCAGCTGCAAATTGAGTGCAAACAGCCATCTTGGAAAATGCTTTTTCACATTTCGAACGAATGAAGTGTTGAATATCGATAATTGCTTCATCTCACGCGATTGAATTAAAATTTTGTATAGAAATTGAGTTGTTTTTGAAAAGTTAGATTTTTAAAGTTGTTTCAAAACTGAAACATAAAAATTAATTTCGCGCCATAAATGAATATTATTCAGTAACTATATTTAAAAGCAAGAAAAATATAGAGACGAGTTGCGATACAAGCAACTCAAATAAGAAAGGGGTAGGAGAATTTTTCTGTTGAAAGTTGAAAATAATATAGGCAAAACGGCTTCGCAAAAAAAATCGTCTAAGAAGATGGCGGAGACCAAAGAATTAGAGGTGAGTGAAGTATTAAAAGTGGTGCAGTGCTGTTAGATTATGTGTGAAATTTTAAAGAAAAGTCGGCAGGTCTGCATTGTGAATTTGTCGTGGTTATAAGTATTCGGGTTCTCAGCGATTTGCAATTTCCGTCAGTGAATTGTATTACTAAACGCTTAGTACACTATCGAGCGAAACTTTTTCGTTATTATTATAATTATTTTTTTTGCAGTGTAATATTTAAATTAATCGATATTTCTTCGGTTATACTGTGATTGTAATTATGTCGCGTTTGCTATATGATGCTTACAAAAAGCAACTATCTCTTCGTAATCATAGGTAACCTAATCATTTTTCTTTTGATCAAAATATTTTTCTGTGTTCTTCATTATTTTCATGTATTGTAACAGATTTTAATCAGAAATTTTATTAAATAAATGATATTATCTATAATTATGAAAATAAATTTTATTACTATGTAAGTGTCATACAATATGGATATTGATAAAATATGTATTTTGTGATTGTCTTAGAATAGAAAACTTGAAGTATGATCCTTATGCCTAGTATTTTAAATTTTACTCCGTATTTCTGCAATTATGTATATAATAGCAAATATAATAAAAATTTACTATGTAATTTAATTCAAATAAATATGATTGATAAAAATTTATGCATTTTTTGCTTATGAAATACATTTTTTCTTTATGAAACTAATTGTTCACCAGTAAGTGTATTAAATAAATATATGCATGTTATAATTTTATGATTGCAGAATATGGTATTGAGTTTTCGAGTGTCTGAACTTCAGATGCTTCTTGGTTTTGCTGGTAGAAATAAATCAGGTAGAAAAAACGAATTACAAGCACGTGCACTAGAATTGTTACGTTTGAGATCCCATCCTGTTCAGCTCAAAATACGTGAATTATATAAAACTATACAGTGAGTATAAGATTTATTAATGATAATGTGAATTATTTTTATAGATTACATTAAATTTTTAAAAATGACTGTTGCTATCAAATTTTAAAACATTTTATTCTTTGTTTATTTTAGTAAAGTATTAAAAATAGGTTTTTTTCTTTATACCTACTATGGCATACAATTATACTTTAAGTATTATAAATATCAATTGACTATTGAGATAAAGTCTTAGCTTTACTATTTGTTTCTAAATTTTGTTTAGAGCTGATCAATTGGCTGCACATCAAATGTATGGTCAAACGGGAAATTCTGGAGAACCACAAATAGATCAAAACATGCATTCCAGAAATTATTACACAAGGTAAGCATGTTATGCAAAATAATAGTTACATGGAGTATGAGAAATATATTTTATTGATTATAAATATTTGATTTAACAATATTGATTCTCATTGTTATCTAATATACAGACAAGCAATCAGTCAGCAACAGCAGTCACAATCATCAGTTTCAAGTGGAAAAGATTTACCACCTGCACATCAAGCATCTTTACCTCAAGCACCTAGAGCTAATCCAGTGTATCAACCAACAGGATATACTAGTGTAACACCACAAGTAAATTAATAAAACTTTGTATAGGATATTTGTATATTATCCCTAGCTAAATTTTCATTTTTAAAATAATATATATTTTAGCAAACAACAAGTGCACCTTATAATCCATATCCATATGCACCAAAAGTTTTACCATCACCATTACAAATACAACCTAGAAGTCAGTACCCTGTTCATCCAGATGTCAGACTTAAAAAACTACCATTTTTTGATCTACTGGCTGAATTGTTGAAGCCATCCAGTCTAATGCCACAAGGATCTATGAGACTTCAAGAAAATACATTTATGTTTCATTTAACACCACAACAATCAACCGATGTAGCCAGTTCGCGAGATTGTCGTGCAGGAAGTAAAATGGATTATACAGTACAGGTATACTTGATAGATTTATTTTTTAATTCAACATTAAATTTATATTTTTGGTTATTGCATTTTAAGGTTTTTATTATGGATTTTCCAGATACAAATGAGATTTTGTTTACAAGAGACCTCATGTGAACAAGAAGATTGTTTCCCACCAAGTATTGCAGTAAAAGTTAATGGAAAATTATGTCCCTTACCTGTAAGCATATAAAAATATGTGTGCAGATGATAGTTTTGGTTATATCTAATTTTAAATGAAAATTGTGATAAAACATTTTACTTTTTGTTTCAGAATCCAATACCTACTAATAAACCAGGAGTAGAACCAAAGAGGCCACCACGACCTGTCAACATTAGCCCTTTAGTTAAATTATCCCCTACTGTAGCAAATCAAATTCACGTCACATGGTCGGCTGACTATGGCAGACGGTATGCTATTGCAATATATTTAGTTCGAAAACTTTCAAGTGCAGAACTATTATCAAGATTAAAAAACAGAGGTGTTCGACATTCGGATTATACAAGAGGTTTAAGTAAGTAATACAGGTGAAATCTTCTTCGTTCTTGGAAAAAAATATTATTGAAATCGTGTTTTTTCCCAGTTAAGGAAAAACTTAATGAAGATGCAGATAGTGAAATAGCGACAACGTCGCTTAGAGTGTCATTAGCTTGCCCGTTAGGCAAGATGAGAATGTGCACACCATGTCGTGCGTCAACATGTTCACATTTACAATGTTTCGATGCATCATTATTTCTTCAAATGAATGAAAGAAAACCCACATGGAATTGTCCAGTTTGTGATAAGCCAGCATTGTATGATAATCTAGTTATTGATGGATACTTTCAGGAAGTATTAAATTCTAAGAAATTGTTACCAGACGTAAATGAAATTCAGCTGTTACAAGATGGCTCGTGGGAAAATTTGGTTTTGAAGAAAGAGAAGGACAAAGAAAAGAGTGAAACAAAAGTTATTACGAATTCGCAAGATCATAAAATTGATGTGGATACAGTCGATCTTGGTGAGAGTTTAGTTCATTATAATATATGTAGAAATGACATTTAAAAATAAATACTTTCCTATCGGTAAATATTTATTTACAAATTGTTATTGTTTAACTGTTTAGACGAAAGTAATCCTGCACCTCCAAGGGAAAAGAAACGAGCTGTTATCATCGATCTGATATCAGATAGTGATGATGACGAACACAGCACGCCAACACAAAGTACAAAAAAAATAGCTATTGGTACTCCTTCACCAAAAAAGTCACAACCGAGTTCGATCAGTAGTACAAGCGAATCACCAGAATTAATGATAATTGATTTAGAATAGAATTTTTTATATCCGTCGTTACTATTACATGCCAAATTTTCAAACAAATACATGGTCTTGTACAAAATAGAAACCAAAAGTTTGTTAATTTTGTGACAATTGCAGCAAAAAGTTACTGTGTAAGGATTAGTGTAAGTTAATTCATGATGTTTTTACTTTTGGTACTTAAAATTGAGTGAAAAAAAAGAATAATAAGTTTTTTTTAACTATAATAATCTAGAATTTTCCAATATGTATACAATTCATTTGTTAGTTCAATTTATTGAAAAGAGGAGAAAATAAATTGAAATCAAGATAAAATTAAATTTAGCAGATAGAACATATTAGTATATTTTCTCAGTATTGCATAAAAACCATTGTATAAATTTATCGACGAAAAAATAAAATAAAATCATTTATTGTTTTGTAGTATAAGCCTTTTATTAACCTTGACATAAAAATTAAGGAACAAGATAAGATGTAAATATCTTTATTGCAAATGTTTGTTGCATTAATAGTATTATTGATGTAACTAAATCTAAATATTTTATGGAAATATTGATATTTTATTCTTATTTGATCAGGGTTAATAAAACTGCTTAGACTATATTTACTATTGATTTTGTTTTTATAAAAGTTGATCTGAAGTTATAAGAAATTAAATAGATAAAATTGATAGAAATAGAATATTAGATTTCAACAGTTTTATATTGCAGTTTCGTTATGTAAATCGTATGTTTCACATATCTCAGATTTTATTCTTCTTGCAAAATCTCGTTTATATTTGGATACATATAGTTGCGAAGTGATATTCCAGAAAGTTGTTGGTCCACAGGTTCCCTTGTATCGTATAAACTTGGTGCTTGAAATATGATACCAAGTGTTCCTCCAGTACATGCCAATGTAAAAACCCAAAGAAAAAGTCTATCTAAAACCATAGCTACAAATTTCCAATCTTCTATCACCTGAAAGTATAAAAAATGCACATGGAAAAAATTTAGAATTAAAATTGTAATGTATTAGTTTGAAGCTATATGTCTGTATATAGTTATCTAAAAGTAGGATCAAAGCATTAAGTTGCAAAAAAAAGTATCAAAAGTAAAACAAATGAATATTTAGGAAGTACTCATTTAACTCACTTCATTATCTTTATCTGCATTTTTTATATGTTGAGCAATAAAGCGCACACCCTTAAGAGCTGATATGACATCTGGGGACAAGTGTCTCGGCATTGTATTTTCACTGTCAGTAACTGTAATGATATGTATTGATATCAAAATATTACATGACATTATTTTATAATATAATGTGTCACACCATATGTATTCATAAATACATAAATCGATACTATTATGTAATTATAATAGACATTTATTTATTTGCGTTGTTATGTAAGTCGTTATGTGTATACGTTTTGTACTTCGCGAATAAGAAAGTATTGTAAACTTATAGTTTCCTGTATGAAAATTTATTCATACACTCCGCTTTGTAATAATAAATTTAATGAATAATGTTGTATAAAAATTTACCTGATGCGTGTGGCATATGTCGGGCATCGTCTTCTCGTATATTTTTGTACTGGGAAGTGACACTTTCAAATCCATCTGGACTTCCTTTCAGTTCCAACGGATAATCACTAACGCTATGGAAAAAGTTACAACGTATAATTTTGAAGTTCGAGGAATTGAATAAATAGCAGTATAATTACCTAAAATCTATTTCATTAGTATATCCGCTATCCAGATACGTATCATCATACTCTGGAGTTGAATATGGTGTTCGTCGCATCATTAGAATTCGCGGCATCCAATTTAAAAATACTTGTCTAACCCACGGTGACATATTATGGGTAGATGGAGACCTACACGAAGATCATAAATAGTTTTTAATACTTTATACACACTACAATGTATTAATATTTAGCACGGTTTTAGTAGTACAGAATACAAATTACCGAAAATGTACGTTTAAAACGCATACAGTAATCCATATCGATAAAGTTACTAAAATCATGGTAAACAGCAAGTATTTTCCTAAAAGTGGTATAGCAAGTGATGTTGGCGGAATAATTTCGGCTAATAATAAGAAGAACACCGTCAATGAAAGAAGAATAGAAGAGCATAGCGACACCTATAAACATTTAAATTTCAAAAGGACATACACAGAATAAATATCTATTTGCTTATTTATTTTTTATTACACATACTTACCTTTTCACCAGAATCACTTGGTAGATAAAAAACAAGTACAGTAAGGAATGTAATACCCACGCAAGGAATTATCAGATTAACCGTATAGAATAACGTTTTCCGTCGCATCGTAATGTTAAATGTGATATCTACATACATTATAGAGAAGCACACTTATATTTTACACCATTGTTAATATATGTATAATCTTTAATAGATATTTCATCTCACTTGCTCACCAGAATAGGGTTCTGTGCAACATGGATAATACTCTTCATTTCTGGATGCTGGTACTTCTAAGATGTCCCATTCTACTGATAAGTAGAAATCGCTTAAGTCTATTCCCGTTGCAACCAAATTACTACCGGGCTCTTGTTTCATATGTTTCAGATCCACCTGTTAGTAAAAATCTTTACAAAGCACACTTTCGATAAACAATAGTAACGTAAACTATTTGCTTCTATTCGACACCCACTAAAAAATTATTGAATCGATTAATAATATTTTTGAGTTATAACCTGAGCACCATTATATGTCCATGAGCCGAATTTCATGATACACGATTGTTCATCGAATGGAAAGTATTCCACATTAATTTCGCAGGACGATTTGTAAATTGCAGGTGGTTTCCAAGATACCTCGCCGGTATACTTTAACGTAGCCTTTGTCATAAGCGTTACTTCATAATTGCCATCGGCGCTGCAACGTTGTATTTAAATTGTACTGTTTTTTTTTTTTTTTAATTATGACATTTTATAAGGATTTTTTTAAACCTATTTTTTTATACAACATTTATTAATTAATTGTAACATAAAATAAAGTTTACTTATTGTATAGGACAATATCTGGTAGCCAAATATTTTCGGAAGGCACGTATAGCATTTCCACGCCACCGTATTCCTCTGGATTCCATCGTAGTTTATAATCGAACCATTTCTGTAAACGTCAAAATTTAATAGCAAATAAAATATCTTCATATCACTTAGTAATAATAATTACTATTGCAGGAATATTTTGTCAGTTTTTACCTGTTCTACCCAGACATTAGTGGTCATCACTTGATTTTTTAAATTCTACAAATTTATAAAAGGCTTACTAATATTGACAATATGTTTACTGGAAAAGAATGAAGTTTTTTAATTTCATACCATTTCAATCAGTTGTGAGAGTTTCAAACCGAGCCAAACTGTTAAAGTTTCAGTGTTATTGGTAACAGGGCGTATGAGTCTGTTATAATTCGATAACAAGTCATCGTAAAGTCTTTTTGTGTCAGGATTTGCTTCGTAAATTTTTAGTTCGGTAACACCTGAACGAAATATGAATACTTTCTGTTACAGATTTCACTTTTCAAATAAAAACGGACGAGATCATTATGATCACACCAGGCAATAAAATAAAATATAAGTTATGATGAAATTGTTAATAAACTTAAATAACTTTCAAACACTTTTAACACAGAAAGATGATAGACTTACCATATATAATATGAAGAGTATTAAAAAGAACACAGAACATCGATATTCGCATTTTAAATGTAACTATTTACAAACTTGTAGGGGGTCGAGATGGCAGTGACCACTCCCAGTAAAAAAATGTTCACCTGCCGACACCACATACAATAATTTTCGAGTTAACGTTATCAAATATAAAAGGAACGAGTACCATATTAAATATTTTTCTTACTGATGACAAATGAGAAATGCGATCAGTAGAATACACACGTTCTGCATCCCACTGGACCAAAATCGATATCCGAAGTTAGCGCCATGACACTTGCTCCAGCTTGTATTTCAATGTATTTCGTCTGCTACGGATTCACACCCTTGCGCATGCGTTTAACGTTGCGCGCACAACTTTTTCAAATCTTGCATGCATTAGCGCGATCAGTCATTATCAATAGGGCGCAGGCATTTCTTGTTGTAAGATTCGAATTTATGTAAACTTAAATCGTAGAAATTTATTTTCCTGTGTTCTTAAAAATAATCAAAGGAAAACATCTTCTGTTCTTCTATTTTAGTTAAACAAGTGTTAACTAATTTAGATGTTCTAATAGAGATAATTTCTCGAAGGGTGTAAGATTCATATTACCGACATTTTGGAGGTTTGGTTTGTCAGGTAGCGCACTCTATATTAGTTTCCATGAACGCTCTAATCTTTTTAGCGCGCATTTTTCCAATATGGAGATGCAGGTGTGATAAATTATATTTTCCTTGAATTCTTCAACGTCATAATAGACATTTAGTAAGATTCGATATTGGTCATAATTACTATTTACAAAATTAATAAAAACATTTGTAATTTGCAGATAATTATTCATAAAAATTTGACGATTTTGTACTGTATTTATCGATCATTTTCAATGTTTGCAGAGAAGAAGACGAACGATCAAAGCCAACCTACTTAACGCTTTGCTCGCAGTGGGTAAATTAAAAGCGAGGCATAAAAGGCAATAATTAGTAAGGAAAAGTAGAAACTGCACGTAAGAAAAATGTACGGTACGTAAAGTTACACAATCTATTCGTTTAAAAGTTCCACAGAGAAAGCTACAGCAATATACTCAGAATTTTATTAAATTGTCTTCGCTCATCGTTTTCTCGCACAAACACCTCCGATTCTCTCGTGTACAGCATCGATTTAAGCGGAAAACCACGTTCGTGTTTTAGAGAATGGCCGCGTGCTCGGAAAACATCGTAACTATGTTAAACCAGAAAGAGCGGGAACGCGAAGTGGAAATTACACTCGAAAAGGGAAATATATTCATCCGTGGTGTAACAGCCTCGTCGGAGATCCACGGCCACACAACGTCCCACCTACGATTATCGATCAAGGACACGTAAACAGCCGTGGTATGTATGGCCGCGCGCACGCAGCGAGCCGGCCACTTTAGCGTATGTTTGTTTAGTACCTTTTACGACTATATCGTACGGACGTGTGTTAGGTTACGAAAGAGCCAGTGTCTGGCGCACGGCTGAGGGTTGGGTGGCGCGGCGCCGCGCTCCGAGAGGGTCATTTATAACTGTTATCGCGAGACTTACTAGCCCACTTACTACCTCCACTGTGTCTATTCTCCACCCCTCTTCTATTCTACTGGAAGAAACGTAAGCGCGAGATGCGTCAGTCCGCTGAACCTGCTGGTCATTCTATCACAGCTTTTTATGCGGTCATCCTGTATCGCCCCGGAAGACAGCTCTCTGAGTAACGATGCTGCTGCGGAATCGATACGTTTCCACGGGATTCTGTGTTTCAACGTCTGCGATGTTCGACACCTTTTGAAATGAGAAACGTTCGTTGTTTTTTACTTTTGTTCTTTGACCTTAAAATTATTTTGTACTTCAATCTTTTTTGGTGCAGTTCTTTCTGAGTGAAAGAAAAAGAGAGAGAGGGAGAGAGTCTATAAGCGCTAATTTTTGTCGTTATCTTTGTTGTCTTCTTCGAGCCTGAAATTATTGGTAACGATTTCGTAGTTCAGAAACTACGGGAACGCGGAAATGGTTGTTTCGTGCAAAACGCGTAATAGGCACTAGGCTAATTACAATCCTGTTTTCATTAGCTTTGGGACTTGTAACTGTAATGGCTGTACACACGGTACTAATCCTTTGTCCTAGCGAAACCACTTTGAGCGGCAAACTGACTGAGCTGAATACGAACTTTGGACGTACAGTGTTTACGGTTGATAATATGCCAGTATTACATAAATCTCCGCGATAACCACGGGTAAACCATCATCTTTAACGCTATAACCCGTGATTATTGTATACGTATACAGGAGTATACAGTTTTCTTGTTTCTCTCCTAAATATAATCTCGTCGCTGTTTTTTCCTATTTCACATTCACATTGCGAAAGCGCGGTAAGCATTGGAAGACAGTTTTAAGGGGAAGATTTCAGTCACAGCAACGTAGACAGGCAAAGTTATTAACCCCTTGACATACAAATGAAATGGAATTTGATGCGTCCGAAAAAAATTTGGCTCAAATCAAAGGCTATGTACAAGCTTAAAAACAAAACATTTTATTTTGAAATTTGCATTGCTGCATAACATCTAATCGGTTTGAGATATAATGGACAATAATTAAGTAACATTATAAAATAACAAA
Organism: Tetrapedia diversipes; assembly: GCA_033822845.1. NCBI lineage: Eukaryota > Metazoa > Arthropoda > Insecta > Hymenoptera > Apidae > Tetrapedia > Tetrapedia diversipes. The sequence goes on along the minus strand of JAOPTO010000207.1, from coordinate 432,680 downwards.
TTAGTAGTTCTGTAAAGTATGAAATATTCCGAAACATCTTGACCTCTTCCAGACGTCATTCCATGTCAAGGGATTAATCTTTTGCACTTGAAAGGTGACTGATGATAATTTTGCAACTTTTCAAACTGGAAGGGTCAAACAGCTGTATAAGTGAATTTTAGTATATTGTTTAACTAAACTAAATAAAATTCAATACGAGTAAATCTAGGTGAATATTTTACGCTCGAAAATCTTTGAAATTAGTATTATTAGACGATTAACGGTCACCTCTCGAGCGCAAAGGGTTGAAAAGCTTAGACGATGAAGATAAAAGATAGGGTTGTTGCATCTACCGAAATCGTTCGCGTTTAGTCGAACAAGCACACAGAATCGTCGGTATCGCGTTCGTTGTTGTTCCACAGGTCACAGGGTTCGCACGGTTGAAACCGGGCTTTATTTATAACAGCGGGTTCCGAGCGGGAACGAGAAAAGCGTCGCGACGTCGCTGTTACAACCGATAGCTCGTCGTTATCGGGGGGACATTTCTCATCGCGTTTTTGTGCGTCGCTCAGGGTCGGGTAGCACTTAATCCTAATATGGAAATATGTCGCGCCATCCGCAAGCCGACGATTAATGCGAATAAATCGATTTTTGGCGTAGGGGGTGCCGCGACGGTTGCCGCCAAATCCTGGAAGCCACGCCAAGTGGCGGAAACACGGGAATTCCATCTGGATTTACTAAGATCAGTGCCATTTAATGTGGAGCTCGATAAATCCCTTAAAAGCTGGCGGTCCGCAAGAAGACGGGTGCATTACAATTTTCCGAGGAAGGAGAACGTCTACGGGAGAGCCGCGGACAAATCTGCAAATGCAAGGCTTCAGGTGCCAAATGCTTTCATCGTATAACGGTGAGTAACTGCCTTTCCCCTATTCGCTGTCCTACATCGATCGCAATCCACGCGAATCGCGGACCCATTTGGAGAGCGAAAAATCTTATGAACGCGCTCCATTTTAAGCTGATAGGAACGGTCGTTTCGTAAAATGGGCACCGGGGCTGATCGATTTTAATACGCGGTGCGTTCGTACGTTTTCGGATATGACGTCGGTTACGAGGAAGTTGAACACAGTTCGGGTAAACGGAGAAAGATATTGCGATTGTAATGCGATTGCTTAGAACGGATACATTTATCCGTAGAAAAAGAAACGTGTCACCGATAGTTTTTACTAGGCTTCGACCTTCAAGGAAGAACAACGGTTTCATCGTCAATCGCATCGAATGATTCCAACTTTAATCCTTTCACCTCTGTCGGGATATATTTATCCCAAGTATTGTTTGAAAAATTTCAATTTTTACAAACTGTATTGAAATAGCATTAGGATATGGGATATGTATCTGTTATTTATTTTACAAGTATTAACATCTAGAAAAAGCGATATTAACTAAAAAAAAAGTAGCTTCAAGTAGAACCATTATTTTTGTATAAAACAAAAATTTTAAAAATCAAGTGTGAAAGGGTTAACGCTTTAATGTGTTCAACTCATGCTTGTCACCGTATACTTTTCTATACGTATTTATTAACACGATTCGTTGCTTCGTACTCTCACCGTTTTGTCGTTCAAAGTAACCTCATAAAATGCTTTGATTTTCGACAAATCGTTCGGTTCTTCATTTTGAAAGTGTCGTGCGAATTAATGCGAACAGAAAATCAATTTTGAACCGAAACACAGTACGCCCTTTTACTAAGAAACGCGGAATAATCTTTTAATACGAAACTTGTCTTTTTTTAATGTTAACAATTTTTCGAATGGTAACGTGTCCACGCGCAAAAGTCTCAAACGCATGCTCATTTCCACATCAGTTTTGGCGAAACTGCGATCAGATTTCGCGCGTTAACGTAAAACTCGCGATTCTCAAACCACTTTTCCCGCGTGTTTCGTCGGAAGTTGCATAATCTCCGGGGTTAGAACCAGGAGGGTTCGTTGTCCACGGTCAGAGGATCGTTGGCCGCGCGACGCTGGCTAAACGTCGGTTGCTTGCCTACGATTTCCATAATTCCGCGGCACTTCGTCCGTGGCAGGCTCTAAAGAGCCAATATCGAGCAAAGTAGGTGTGTACTTTAATTACCAGAGATAATTACGTCGTCACCGGCTTCAGCGAGGGATGGAGGTTTACTATGATAACAGAGTATCCAATATCCCGGTGAGTTACGTACGGAGGACGACACGAGCCCGGTGCATATGTATATCCCGCACGTACGCATCTTGGATGTATTTACTATCGTATGCACACCGGCATACGCCAGCCGGCCGCGTTCGACCTCCATCCGTTATTAATATAATTATCCTCCCGATTATTGTCTTACGGTTGCTGCATTTAACCGTGGACGTACGATATCCGCACCTGCTCCGTCGCCTTCTCCCGCGCAAATTAGTATCCTGGCCTGATCGCTTGCAAGTGTTATCAACCGCAACGACGTTTCTTAATTTCTAAGGTTACGTATTGCCCTGGCCTGATCGCTTGCAAGTGTTATCGACCGCAACGACGTTTCTTAATTTCTAAGGTTACGTATTGCCCTGGCCTGATCACTTGCAAGCGTTATCGACCGCAACGACGTTTCTTAATTTCTAAGGTGACGTATTGTCCTGTCTTTTGTAATGGTGCCCCTTCCTTGACGATCACCTTGACTCTTACTCCCCGGGTGACGCGATCTGCGACTTACTAGTACGCTTCTTCGTTTTTCTTCGTTTCGTTTCTTTTTGCTTTTATCCGTGGGCGAAAGCCGAGAGCCTTTTAAGGGTTTGGAAAATAGGAAGTGGGAGAGGGAAGAGGATGATTGTAAGGTGGAGGGAAAATAGAGGGAAAGAGAATTTACTGGTAGAAGGGTGGTAGTCACCCGGGTGGGTGAGGCTTAGACCCTAAGTGGCTGTGAACCAAAGCCAGTTTCCATAATAAATATAAATAATTATCAGTTCCTAACAATGCAAGTTTACGATAAATATAAATAGTTAGCAATCCCTAGTTACCACCCCTGGCTGAACTTTATCGCCATCGTTCAAATATTCCTTCGATGACGGCAGAAAATGCTTAATGTATGGCATTCTATGCTTGCCTCGCAGATGCCTTGAACGATTCTTCGCTAACACGTGCATCGTAAACAGCTCCTGGCATATTGTAATCACCGTAAACGGTGAACAGGATATCCTGTACATGGGCGAGTCGGTCGACGCGGGGGGGAGTAAGAATGCGTCCGACATTTTCGTGCTGATGCGCGTATTCCCGCATGCGGCGATAGGACGAAAGCCACCGGGGGTAGCACGTCGGAATAATTTATTTAGCTCGAGCAATGTAATAATGGCGGGGTCGCGCCGAGTGCAAACTGCAGAACGCGTTCATTACTACTTTACTCGTAAGTGTATGGCGTGGACAAACCCGTGGATGGCGGGAAGCAGGTGGGGCAGGGGGATGAAACGGGTGGACGTGGGTGGAGACACGCGTATATACAGGGTGGTTAACATCGTACCGGGGAGTCGCAATGTGCGGTTCACCAGACGGCTGATATTACCAACGTTAGGTGTACTGGTCCCACCCTGTGGCTCCGAATGGAGGGGGGCGAGGGCTGGTGGACCATAATTTTCGATTCCTGTTAACCGTGTTCAACTATTTTTATTGCGACCGACGGACGATCGTTCGTTCGACTGCACGCCAGCGTTCCTGATTTCTCGATGTTCTTCGTTTCTGGAGAAACGAGAATTCCGAAATGAAACTGCAGGAGTCATGTTTTTGTACCGTAAATATTTGTCGAAAACGCAGGAATATTGAAACTAAACATTTATTTCTCTATTCGTTATATACTTATCACCGCCACGTCATAAATTGTCAATACTTTATGAAATGTATTTGGCGCTGCCTAAACATTGTGTTACATTGTATTTTATAACGGAGATCGAAGAATCGAATAGTCTCGTTTCTGGTATATTCAAACATACAGCTGTTTGTGCTGATTAAAAAATTTTTTCCAAAAATAACTAAAACTTATAACAATTTTTTTAGAGTTAAATTTCTCGAAAGACATACTGCAATTTCTCGAGGAACACTACTGCACGCCTGCTCTTCTTTTTCGTTCCGCTTTCCTTTCTTTTTTATATTTTTTTTTTTTTTGAGAAGCAGGAAGAATAGATCAAGGGGCGCGCAGTCGCGATTGGTGGTTAGGTGTAATCGATGGAAACAGAATAGGGGGGGATTGACGGAATAACAGGAGTCGAGTTTTAAATGACAACTATGTAATCTGTGCTCGAGGCGAGCCTAACCTGAACTTGAAATTTAATCTGAACATAATCTAAATTTCATTCGAATCAAATCTGACACGAAAATATTTCTATCGCAGCACGCTGCTCTATAGAGTAAATAAGTTTACGAAGTTTTACGCGGAACTAGGAAAAAGATTAATTTCGACCGCTGCGAAACGTAGAGAAAGGTCGCGCGAAACGAGATTGGTAGAAATTGACTAAATACGTGTTCACGTGTGTGGGTGTGATTATTTGAGGCTGCACATTACAACTGTGTTCTGCGAATGAAACACACAGATACGGAGTACTTATCCAGAAAATAAATATAACACAGATTCGAATATTAATACAACGAATGTGACAAGAGGCAGTAACGAGTTACCGCTCGATAATTGCAAAAGCAAGAGGTATAAAATAAAAGAAACAAATAAATGTGCAGTTTCCGCCGATTGCACGTATTAGGAATGGCAGGCGGAAGAAATCGTCTCCCTTGGGAGCGAGTCCGAGCATAAGGGACACGATCGGCGCAAGCTGTTACGCTTGTCGCGTTGCTTCACGTCCCGATCAATTTATTTTTTGCCGGAATTAGTATCCGTCGTTGAGACGACTCTCGTTTCGTCGCCGGGGAACGATATTTTTAATCGCTGAACGATCGCTTCTTCGAGGCCGACTTCTCGACGTGTTACGCCAGCTTCTTATTCGTAGAAAATGATCTAGGTACATTTCTGATAGGACACAGACAATCGAACTTTCTTTTCTAATCCTTGGATTTTGTTGCAATTAAGTTCATCCTTTAATTCAATTGAAAATAATTGCTAATTTGTATAGAAATGATTCTTTGACGTAACATCGAGAGGATTGTGCAGTCTGTTTATCTGTCATTCAAAATTAACGAGAGCTTTAGCAGCAAGGTTAATTGAAAAAAGACTTTCTTAAATTTAAGGTGGTTCGGGATAAGATATTTCTATAATTCAAATACCGTGCATTGAAACACAAAATAAACGCCTAAACTTTATCCTCGTAATTTTCTCCGCAAAGGGATAAACATTCTTCGATACGACTGACGATGAATTAACGCAAAATCAATCGAACGGGGAGATCTCCCATTCTTTCCTCTTCCTTTGATTCTATTCACTTTTGTTATCAGTCAGTCTTGAACTAGTGTTGTTCAGAATTCATCAAATGCATTTTCTGCTCTTTCGAAGCACAATTTTTAATACATTCAACTCCGGTTCAAGACTATTTAACAACAAAAGTAAATAGAATCAATGGCAGAGGAAAGAATAGGAAATCTCCCCGTTCGATTGGCTAAGTGTTAACCTTTTAGGTACGACAAGCCAATATGATGATTGTATTCTTAATTATTATAATAGTGAACTGTAAAAGTTAAAGTATGCGTAATATATTTTGAAGAAAATTATAATTTAATCATCAAATATTTCATTCCAATGAAATAAGAAGTATAGTTAGCACTATATGATAACCAAGAGAAGTATAGTTAGTAGTATATGATAACCAAGAGAAGTATAGTTAGTACTATATGATAATCAAGAGAAGCATAGTTAGCACTGTATGATAATCAAGAGAAGTATAGTTAGTACTATATGATAATCAAGAGACGTATAGTTAGTACTATATGATAATCAAGAGACGTATAGTTAGTACTATATGATAATCAAGAGACGTATAGTTAGTACTATAGTTATTATACTTATACTTATACTTATACTTATGTATAGTTCCCGTCAGACACCATCGTCCAGGGAATAGGTCTCGCGCACAATTCAGCCGCGGTTGAAAGGTTAATAAAGCAGGTGTAACAGCGAAATTTCAACGTGCGAATTTTAACGTACAACAGAAAGGTTGAGTGCAAACGGTGTTAAAGCTCGATGGAAATATATCATACAGGTCGCGTTTCTGTCGAGTATATCAGGGGTACGCACGACGGGGGGAGAGGGTCCGGGAACCGGTTGTATAACATTTCTGCGGATTTTCCTCTAATCACATCCGGTAACTTAAGAGCCGCGCTGTAATTTTTCCGGCGGTGCGCGCGCGGTGCAACGGTCGAGCGAGACAAAAGGGCGAAACTGAAAGAAAAAAATAGATTTATTTTTCTTCCATGTCCGTGGACTCTCCTCTGTTAGCCCCCCATAGATCTTTCCCTTTTATCCTTCCTATGGTATAGCCAGAAATACGGTCGGCTACCCGCCGGGGTCGCGCACTATTTATAACTTCGACTCATTTTCCCTCATTGCGCTGAACAACCGAGCTCGGATAAATAATTGTTTTTAACCGAAGTTTTATTGTCCCGGTGTCTGTAAACCGGTACAAATTACGGGACGTAAGGACGCACGCTGGTTAAATGAATTTATGGCGAAGTGGCGGCAAGGGGGGGGGCTGGTAAAAGAGGATAACAGAGGGTTCGAGGAACTCTGTCTTTCTCCCTCCGTGTACGCGGTCGACGTTAAATTACGCGGGTGCTCGTTTATTAGACCGTTTGTGTATTTTTGAAGAAACCGCGACGCTTTCGTATTTACACTATTTCGCTTCCGGCTCGCTTTGAAATATCAGCTGTTAGATGTTTGCGTGCAGCGGACACTTCTTTTTGTTTTGACGAAAAATGTAAAAGTTGAAGTCGACGATGAATCGTTGAATCGGTAATGGCTCAGTTTTTTTTTTTTATTACGAATCCCAGCGTGTACGGAGTTAAATTTACGCGTTTGCCGGCTGAAAAGGTATTTGATGCAGTTGTATAGCTGTGGTGTTGTAGATGTATGGAATGTTAGGATTTATCGGGTCAAGTTTCAATATTTTTCAGTGTTATTAAATTGATATCACTTTTAGGTGACTTTGAAATAACGTTGAAATGATTTTGATAGGATCAAGGTTTTGAATATCACTGAGATATCGTTAAAATGATCTTTACGTATGCTTAAATAGCCTTTTAAAGTATTTTTCGAATTATTATAAATTACCATGAATCACTGAATAAATGAACTGTAAAATATTCAAATCTATAACAATGAATCGGTTGAACAATCATGACAAAATTTAATTAACCCTTTGCGGACGAGTGTCGGATATATCCGCCCAACTCTCGCGCTGCGGCTTGCGTTTGTCTTTCGTAAACGACACGTATAAAATACGCATGGGTATACTAGCCTAAGTCAAGTTGGCCTAAATTTGTTTGTTTATGATTTTGTTAAATTTTGTGAAAAACTTATTTAAATACAGCTTTAGTTTTTATAACACAAACGCGCGACGCGACTATTTTTTTTACTGCTCCGTCCGCAAAGGGTTAATACCACAGGCACGTTAAATTGATTTCTGTCAGGTGATAAACGTTTATTTTTAAGTAAGCGCGGTTCATTATTGCGACTGCGTTTACAGGTCGGCGTTCCTTAAAAATAAATCAGGGTGTCGAATGTCTGAAGCGGCTCGTACAGGGCGCAACCTGTATTAACGATGTAAACGATAATGTAGAACATTGTCCTGTGATTCTGTTCCACGTTCATTTGCATGGAGCTTAATGCGGGCGCCGATCGTTGTTTTACTGCAGACAATGAATTTCAAATCAATTTATGCGGCTACGATCGCAACCTTCGTGTAACTCATTGACGCTAGCCCATAAATTATCCATGTTTATCGCTCTAATTACGCTAAGTATCGCGTAAATTCCACCAGAATATTATCCTCCCCTCTTCCTACGGATCACACCTGTCTTCGTTTCTTTCGAAACGCACCTCTGCTCTTTTCATAAAACATTACGCGTCGCGTTTCATTCTCCTGATGAATTAATTGCACGACTTAGAAGTTAAATTTAGAAATTTTTTAGAACTTTTATAGAAACAGGAACACTTTTCTCATTTAACACGTTCGTCGCCGCGTCACCCATGTTTGGGTGATGCCTTTTTCCTTAAAGTTGAACAGGATTTTAAATTGGAATTTTAAAAGGAATTCAATGGTACAACCATTGAAGTATAATATATATAAACATAAAATACATAAAAATAAAAATGAAAAGTTAAAATTTTTGCTGTTTTTATATTTCTTTACCCCAGTTTTCTATGCAATCGGATTTTGGGCCCAGCGAGAAACTCAGCCGAGTCACGCTAGGCGACGAACGTGTTGAAAGGAGAACGCACGTAGCCTTAAATTAACGCAAAATTAAGTACTTCAAGAATCGGCAATAGGCTACAGATTCAATCAGCTCCATTGATTTTGTTCGCAACGCCACCAACTTTATCGCGAACTTTTAACAATACCACTTTCAACCACCCGACCTATTCCCTCACCAATAACGTTTCACAATACCCCGCAAAACGACCTTCACCCTCGACAAACCCGAGAATCCGCTTCCTCGCGTTCACCACTGGGTTGTTCCTCAAAGGGTGCACCGACTCGATAAAAGATTACGTAAGCAGAATCTTTCGAGCGCGTGCAATTGGAACGGGTTCCCGGAGATCTTTCCCGGGATCGTGTACGTGTACTCGGATACCTACGTGGACGCAGGCAAAATTTTTGCTCGACGATCATGGCCGGTTTGGAATATGGAGCGAACGAGAACGATCACGAGGAAAGTTGTGCAGTTGAGCGAGCGGAGATGGCTTGGACGGAATTTTTGGCATCGCGGATCAGCTTCGCGTTCATACGCGTGTACACGTAAGTACGTACCTATGTGTACAGTCTCTGGCAAAAGTTTCCGCTCATCCACGAAACTTTGAATATTTACGCGAAAAAAGCAAGGATTTTCTATGTTTAACGAACATCGAATCGGTTTATCGAATAAAATTAGACGGATCTTGAGAAAGCCTTATTACTTATGCTTATTTAAAAGAAAAGATGGATAAAATAGGAATACGACTCTACGAAAATTTAAATACAGTTATCTTGCATAGGCACGTTAACCGTTTGCACTCGAAGTCTTTTTTCATTCACGTTACCAGCAACTTGAAGCACTTTTAGTGGAAAGATTGTATTCACGTATAAGTAAATGGTACGCGCATTGAAAGAAAAGTCATTGTTGATTATGGATACAAATGTTATAATATGTAAAAAAAACCAAGAGCGGAATATAATATACTATTCTGTTATGAACTGAAAGTTATTTGCATTGTCTCTATAAAGGAGCCCTCGAGTTTGAAGACAAACTTTAAATGGCTCCGCTATGGGGCCCTCGAGTGCAAAGGGTTAAAATTAGTGTAAGAGTGTTTCGTAACGCGAGAGAGCGGACGAGGGGCAGTCTTGGTGTGACAGGCCGTGACGAAAGACGAAAGCGTATATCTATATGCTCGATTAATAAAATTGATTACATTAGTAAGGTTTGTGGACGTAACAGTTTTTAGCTAGCTACAACAACAAATTCAACGCACGTTGGTAAATGCTTAAGAATCGTCGCTATGCTTTTCGAATTTGATTCGTTTCAACGTGAAATGTCCAAACTTCGGGCTTCCCTTTGAACGTCTGAGATCTGATTAGCGCGTGGAAACTTTTGCGACCGACTGTATGCGTATTTGTGTACGCGGTAACACACGTGAATCGTGTGCCAAAGGGAAAGCCGAAAAAGAGCGGCGAGAAAGGTACCGGTAAGGAAGTGCCGCGCTCTACCGGAAGTGGATGAATTGGCTCAAAGGCGATATGGTCTGAAAGCTCGAAAGAGGAGGATCCGGCACTCAGGGCGACATAGATTATTCATGTAATTCTGCACTCACTTTGCCCGGCGATCGATCAGTCACGGAACGATGCTCATCTGAATAATGAAATTCGAGGATTCCCTGTGTCGATGACGCGTCGCCGTCGCCGGCTGCTCTGAGATTTTTCGAGTTCCCTGGATATCCTTTCCGAATGCACGAACCGTGATCCGGGAAGAAGGATCCACGTCCAGGGTTCGTTCGACGGTTGCTTTAAAGCCGACACGGCACGTTCTATGCAAAATGACGACGCTTAAGAACGTTACGTTGGATGTAATATTTACTGGGCGGACGAAGAGGGAGGATGGGAGGGCTCTATGGGAAAAAGCAGGACGGGCGGGCTCCTCTGAGAATATCGAAGCAACTGCTGATGTTCTAACGTCGTGCTCGCGAGTGCGCGATTTCGTGGTGTTTGAGAATGCTTGTTTGTTGTTGTTTCATGAAAACCGGATCGGGGTTCTCCGAATCGCGCTCTTTCGTAAAAACCATTCGTTGCTTTCACTTTGCTTGTTGCTGAAATATAAAGTAGTACCTAATACGAATGTAAACCTTGCTGTTCGCAAGATTGTGGCTCCTATAACTTGTTAGCATAGATAAAAAAAAACACTGTTCGTAAACGAGTATCTAATAACAAAATAATGACCGCGGTTCTTACTCTATAGCTATGATACGGATGTAACGAACTTTGATCTAGAAAATTGGCAAACGATCGCTTATCGCGTTGCGGCTCCTTATGGATCGTGGTTAAGGCCATCGACCATGTTCATGCAACATTCCCGTATATAAATGATGTACGGGACCGATTAATAAAAATTACTCAAACGAATACGCTTTTCACCCATTAGCTTTATCGTTAACCCCACCCACACAGCCGCCCCTCTGATTTACGGGCTGCCAATAATTAAACGCGATATTTTCCAACGGTACACGGGATAAGGGGTTGGGGAGCGAGCGGGTGGGCGGGATCGTAATACGATCTTTCCGAAGAGTTCCTAAGGGACATAAATTATCATATCCCATTGAAGTGATTCCCGGCAATCTGATATATTATCGGCCGTTCAAGCTACGTATATACACGCGTGCCCCGATTTTTCTGATCGATGGGGTCGTTTACATATTAAACGGAGGGGAATTTACGCGCGTGCCCCCGTTTCCGACTTGATATCGCGATATACCAGTCACCTCGTAATTCGTACGCAGGTGTTTTTGATTCTTGCGGCACGAATATGGTCTCCCTGTGTACCCTTCCGCGAGCTCGACGCGTTTCGACACGGCGACAAGCACACGGGGTGCCTGTACACGTTCGCTTCGCTCGAATATCGTGCTGGCTCGCGACGAGCGCACCCTTTTTCCTGCCTGCGTATATTGGATTCCGCGCTGGCGTATTTACACCAACTGTACGTCGCCGTCTGAGCTCCAAACGCGATAAAAATCTTGAACGTTGCTGCCGCTGTGACGTGCCGCGCGTGAAACGTGTGACCGGGTACAAGGGTTGACGGAGAGATAAAGCGGTTCTTTGCAACGTTTCTATTCAAATTGTTAATTCGTTCGTGCACGGGCGACGGCAGATACGAGCGAGCTTAATTTCTGTAACGATTTCGCAACGATACCGTCGCGTTTCCGTTTGAAACCCGGAATACGCCGGACATAATACTTTTGGACAACTTCATTGTCCTACGTGTTACGAAGTTACGTTAGAATTTGAAAATTCTAAAAAGGCGGAAGTAAAACTCTATATTTCACCGTATTCGCTACACATTTGATTATCTATTAACTCTGAGGCACAGAATTTCAGAGAATAAATAGATCCATGTTGCGTAGAAATTTTGTTGCGTTTTAAATTAAACAAGATTGGTATATTTTTATTAACAGAGGAATAACATAATATAAAAATATAAAAGAATAGTAACAATTCGATTGAATTTGTTGTTATAGGGTGGCGCTTAAATAGACTTAAATAGCTGCGCATACAATTATTGCAATATTTCGAGGTGGGTCTAAAAATGTCCCACCATGCATTACCGTGCGTCAAAAAGGGACATTTGTAGTCCCACCGTGCCTCAAAGAGTTAAATGAGAAGGACGTTTATAGTTAGAAAATAATAGTCGATCTTCTTCGGATAACTCACCCCGTGTACACTCTTTATTTACATAGATCATCATAGATCATCCGGTCGGCAAGAACCGATAATCTTCTTCCTTCCCGAACTGGGTGAACTTTACGGCGATACCTACCCCGTGTCCGCAATGATGTAAGGATCAAAATATTCGAGAGGACGTTGACTTCGTTTTTAAACGGTGCTCGTCCAGAGATCCCGTTATCCAAGATCGCGAAAGCGGAATTATTCTCGCTAGTGCTTTTCCCAGGCAGATTAAACATAACGCGGCGATAATGAACTGAACGCGAACGCAACACGGCTCCACCCTCTTTAAACTTGCCCACTAAAAACTCTTCCCAGGCGTTTACTCCGAAAACCTCTCTGGACACCCGCTTAACTCGCTATTCTATCTAATGCCCCGCTCTCGCTACGCGGCTGCGATTACCCTTAAAAACACTCAGCGGCACATACGTACGTACGAATGCGAGCGTAGGCTAGCCTGCCGCCACTTAACCGGTCTGAAGCATCTGCATACGCGTTCCTAGAGCCCTTGTTTTCCAAATACTCCCGCAGCCCTCGCGCGTTTCGTTAACACTTTACCGACTGCTCAACTTATTCCATACGAACTTCAGACCGGCTCATTTTAGCACGGATGCATCGCTAATGAATCGATTACAATAATTTTCTCCGTGTGATCGATATTTTAATATCTCTTTACGATATTAGAGGAAAGATTTAAAAAAATGAATAACGATGACGTTGTAGTGTTGTAATTGTTTTAGGAAATTTTTCATTAACTTTGTAACTTTGTATATTTTGGAGTAGACTATATATTGGAGTTATCTCGAATAGACTATATTTCGGAAGAAGAGAGGAGAAGAGTGAAAAGAATACATTTTAGTGGCGGTGTAAATTACGACTGATTGGCGCACGTGTGTTGCGTACCTTTTGCGGACACTGCAAACGGGACAATCGCGAATTTAAATGTGGGTGCTTCACTTTTGGGCTGTGTATTATTTGCTTTAAAAGATCATTGACCCTCTTTACTCGAAAATCCCAATGGGCGAGTTTTGACATGCTCTTGTAGATTTTGCGGGTAAGTAGTTTTTAATGTCATTCAACATTCGTTTCATACTTTTTGGAAAGTGACTGAAGTTTTGATTTTGCATTAACCGTGACAAACAAGTTTTCCTGCGTCCCACGAGGTAAGCGTTGATAACACATGTCGATACGGTCCTGAGTTCGCCTGTGCGCGGCCAGTCCAACGGACGGTGTTGCAAGCGGATTGGCTAATTTGGGCAATCTTTAACTGCTAATACATAATTAACGAAGCGTTTAACGAAATTTCGTCAGTCTTGATTTTCGTCTTATTTCAACGTCTAGAAACCCCGATTTCATTTCGGCCCAGAGGTAGATTAACACCCTGTATATACGATATTGCTCGAAACAGTCACCTTCGTGTAAGGGAAAATGACAAGATTTATAGACTAACGTATAAAAGCCGATTAACAGGCTTTCGGTCGGTAAAGTGTTAATTACGCAAGAAGGGTCGTTTCGTGTGTTCCCATCCCACCCCAATCCAGAGCAAGCAAACTTTATATCCGTGAATTTTTAATAATCGACCGAACCGTATCCGGCCGGAGTTTAGAGACGAGCAAGGTCTCTTAAACCGAATCCAAGGCGAAATGCGTTCGGGGTGGTCAAAGCACGTTTTGTTCGACGCGGTCGAGCGTGCGTTCCCAATTTCGAACTCTTTCCAGCCGAGTGTCGGTTCGCAATCTGAACCGTTTCCCCGGCGAAAGCATGGGATCGGTTTAAACGCATCGCAGCTCGAACGTTTGCTTTATGCTTGGTATCGGAGAAAATTGGAAAGGAGACCCCTCCCCCCTCACATTCTTTCTGGGATCTAATTTCCTTTGATAAAGTGCTTTTTCGTGAAATGCACATAATTGGATTCGTTTAAACTCTATTCATTTTGTCGCACATGATACAGTGTGTAAGGGTACACATAACTGTCCTAAGGATTAGGACAGTCGTCGGGTCGGCAAATCAAAGTGGTCCTAGGGTTTTCTCCCGATATTCCCCGGTTTCCTTATTTTATAGTTTTGATGTCGTTGAGTACTTAGCAGCTAGCCGCTTTAACGTATACCTCTGCGGTTCTTATCGAATGATCGAAATCATTTTCTGAGAAAAGTTTCGTTTCTAATTAGTACTGTTCTTGCTAGTCACCTGGTCGTCATTCCTAACCTCTCTTTCTTTCACTCTTGCTTTGGACTTCTCCTATTCCAATATCTTTACGCACACCACTTTTTAGCCCTTTTCACTACTTATTTCGTTCTTGGACTGCAAACTCCCTTCTAATCCTCTCTTCGCTAAATATTACTGTCAATACCTTCGCTTTCTTTCATCTATCGCTTAACCTACGTCTTGATATCCGTATGCCCAAGTCCCATTCCGGAAGTCCGATTTCAACTTGTAATAAACATAGTTTATTTTTTGTTGTAACTAGTGTATTAATGCCAATTCACAACTACATCCCTAAATCCTAAATGTGTTTTACTGTGCTTCAGCTTTACACATTAGATACCTGCTTTATTGTTTCGCGTTGTCCGATACCGATTGCCAATTGTTAACCGAACGTAATCTAACAGCATTATTGTTATTTATGTTCACGATATATCGCATATTTCGTGAACCAAGCGTACAGAATTGAAAGCTCAAGGATGCGTTTCGAAGATATACTGCGGGGGAATCATTCTACCCCTTCTATTCGAAAGAAAATCTTATACCAAGCAATAGTATCCCATAGCAAACGCAGGGACACGGTATTGTCGGAGATGAAAAGTCTCCGGTGTTTCGTCTTATCACTGGAAAACGTTCCCGAGAAATCGGCCCATCGGTATCGGGATGGCCGCGTTTTGTCTCCCCGGATGCAGGTGTAACAGGACGCGTGACTGGTATTTCATACTTATCGCGCGTCCCGAAGAAATCGGTATCATTTATTCGATCGACGTGTACGACCGATCATGCTCGACTTTTCATTCCGCCTCTTCTTCCGTACATTATCCCCACCCCGTTGGTTTCCTGCTTTTCAAAGAATACAAGCGGGTTAACCTTCCGAAGGATCAATGTATTAAAGTTGCAAAAGAACATTTTTCATTTGTGTCTTAATTTCCTTTTCGAAAGTTGATTCAGAGACACCTTAGAATTAAATTGAATATTTCGTCTCTTCGGATAATTTGTTAGTAAAATTTAATTTTACTAATGTTTGAATCGCTAGGGATAACAAGATCGGTCGAAATAATTAATGTATGATTATTCACAGAAGTTTCTTACGATTCGTAAGTAAAAATTTGTTTTCCTCCTGTCAAGTATTCTTTCGTATAATTTTCAATTCGATTTCTCTCTCTCTCTCTTTCTCTGATGCAAATGCGTGGCTATGCTTTAATCGTCGGTGTTTGTTATGCTTCAAATAAAACTAAACATATGTACGAGTAGCAGTGTCGTTCAAGGGGTTCAAGAAAAGTTCTGAAACCGTTAGCGCGATCGCACGAGCGGTGGCCACCAAAAGCGTTGGCCTCGAATCTTGTTAAGGCGCGACATCAAAGTGCGCAAAACTTCGTTTCCGGCCGCAGCGAACGCCGCGCGAAGCTGATGGAACGCCGGCGTGTGCACGAGGACGAGGTAAGCGCATGCGGCCGAAACGATAGGGTTATTTCCTTGGGAAATGCCGCTAACGCTGACGAGGAGCGGCGAAATTCCCGCGTTACCCGGCGAAACTTGCCCGTCCGTGCCGCTAGATTGCACCGCTCGTTTCGCTGCTCGCGTTTTATAAATTACCGAAATTCGGCCCCTGTCCGTTCACGGAATTTGAATATCAATGGGCCGCTGATGGATAATTCGCGGCGTTACGCGTGACTCGATATTGTTTCTTTCGGAGATGCCGGCTGATTTCATTGGTATTCGAAGCCGGTAAGCGAATGGAGGCAGGTGAGGTTTCAATAGAACTTTATATGTATTCGTGGCGTAAAGCACGGTGGCATATTTAATTGGAAAGGAGTAGAAAAGATAATTAGCGGCGATGAATCGCGTGGTGGAGGATACGGATTTATATTCGTCGGCATTGTTGGAGTATAAATATTAATTATGTTTTACAGCTTTTACAGTTAGCTTTTACGTTTAACTTCTACAATACTAAACTTTGTTAACCCTTTCGTTACGAGCGGTGATTATAGTCACCCAACGACTGAGGCTTGCTACGTATGAACGGTGACTGTAGTCGGTCTTGAAGTTTCGCCAACAGAGTATTATTGCATTACGCGATAATTTTTTAACCCTTTCCTTTCTACGGCCAATTACAATCGTCCTGCGTAAGATGCCGCGGTATCAAAAGTATGACGGGCAATTGCAGTTGTTCCACAAGTGCACACTTTGGCGTGGCGGCTTGTTTAACCAGAGTAGTGCGCCGAAGAATCCGCCCGTAGCGAAAGGGTTGAATCATATAAAAGAACTATTAAAATATAAAAAGATATAATACACACATTGATGGTGTGGCAATGCGTTTTGCAACGATTACATTTCATGTTACGTATCAGTTCCGTCTGCTTTATTTCGGGAATTTTCACTATTTTTAAAAGCGCACAATAAGAAGACATTTACCTAAGGCAAGAATCGTGACACGTACTCTCGCGCACGCTAATTATTCCTTCGGCCTGCGCTAATTTAACCGTAGCCATTAAGCCGAGATCGCAAGCGTTCGAGCAAACAGCGCTCGAAAGGTTGTATTTAGACGGGTCTCCGGCATCCGAATATCTTTCCCTTCTTTTCCCAAGGAGACATGCAGGCGCGATGTCTGGCAGAAGATATATCCCGGCATATCTCTTAAACGGATCAGAGCGGTAATTAAAAGGGAAAAGCGGATGTAAACCGAGAAAGCTTATTTCTTCACGCGAAATCCTCCGGTGTCTCGGTTCAACTTATTCTGCAGCTCCCCTCGGTATGATAAGTCCTCGCCGTTCCCTGTTTCACGGTGTAATAACCATTTGCTCAGTTCCTGGGCAGTGCCCCGTTTCCAAGGACGAAGCAGCGGCAACAAGGTTTTATAGCCGGTCTCAAGGGGCAATGAAATTCCTGGACCTCAAGTCCGTCTGAGTGCTCCTCGCGCGATACCGAAACCGAGAAAAAATACCGTCGTGTTCGAGACACGAAGTTCTGCTTCCGCCTGATAGCTCGGTCGATTCGTTTGATCCGCGCAAACAGCGCGCGAACGTTTTTAACACTGGTTTTACGGGATCTGTTAATTTCACGGGTTCCGAACTTGACGAGCAAAATTTGCAAAAACATTTACTATTATTCCTAGCAGTTTTTGCTAACTTTTATCGATGGAACGATACAAATACCCTTAAATCTATTTTCTCTTTCAATTTTGCAATTTAAAATTCTGTTTGATGTATACCTTATTTCTTGGTATACGTATATTGGAAATAGGATATACGAGAAACGTCCGTAAATCTAGTGCTGATGGGCGAACGGGAACGAGAAAAAGGGAACACTTTTTCGCGTCTTATCTCTTGAAGCGTAATTATTCCCAATCCGTTGTTTGTGTTTCATATAAAATTGGATAAAGGCGTACAAATTGGAGTTTGCATGCGAGAACTCGAGTCCTGGGAGACGATGTTCCTCTGCATGTTTGTGTACTTTTTCATGCTTGCTTAACTTACTGGAACGGTTTGCATTCGCAGCATCGTTATTATCTTATGCCGATGTTTTTCCATGCAATTATCGGTGTTCCGTCGTATGTCGATCCTTCAACGAGATAACTAAAAAAAGTTCCATTACCATATCCCCCCTCCTCTTTTCATCCCTACTCGCGTCACGCCAGAGCATTTTCTCTGCTAAAATAACGACCCGATATACGCGCGAACTCTCATCGATCAACAGACAAAGTAACAATAAACGTGTTCCTTATTTGCGTGCCATTGGCACGAGAAGCTGGATTTATTCTTAACCGTTCACGTTGTATCTTCGAGCAAAATCGAGCAAACAAAGCGATCGTGTCCCTTCCGCGTTCACTCACTCGGTAAGAGACATCCTGTCTCTATAGGTGTACACACGTATACCCTGTTTCGATGAAGTATCGGGTTATAGTCGAACCTCGGCCTTTTTTCCCGAAGTTTCATCAGAAACCCGCGGCCAGCCCCTGTCCGTCGAGCCCGGCCGTGTAAATGACAAGAGAGCGACGGACATTAATCTTTCGCACTATCCAACTGATGAAGTGGCAATTTCCTCCTGATAGTAAGAGGAAATAGGGTCTGCAGACCAGTTGATCAAACCCTGAACAGTAACCTCTCGGCTCCTCTCCTGTTTCCCTCGCACCGCGCCCGCCCTCGGTTATCCAATGGCTATACTGCATCCACCAATCGATGGTGCACTGTATGCAACCCCACCCACCCCACGGTCTGCAGCCTCGCACAGCAACACACAGAGTCAGGAGCGTATAGCCGCGCGGATGGAAAGTGGTCCGGGAGTGGATTCGGTTCTCTGTCTGTTCCTGCCTGGCTCGCCGACCCCGCTTCCCTCGTTCCACGCCATCCCTGTCGGCCGTTTCGGGGCTAAGGAGCTGCGCCAGGCTCATCCGCTGAAAGAAGATGATCGTTTAGAAGATACTCAGGCGCCGGCTAACGGTTGGCCTTTATTAGCGTCGATTGGTAGTAAGCGGAACCCCCCGTGGACCTCGCACCCCAGCGAATGGCGACGACGACATTGGAAAAGGAACTCTACTTAACCCCGTTGAGAGGGTTGTCGATTTTAGTTGACGATCACCGAGTGCTTACGCATAATAGGTCGGCTCTGGCCAGGAACTAGCATATGTAAATGCACGGTACTGTTCTGGATGAAATTGTTACACGCGGAAGGGGTGTAATTCTGCAATGATCTTTTATAATCCTGTTGTCATGCTGTTATTTGTAGCGAGTAATCCTTCAACAAAGCATACGCGTAAGTATGATTATTATGAAGTTTAGAAACGACTTGAACAGAAATTTTTCACAATCATACACAGAACCACCCCATCGTTTTACTACCTTCTGAGATTCGAATACGTCGGTCTTAAGATGTCGTCAAGTTTACAAATACCTCTGATCCCAACGGAGCAGTAAGTCCTTCCGCGATGCTACGTAACAGTTTCTGCTTAAACGTCGTTGTGTCAAAGCGGTTAAGGGCGGCGTAGGGAGACAAGCGGATGCGGTAGCGTAAAGTTGTCCCGGAGCAAAAAGGGAATAAATACCAAGCGATATTTCGTAGCAAGCTGACAACGCAGACTGGCCGGCCGTGCATTTTCCAGCCGACGAAGACGGATGAGGAACGATGAAATATGATTTCGAAACATTAGAAGATTTAGGGTCAACGACAGCGGGGGAGGATAAGGGACGACGTCGTATTGTACGGTCGTTGTCGTCGTGTTGTTCCCGGTTAAAAGGGATGAGAGACGATAAAGGGGGAAAATCGTGGGAGGGGGGAAGGTCGAGGGATGGAGAGCGCGGGCGTCGATTCGACGACACGCGGCCGTGCTCGTAAAACGGGGCTTGTAATTAACTCGCGAGCCTGATAATGGGGGATTCGTTGTAGCGTGCTCGTGCTCTAGAAGCGATTTCGCGAAAATATTGGAGCTCGCTGCAAATTACTGTTGTCAGCCAGGAGGGCTGCGTAGGGCGCTGACGCGTCGGTGTTATTGCGACTACCTCGATATTTACAGATTGTAATGATTCAATTACGATTTAAACAATAGACCCGGGATAGACCGGTTTCCCGTGCGGGAAGAGTATTCGAACCGTTTAATTTCACTCAAATATTTAACTTTTCTTTTAGCTCAGCAGCATTCGTATGCATTATTCGGTTGCATCGTTCGCTGTTTTCAGCTGGGGGATCGCAAAAATTCGAAACGACGGGAACATCCTCTTTCGAAGGGAGATACACGCGTCTTTCTGTCTTCGCTGGAACAGGCTTGAACGAAATTTAACATAGACCAGAGGTAAAGGGTGTCCCAAAATTCACGCAAGAAGTAATTTTAATAGAAAAGTTCATGATTAAAAATTGTAAATTTTTCATTGAAAATTGAAAAAATTTACAATTGTTCAAAAAAATTTACAGGTTTTGGTTATAAACCTGTGCTTTCTATTAAAACTACTTCTTGCGTGAATTTTGGGACACCCTTTACATCACCCGGCATTATAACTCGTCTTGCAACGCAAATATTATCCGTAAACATACGGCGGTAGCAGATGCGCGTTTCAACAGCAACATCGCCATAATATTCGTACGACTACTTAATGTTTCATGCGTCTCCCCTTTCTTGTACAAACAATCCCTTCGTCCGTGACTTCTATACGGATGCTCGTGTAGGGTGGGAACGTAACCCTTTAAGCGGTTACGCAATGGACAGAGTCATTGAAACTATTCCGTTTCTCCTTCCGATGTTTCATATCTAATCGTGCGACAACTCTGTTTATCCGAATCTTCTATCCGAGACAAATCGATGATACAGAATCGCTTCATCAATTATTCCCTTCGGTGCTGCTTACAGTTTTATAGAACAGTTCATAATATTCGTGTAATTAGATTTCTGTTCATCTACGAAAAATGTCTTCTTTATGCTCAACTTGCATAAATAGCGTGTTGCAACGATAACCTAGGTTCGGTGACTCGGATATCGTGACTAAATCAGTTCGAATAGATACAGGTCTCGCGCATTTTTATTCGTGGACGCGCGATCGAAATCTATCCCGTCGCGTAGGCATATTTCAAATCTCGTTACATAGGTAGTAGCTCCGAATGGATTTCGTCGGGCTGTCTGCGCCATAGGATCAGTTAAGGGATAATGGGAGTTCGGTCGAACCTGTATATCTGTACACGAACCGACCGAGCTACCTGCGCTCTGTACCTGTCTAGCACTGGAACGATAATTTCGGAAGCTTTCGAACGAGATTTCTACCGATAAAGAGGGAGGGGAGGTTAACGGACCGGTAGGGCGAAAGATCGATGGAAGCAAAACAGCCGGGCGAGAACGGCGATTTTTTTCATCAGGTTCCTCTGCTTCCTTCCTTCCCGCTTTCCACTTTCCGCTCTGCCAGTTTTTCTGCCTTCCCCGCCGCGCAAGAACGTGTCGACGGTGCTTAAAGAACAATATTTTCACTGTATCTATATAACCGAAGGAATACGTTTATCGAATTCCCAACTCCATTCTTCTGTTCATCTGTTTGAAGTTTCCCCACAGTCTGCAGAGAATTCTGTACACCGAGACGCGGGTATAAAGTAAAGTCCACGGAAAAATAACTTTCTTCGTCTACTGCTGCTGGTGCTGCTGGTGCTGGATCTCTTCTTCTTCTTCTTCTTCTTCTTCTTCCTTTTCTTCATCTTATCTCAGTCTAGCTCGACTGTTTTGCTCCTTCTGTGGGGAACATCGGCCGAACCAAACGGATACTGACAGTCCTTTCTATTAAAGAGGTATCCACGCGCCACTTCACGTTAAGCCTTCGGCTTTCCATGCTGCACGCTGTTACCCGATTATGGCCACTTCGTGGCTCTATTATCCTCGATTGTTCTCCTCGAAAGAACGTTATCCCCCGCTGGCCAGCCACGGGAAACATTAGATTGTTATAATACGCTTTATTAAGTCGATCCAGGGTTCCGGATCCTTCTTTCCCGGGCATAGATATTATTCCGTTTGACGAGCACCGCCTGTTTAACGTGCATCTGAGAGTAAATACACAAAGGCTGGCTAGTTTAATTGGCATAAATAATGCACCGACATTTAGTCGGTCGAGAATCGTTTCGTTGCAAGCGTTCCTTCCCTATAATGCCTCTCTCCATTATACCGCGGACGAATTGAATTTTTTACCGTCCATCATATTTCAATCTCTCGTACTTTTTAATGCCGTTGGTCAGGGAAGAGTGGATCGGAGGAATTAATCGACCGTTTAATGAGGCAATATTGACTGTTCGATGCCTTTAAATTAACGGAAGCCTTGCCGAAGGGCAACATTGTTTGAGTAGGCTCTCCTCTAATTAGCTTCATCAATCTGTACAGTATATAGTACTATAGTATACGTATTGCGATATATGCGTACAGTATCTATTGCTGGTATGTATCCTACAAAACTGCAGCTGATGCCTTCTCAGACCATCTTGCGTGAAGGAAGAAAAAGAAATAGTCACATCGATAAACCACGCGAAAAGCCCAAAAAACTATAACATCGAACCCTTAACCCCTTTGCGGTTCGAATTATTTTTCAATTTTATTTCCAATAACTCACTAGTGTTTTAGGTGTTTCATTTGAAATTTACTTCAAAGGAAAATTCTTTAACTGATACCCATTTTAAACAATTTCTTTTTATTAATTATATTAAACATAGTTGTATAACTTCATTGTAACTTATATTTCTGAATTTTATAAATTTTTTTAATTAAAAAACAAGCTTGTCACGTCGACCCCGTCCACATTTAAAAGTGTCGAGTATGACTCGACACAGGAGTTGCTGTGATAAAAACTGACTTTGAGTCACGTTCGACAAACGAGCGGAAAGGGTTAAACGACCAACGTTTACCTCGTTCGACTTTCGATCATTTCATGTCCATCCTTACCCGTGATATTACGCGTAGCACGCGTCGATGAACGAACCGGAAGTAAGCCGTCGACTTCGCCAGCCATCCCCCAAGGGAACAAGTTTCGCTGCGGACTGTTTTGAGGGCGAGCGTTTCGAAAGGATGTCCCTTCGTCGCCCGAATTCGGGATTTAGGATCTCGTTCCCGGAAAAGTTTCGGCCGCCACGGTTTCGACTGCACCGCTGGGGCTCGGCGCCCGTTCGTAGGCGAATGGCGTTCACACGGCGGACACTAAATTACACCGTGCACAGGACTTGTGTGTGCACAGGCGCGCGCATTGAGTAACATTTTCCCCGGAGTGCATTTACAACGGATATTACATGGAGCCGGCAGAAAAACGACCGCGGCTACAACGCGAGATTAAAAGCTATCGCTCGTCAGTGTCGATGAACTCATTTTTCCGGTTGTTTCGTTCGTTCTTCCGCTCTTGCGTTCTCCGCTGTTCCTGTTTTCTCCGTCGTTTCCCTTTCTCCTTTTCTCGCCGGTTGGCCCTCTTTTTTTTTCTCCGTCCCGCTTGGCGGATAAATATTTGAACGGAAAAACGTGCGCGCATTATGTAACGCGACGCTGGATCGCGGTTCAACCCTTTCGCTGCCACGAACGGTTATATTAGCTGGCTGTAAAGAAGACTGTTGTGTTTTAGGGGTGACCATATTCGGCTGACGACGGTAAAACGCTTTCCTATTTCTAACTTAAAATATTCGATCTCGTATTTTTTTCTTTTGTTCTTTCTTTTTAAGATATATTGGAAAACGCTCGAAGCTTCACACGTTCTTTGCCTTTTTAAGGAAAGTTAGACAGTCTCAAAGGTTTTGTAAACGTATTTAGAATATGTTGACTTAGAAAGGTGGTACGTTTAGAACGTAATCTTTGCGGGGATGAAAGTTAATATTTAAGAACAACATAAATTTGAAAAACGAAATTTCACAACCGCGGTATTGTTGATTCTCTCTGCGTTTCGTTCACGGGTACGTGCGTTAGATTAAATAATTTAATGGATGCATAAACATTGAAAGTTTTGGTTATGACAGAAACGGCTATGATGAAAAGGTTAAGTAATGTTCGCTCGGTCGGTTTTCGTCGTCACAGATCACGCTGGCAAAAGAGTGCTCTTTACGAGCGCGTGCGCTATACAAATTGATATATTCTCCGTGATGTTTTTCGTTTAACCGTGTTTGCTCGTTGTTGGACAGTGAACCACCGCGTTTAGCAATACCGCGGTCCGCTCTCGGTTTTTACATTTTTGATTCCGTCCATCCGTCTGTTCAACGAATCGTTACTGCCTGTATTTTTGCTGTTGTTTCAATTCCGACTCGGAAGCATACCTTCTTCTATTTACATTCCATGGACGGATTTACATACATGTAAATCAATCGCAGATTCGTGCGTTTAACGGGGAAGCAAGGGGAAATTAGAATCGATCGATTTCGGATACCTATGGTATCGTCAGTTCTAGGAATTCTCTTTCCCTGCCACTCTTTCGTAGTAGCTACCGTTAAAGATTCTCTTTGTCGGGGGATCATTTTACATTCCCTAAACACTTTCATGCATCACACGTTGCGTTAGCTCTTAAAGAACCTCTCTGTTTATGTCTCGTTCCTATATACACTCTTAGTTAGCTCGATTGGTGTGTCAAAGGCGCGCAGGCACGCTCAAAGTTACCACGTTCCACGTGTAACATCCCTGATTCATTTTAAAACCTCCTTCTTATCGTGCTGGTAAGAAGAATTTTTTCGGAAATTTCCCAAGTACCATCACTCAGGAAATAGTCATGTAAAACAAATGTGTCCAAAGTATGAGCTTCAAATTTAATCCTAAACCTATTCTCTGTGTTACTGATGTTTCAACGAGTACTTATCGTTGGTAACTATTATTGGACCGATAAAACATCGACACCCTAAATAAGATTTAAATAAAATTCATATCCGAACCTGTATAACAATATCAACAATTCTCTGCGCTATCGATATTTCTACGAGCACATAATTGTCACGAACTTTATCGAACCAATAAAACAACGACGAACGCGTCTCGCCAATAACACGCTGGCTCAAGGATTAACACCGTACCGATATCAACGCGTGCATCGTTGAATCGATTTCATCCCTTCCTACACACCCGACGCCAGTACCACCCGGTTACAAAAACACACCCTCGAAGCAGATCATAATTCCGTTCCCGCAAACATCTCTCCGTCTAGTTTCCTGTTGAATCAAACAACGATACTCCATCCGCACTCCTAATTGCTAAAGCACCCGGCTTTTTAAAGCCGGCCGGGAGCGCAGGTCGGGCGGCCCCGATTCACGGAATCGCACGGGGGATGGTTGAGGAGAGGGTTGCAATCGCAGGAGGCAGCCACGAGACGGCTGCTTCATCTCGCGGATAATAAATTGCGCCCGCAGGGGCATCCGTCGCAACGCGCCGCGTGTGCGTGATACAGTTTGCGACGCGTGTGTTTGCACGGCGGGCTGGGAAACGTATGCGCGCGGATCGACTAACATATTACGACGGTAACGGTGTTACAACAGGTATTGCGCGCCGGATGTCGTCCCCTGCCGGCGTTTCCGTGTCGCCTGAACGAGCACCCACCAAGCACGTTCTGTCGTTCCCTTTCAATGGAGACGACCTCTGTCGTCGACGTGTACAGCGTTGTTCACGGTTGTGGGTCGATCAAACAGGAAGCGGTAAGGGACGATGGGGTTTACGTGTAACGTGTGACGCTTTTCGTTGAACAAACGCGCAGGTATATTCGACTTCGTTTTTAGTTCTTCGATCGATTCGTTGGGGTCTCTGTCAAGCTTTTGGGTAATTACGATATTATTATTAATCATGATCAAAATCATTCGTAGTTCTTCGTAGAAGGTTTGCAAGTTCATTGTAGCACATTTTTTGGAAATTTGCTGAGATTCTTTGTAAAAGTATGGATGAAGATTTGTTTTTGATTGCTGAAAACAAGTGAACTTTAACTGTGAAATTTGATGGTTAACGCGTAATGGCTAATACTAGTAGATGTTAAAATTTAAACAGGAGAATGAAACTATAATTTTCATATCAGATGATATACTGTGCAGGGCTCAAGAGTTGGCCCCTGGAAGAAGTGGGGTTCTAAATGGCTGAGATGCCAACTCTTGAACACTGCACAGTGCAATATCTAGCGCAAAACAGCGCTGAGATACTCTGTTCCTGAAATTTTGTTAACACTGCCGAGTTGCCTATCTTCAGGGGCCTCCGTAACTTTCATCTTCCAATCTGCGTTACCAAAAAATAAGACGAAACCCAACGTTTCCTTGCGAGACAAAAAATATATCTTTCATTCCCAGCAACTCCTCGATTCACCTGCAACCCTGAAGCACCCTGTACCAGCGTATAAACTGTACAGCAGCGACGAGCGGTTGCGAAACCGTCGTTCTCGAAGCCGCAGACTGGTGCTCGTTAATTGCGATCTTTTTATTCCCACTTGTCCCGCGACGCGTCTTCTTCGTTCCAGCCGCGGCCACCGGTTCTGTTGGAACGCCACGCTGCTCCTCTCTCTACCACCCTTCTCTCGCTTTCCGTTTTTTGTTCCCGTCGCGACGAAGACACGGAAACACGGTATTAGGACCAGAGACGGGCGCGGGCTTTTCGCGGCAAGCGGCATGCGAAAGAGCACGCGCGTCTATGGTCGTCGAAAAAAGCACCTCGTTCGTTAGGGATTCTGAGCGTTCAACGGGTTGAAACGAAATTAATGCTCTCCTCGCCTGGTGCGCCGCGACGCCCGTTTATCGGCTTCGAGTCCGCTCTCTCTACTGGCCCGCCCCTCTTCGCTGTGAGCGCGTCTTGCGCTTCTGTTTCGTTTCTGCTTTCTCCTCCTCGTTTCCTCCGTTCCGCCGCTTTATTTCGTTGTTTTCAGCCTCTCGTTGGGCTGCTTTTTTTTCACGGAGGATCTCGCCTTTTCCGTTTTGTTCCGCTGCGCTTTCGCTTTTTTGGTTTCGTTCTTGGACTATTCCTGGGCGAAGCGACTACTCGCTTCCTGAAGTACGATCCTCCACGGCTGTATTATATTTGTACTTATTGCGAACGCGAAAACCCTGCTTCCACATTACTCGTCCCTTGGATCGTTTTCCTCGATCCAACCCCTCTTCCACGTCCGTGTCTATTCCTAATCACGCGTACGTGCTCCCGCCTTTCGTAGCTGGGAAGTTTGTTAACCGGGCGCATTGTTCGAAACGAGGTCTATAGATTTCAGAGATAAGAGAACGATGTACGAATTTCTCACTTTTCATTGGCTCTCGGCGCTCGATCGAAAATGTTAGAATCTAGCTTTATTCTTATCTATCTTATACTAATTTCAAAATCATTATTCATATACAACTTCCGTATCGAATATTTACTGGTTAACCAATTGGAGTCGAAAATTTTTAAGTATAAAGTTAATTTTTCAATTTGAAATTCAATCCTAAGAATTTGAATTTCAATGTTTTTCATTTCAGAAGAAATTTCGAAATTCCTCCAATAAAAGCGTTTAAAAGCGTGATATCGCGAAGCTCGCGCTTGAACGAGGGATAAATTCGTGGTGTTTCGACAAAAGCTCTCTCTTGCACGTGGTCCATTCGCTTCCTCCTTTCTTTTTTCCTGCGTTCCCCCTTTCTTGCGTCTCTCCTCGCTCAATAGTTGTTCGGTGGCCAGCCGAAAATCGCGGTGAAATTTATTTCGGTTATAAATATCGATGATTAATCGTGACCACGAATACGGTGCATGGATTCGAGTGGCGTGGTCCTCTGACCTATCTCCCGCTGAAAGCACAGAAAGGGCTCGTGGATCACGAGCAGCACAATCGCCACGATCAGCTAGCGAAACGTTTCGCCGAGGTCTTCCAATTCGCTTCGAAAACACGCTGAAATTTCGTGCGATATATTTTGCCACGAATTCTCTTAACCTTCTTCGTGAAACCGTGCGATTTATAATTTTGTTTAAACTATCAGTCGTAACGCACACAGAATTATTTTCTAAAGTAACTGTTAAACGATCGACAGAGAAATGTTAATTTCAGTGAAACATTCGAATATTACCGTAATTTACGACCCTTTATATATCACTGATAACGGGGATAAAATTACTTGTTTCGGAAGCAACTTTAAAACTTAGCCAACCGAATGGAGAGATCTATTTTTTCTTCAACAAGGGCGCTGCGATTGATTCTATTTACTTTTGTTGTTAGTCAGTCTTGAACTAGCGTTGTTCACAGTTCGTCGAATGCATTTTCTGCTTTTCCAAAGAACAATTTTTAATGAATTCTTATTACGCGACGGAGAGTGTTCGGTTAGACGTGGCACCATGCGGTTAGTTAAACGTTAATAGGCTCCCGTTCGATGAAGCGTTAAAAAACCTTAACGCCGGCCATAAACGTCAAATTTTCCGGAGCGACAAGAAATTTATCGGAGCAACCCCAACGATTCATGGCCGCCGCGAAAATTTCCGCGAGTCGATCTCGCAGGCCTCGCGGTGCTCGATGGTAATTCGTAAATTTGTCAAACGGTACAATTTAAAAGTTATCGAGCTCGCGCGGGGGTTGTAACGAGGAGTGAGAATTAGCACCGCGAGAATTTATCGAGGCTTTAACAATTTGATATGTAGGAATTTTAGCCGAAAACGCGTCGATACGTCTAGCCGGTCGCCCCTTTCTCACTCGACCCCCCCCCCCCCCCCGTACCACCCCCCTGTCCGCGAAGGAATATTTATTCGTTCGTCGAAATAAAATTTCGGCCGCGGGCACCACGTTTTATACGTGTAAATTGTTTTACGATCAGCCGGTCCGGCATTTTATATCGTTCGTTCTTGTTTAACGAGGCGCCCGTAATTCGGCCGAAGGGTGATGAAGGCCTTTGTTAATGAAACCGACATCTTGATTAGTTATTTGGCCCATCGTCCGCGCTAGGAGGGATACGTTCGGTCACGGAATTTATTGCCCCGACCGGGTATAAATCAAATTCAGGCGGCTTAGCGTACGCTGAAAATCGCATGGTCATTACGTTGCAGAATTTATCTTGTATCCGGTATTTACATTTAATAAGGGAATTTAGGGGCTCCTCGATCGATCCGATTTAATGAAACGTCACGGACCGTCATCGCCTCGTATATTTCTAAATTACACGCACGCGATGCACGCCGGTGTTAAATCAGGACGAGGGCAAGGCGAGAGAAGATCGATTTATGTTTCGAAGAATGGAATGGAAAGAACGGAAAGGGTTTAAAATAAAGGTAGAAGTTTGGAGCGAGTGTTAGAAAGAAGACGAAGAAGGCGTGCATTAACGTGTATTTGTTACACATTTCTTGCGAGAATAATTTATTTTCCAAGCAATCCTTTACGTTACTTTATTTTATTTTATTTTATTTCACCTTCATTTTATTTTTAATAATCGATAAATTAGGAATTTAATGTGTTAGATACAAGTATGATATACCGATGACCTAGGGGACAATTAGCATAACAAAAGAAAAGAATCGTTGCCTAATTGGCACGTGCTGCGAGTATAAACATATATTGTAACAATTAAATTATCTGAAGTGAAACCTCTGTGTGTGATTCATTCAATACAAAAGGTCTAACAGTATAAATACTGTCATTCTTCATTCTTATTTTACAGGTGATGTCCTCCGTTTCGAACTAGTACACTTTACATATGTACACTAACGGGTCTTACCCATTTTATCCGTAATTTACCCGTAAATTATTTAAATAAATAGATTAAATTAAATTAAATTAAATTTTGTTTGCACAAGGAATAAAAATCGACCAGACTAAGATTACTTTTTCCTTGTAAAATTTTAATTTGGCGCGTCAAAACCCAAGATTAATGGGTTATTCGTTAAGTAGAATGTTAAGATACGCAGCAATAGCGTAGAAATATTTTCTGCGATCACTGTACCCGACGTCAACGATTTGGATGTTCGAAGTATCAACCAGTGTGGTCGCATCGTATATTAATTTGCCGATGCGCGATGGGAACGCGGCATTTTTCAGTCTCGCGCGTATATCCAGTGCGGGATCCTTCACGATCAATTATCATTAGCGGCGTCATTAATAATCGAAAGCGAAGTGAGGGAAGCGTGACAGGTGACAGGGGCTGGCTTTGGCTGTGCCGGTGGACGTTGTTCACGCCGCGGCCGGAAAGTTATCGCCGACTCAGGATACTTTTGACACGTTCAGCGCAACATTTCCGCGACACCCGTGCGGTGAATACGCGAACTTTCGCTTGTGCGTCGCTAATGTCACGGGGAAATTCCGTAAATAAGGAATTCCAAGGAGATCACGATCTCAAGTCTGAGATAGTCACTGATATAGATCGATGGATCGAATTGCAAGAGGAATCGTAGTCGCTTGGAGTCGATACAACACAATAGTGAACTTTCGCTTGTGCGTCGCTAATGTCACGGGAAAATTCTGTAAATAAGGAATTCCAAGGAGATTACGATCTCAAGTCTGAGATAGTCACTGATGTAGATCGATGGATCGAATTACAAGAGGAACCGTAGTCGCTTGGAGTCGATACAACACAATAGTGAACTTTCGCTTGTGCGTCGCTAATGTCACGGGAAAATTCCGTAAATAAGGAATTCCAAGGAGATCACGATCTCAAGTCTGAGATAGTCACTGATGTAGATCGATGGATCGAATTATAAGAGGAATCGTAGTCGCTTGGAGTCGATACAACACAATAGTGAACTTTCGCTTGTGCGTCGCTAATGTCACGGGGAAATTCCGTAGATAAGGAATTCCAAGGAGATTACGATCTCAAGTCTGAGATAGTCAGTGATGTAGATCGATGGATCGAATTACAAGAGGAATCGTAGTCGTTTGGAGTCGATACAACACAATAGTGAACTTTCGTTTGTGCGTCGCTAATGTCACGGGGAAATTCCGTAAATAAGAAATTCCAAGGAGATCACGATCTCAAGTCTGAGATAGTCAGTGATGTAGATCGATGGATCGAATTGCAAGAGGAATCGTAGTCGCTTGGAGTCGATACAACACAATAGTGAACTTTCGCTTGTGCGTCGCTAATGTCACGGGGAAATTCCGTAAATAAGAAATTCCAAGGAGATCACGATCTCAAGTCTGAGATAGTCAGTGATGTAGATCGATGGATCGAATTGCAAGAGGAATCGTAGTCGCTTGGAGTCGATACAACACAATAGTGAACTTTCGCTTGTGCGTCGCTAATGTCACGGGAAAATTCTGTAAATAAGGAATTCCAAGGAGATTACGATCTCAAGTCTGAGATAGTCACTGATGTAGATCGATGGATCGAATTACAAGAGGAACCGTAGTCGCTTGGAGTCGATACAACACAATAGTGAACTTTCGCTTGTGCGTCGCTAATGTCACGGGAAAATTCCGTAAATAAGGAATTCCAAGGAGATCACGATCTCAAGTCTGAGATAGTCACTGATGTAGATCGATGGATCGAATTATAAGAGGAATCGTAGTCGCTTGGAGTCGATACAACACAATAGTGAACTTTCGCTTGTGCGTCGCTAATGTCACGGGGAAATTCCGTAGATAAGGAATTCCAAGGAGATTACGATCTCAAGTCTGAGATAGTCAGTGATGTAGATCGATGGATCGAATTACAAGAGGAATCGTAGTCGTTTGGAGTCGATACAACACAATAGTGAACGCAGTGTAGTATGTTAAATGTTTTAAGGAGTTTCGGAGAAGGAACCGTAACGTTTTATTTTATATAGTAAAAATAAGTTTTAAGGTAGGTTGAGCAGAGATTTGACACAGAGCTGAATGAATAAGCGACGGAACTTTATTCGGTGAGGTTTTCATACATGTTTATAACGCAGAGTTCTTAGGAATCTAAGGCGCTTAGTTAAAATTGGAGTCTTACGCAAAGAGGTTATCGCGGGGGTTACGTTAACGCGTTCCATCGAGGTTTAATGAGGGCATTAACGCGTGTGCGCCCTAAATTTTACTCGTTCCACCTCCCCCCTTCCGCCAAACCCCGTCAAATTTTTCCCCGTCGACGCTTTTGATTCTTCCGCATGCGCGAGTTTATTATTCCAGCCCCGGAGGACATGGAAATTTTCGAACGTTCGGGGAATCGCGAACGGGGGAACTCCGGTGTGTTTTCGTGCTCGTGGCTCTCTCGAAAGTGTTCCTCATCGATCATCATCTGTCAGGGTTTCGAATAAAATTTGCTTCCATCCGAGACTTTATTCAGACGTTACACGCATCGAGAATGAGGTGTCCTGTTCCACGAAGATCGTTACTTACGGCTTGCATTAGCAACGACGGTGTGACTTGCGAATCTCTCATTCCGATCGTTTTGAGCAAATATCCCTCAACTTGTCTTAGAAAACGTTATCTCCTTTCGGTTACCTCGCTTCTACTTATCTCGAGGACCGTTTGTTAGAAGACCTAAAGCGTGGGCATAGATGATTTACGGTATTTTTCTTCGATACTCTATACGTTTCGTAATAAGTACAATTAGGTGTAACAGAAGCCATAAAATATTGCACGACGTCCGAGAGGTATACCATTATGGTTACTGTCAATTATGATAGAAAACGAAACGAAGTAGAAGCTGTCCGGCGATGAGACACGATTGGTAGCGCCTTATTTGCCCGACTAGTTTGAGGTCTCGCAATCTCGTGTTGTGCAACCCATCACGAGTTCTATCCCGTGGCCAGCCTTCGACGATAATTATAGGTCGATAGGGTGTACGGCGCCACGAGGGCTATTTGCCTGTCAAAGTAATCAATGTGTCGGGGCGAAAAAATCGGCGAAACGGATAGCACCGCGGGGACAGCCAGAGAGCCCCTTTTTTTCGACGAACATTTGAAAAACGATGATTCGTGACCGATTATTTCTAAGCGATGAAAAGCTGTTCCGTTCGTATTCTTTCGACATTCAGGTATCGTTTGGTTTCTTTATTAACGGTAGAATCGGTAATTTTTCAGAATAATTTTATGAACTCACTACGGTGTACATTTCAAGAATCTTTCCATGATTTTCTGTAAGAAGTACAAATATAAATCTGTTCTCTTTAAATTACCTGCTTTTTCCATTTGATTTTATTAATGCAAATAAGAACTGTTTTGTCGTCGATAGTTTTTGCGTTAGGTAAATGTTTCGAAGAAAAGTTTTCCAAACCATTCTACACGCAATTTCAGTTTCCGCCATATTTTTGACGAAAGAAAAAAACAAAAATTTCATCCGCCATACTCTTCAATCTCTCGTCGTCTTCTCCGGACCTAAAATTACTTCTCATTGTCGCAAACGGCCTCCCGGCGAACTTCCCTAACAAGGGAAGTTTGCGAACCCGGAAATTCAAAAAAATATGAAACTCGGTGTACAGGTAGAGTAAATCATCCATAATACATACCTATTTTTTGTTCGTGCCCAATGTCATTTTCAACGGGTGATTTCACCCCTTAAAGAAAATGTAAAATTATCTTTGTCCTAGAATATCTCGAGAATGGTGAGAGATATTGAAAAAGAGTTTAAACAAAAGTTGAATGCTATTTTTATGTTTACAAGAATGTATAAAAAAGTTTTTCGAAAAATCGATATTTTTTTTAATTTAAGGTTTGGTGGAGGGGGTAACTCAAAAAATATCGATTTTTCGAAAAATCTTTTTATACATTCTTGTAAACATAAAAATAGCATTCAACTTTTTTTTATACTCTTTTTTAATATCTCTCACCGTTCTCGAGATATTCGAGAAGAAAGATAATTCTCCATTCTCTTTAAGGGGTGAAATCACTCCTTGAAAATGACATTGGGCACGAACAAAAAATAGGTATGTATTATGGATGATTTACTCTACCTGTACACCAAGTTTCATATTTTTTTGAATTTCCGGGTTCGCAAACTTCCCTTGTAAGTATGTACCCTGTCTTCGCCGCTCCTTCGTCGTACACTCGCGCGGAAACTATCTATCGATCGCTAAATTTCATAACCTCCGTTAATCCCGTACCATCGGCCGATCTTCGCCCGAACTTCAGGAGGATTCTAAACACCGGAGAACCGGCCAGAACGGATTCACGGGTCCGATCGACGTGACAGAACAAACGAGTCTTCGAGACGGTGATGTTGATCGAACAGTTATTGTCGTCTCTCAATAGAAGCTCTTAACATTTAGCCCACTGAATAGGCAGATCTGGCATTTTTTCCTCGATAAAGCGCTACCATTGATTCTATTTCTTTTTGTTATTAGTTGGTCTTGAGCTAGTGTTGAATATATTAAAAATTGTCCTTTGTAAAAGCAGAAAATGCGTTCGATGAACTGTGAACAATACTAGTTCAATACGAACTAATAACGAAACTAAATAGAATCAATGGCAGAGGAAAACATTGGAGATCTCCCGATTCAATAGGTCAGAGTGTTTCAACTTTTCTTTGCACCTCCTCTCAAACGCGTCATTCTTGGCTTGAATATTTTCAAAAGAGTGCAAGCGGAATAATAATGCTATAGTTCAAATCTGTAAGCGAAGACTTTACGCATTATCGTTTTCAACTGTTAGATTCATAGACTCTTCAAAGTATTAGTCTTAACAAGTGCTCTGAATTGAATTGAATTTCTATAAAATAGAGATTCGTTCAACTGTTATACTCGAAGACCGTTTGTTTCATTTATTCTTTTAACTGCACTAAAATTCTTTCTCAAATTCATTGTCGAAATGCGGAAACCTATCAAACGGATCTGAATCTTGGTCGAAGAGATCGGTGGTTGACCGGGGCAAACTCGTGATAACAGAGGGTTGCGGAGATCAATCGATCGGTTGTTCCCGGGTACAATTCGCTTAATCGTCGGGAAAAGCGGTTAATGACGATCGCGGAGTCGAAAGGACGTGGCACAGAGGTTGCTTCAGCCTGCCCAGGCTCGTTGGTAATCATCAAAAGCTCGTGCATCCCTCTGTTTCGTTCCCTATGAACCGGACGTTCCTTCGTCCGCTGCATCTCGCGTATTTCGGTCTGCCGTTACGCGAGCGCTCTGGTAACGGCGGCGCGGATAATGCCAGGTAAGGTAATAATGCTGATGCATGCTAATGGAGAGCGCGATAGTAACGATGGGAAACCGGGGAAAAGTGCTGTTGCTCGTCATACACGCGAGAGCTCGTTCGTTCGTTCGCTCGAAAGGATAAAATTGATTCGCGATGAGGGGAGGCCTTCAACTGCTTGCGCGCAATTCGCTCGCTTTCCCTACCCTCCCCCCCCTGTCCGTTTCTTGTTGTTCTTCTTTGTTTCCCCGTTTTTCTGTTTCTTTCTTTCTGTACTTTCTATTACTCGATCGGAGCTCGTGGAAAAAAAGTACAGTGGCGGTCGAAAGTTTAAGACGACAGGACAATGTAAAACATAATTTTACGGCTTACGGAAGCTCGAACTATTTTTTATGCAATTTGTACGAAAATAATTGAAACGCGTGTTTTATTCGATATACAATAGCGGACAAAAGTTTATGACAATGTGTAAAGCATAATTTTATAGTTTGCAAATATTGTTTCTCAATTCATTTTTATCGTCACTATGATAAAATATTATTTATCGATTAGTATAGAATAGAAATTTTATTTATACCGTTATTTTTTATTAAGTAATTCATTTATTTTCGTTGACCCTTTGGTCTCAAACTTTCGTCCCCT
Organism: Tetrapedia diversipes; assembly: GCA_033822845.1. Taxonomy (NCBI): domain Eukaryota; kingdom Metazoa; phylum Arthropoda; class Insecta; order Hymenoptera; family Apidae; genus Tetrapedia; species Tetrapedia diversipes. The sequence goes on along the minus strand of JAOPTO010000207.1, from coordinate 397,337 downwards.
CTGTTTCTCATGTGTTTAAGTAAATCATTAGGTTGGCAATTGAGTTTCCGGTGTTTTTTTTTAAAGAGAAGGAAAATTTCCACTTCTTTCGATCTGTTTCAAATGCTATGCGCGGAGTTTTGTTCGATACTGATGCAGAATTAAGAGCTTGATTGAACGAATTTTTCGAGGCGAAACCGGATAATTTCAAGCAACGAGGTGTTGAAAATTTTGTCGATCGTTGGACAGAAGTTGTAAACGACAAGGGAAAATACGTTATTGATTAATTAGTTGTTAATTTTTTTCAAAAAATAAACTTTAAGCAAATTCTAAAAAACGGTGGGAACTTAGTTGCCAACCCATTATTTCTCGCGAAAAACGACGCGTAATCGCTCGATATATTCCGGCTGGCAGCTGTTATTCGACGGATCAAATACACGACCAATAAAGAAAAGCTTCCCTCTTCCTGTGTTCCTCTTTGTTCACGGGTAACCGTTTCCGGGCCATTTTTTCCCCGCGCTCTTTTTCCCGCCCCTCCTCAATGCCTTTTAGCGTTTTTCGAACGCGCTCGCGCCACTTTTTAATTCACCGTATATCGTTTGCCCGTTCCTAGCCACTGTAATTTCGGCGGAATTTTCACAAACGATAATACTCCACGCGATACGCCCGCTTTGTTTCGCCGGTGCCCGTTTTCTGGTAGTTCCTGTATTTTCGGATCCCGTGAAAATTGCTCGACGTCTGAACCGGCGGGTTCGTAATTCTAGGCATGTAGCTTGCATTAATACCGTGATAGCTACGATTTGTTCAACGCAGATACTTTATACTGTTATAAACGGTTACCTTACTTTGTTAACCAATGAAAATTATCTTTACAGAATTCTACGAAATCGAATTATACGGTAGAATCGCATAGAATCCTGCGGAACAGGTTGAAATGTAGAGCCCTATAGAACTTCAAATCCTACGGAATACATTGTAAAGTAGAATTCTATAGGATTTCCAATTTTATAGATCCATAGAATTCTTGAAAAAAGGAATCTCCAACAGAGCGCACGAAAATCATTAAATTTCGAGGGGATCACAGCATACACTGTATACTCTGTTCTCTATTTCCTAAACAATACAACCCGGTATATGGATCGCGCAGCTGCGATGTTTGCCGATTCCGTGTAATTTTCGAACGAAATAATCTGATCGGGCCGTTGGATCGAGATCGACCGGCTCCGTTAACGTTCGAGGCCGTTTATTGACGGGGGATTATTTATTTCGCCGATCGAAAGTGAGCGATACCGCTCGATTCTATTCAGTTTTATGGATATCCGTGCGTGTCTGCTGTTTGACGAAGCCAATAACGGAGTCGGTACGTCGCGCGAATTGTAATGTATCGCAATCTTCGAACGTGCGGTCGAAATTCCATGGAAAAATATTTCACTGTGACGCGCCGGGGATATATCATCCTTAAACCATTTGCATCGATAGGGATAATACGAGTTTTTCGTACGGCCCCTGTCAGCCGGATGCGAGATAACCGGAGTAATTTAATACGTCCTTGCAAGAAGACGTTTTCGATCATCGAGAAATATCGCGTTCTCATATTTTATCCATCGCAGATCATCGTATTTTGTCCCAGAGGGACAATTTTATTTTTAATCATTTTCATTTTTACTGTATCGCTTCTTTATAAAGGGTGTTCACCCGTCAAACAAATAAATGAATAATTTGTGTACCGTTACTTTGGCGTTTTCGTGTGCTTTTATGCGATCTGCTAAGAGAGAAGGGTTAACTCGGCATTCTGATTGTCGATACTTTAGATTCAATCGTTTGTACAAGAAAGGGTTCTGTCTAAGGTGCAACCTAGTTAACACCTAGTTAAGATTAACATAGGTATGTTGATCGATTCTCTTACGTGAGACACAACGCGGGGCAAGTACTGGACGTGTTCTTATAGAGTTCTCGGTGCTTCCCCAATCGCGGTAGATGGCCACCGTGGAGGTTTTAGTGGGTAAAAATCCCACATAACCTGGCTACCCCCCTCAGGGGGGCTGGGTATCTTTGGAAGATTTCTCCCACGCGAAAAAAAAAAGGTATGTTGATCGATTAATAAAGGCAAACTAAATTTCGATTAAATTTCTCTTGAAAACCTTTCGATACCGTATCTCACTGTCTATTTCAATTTTGTTATTTTCTCATAAACATCGTTTAATATTCTTCTGCCGCTATAATCTTTGGAAAAATTTTGTAACAACAAATAAGCCACACGATTTCTACACCGATGCAACAAAAAGAAAAGAGCGGGAAAGAAAATGGAGGAGCGACCGTTGTAACAGACAGTCTTAAATACTAACAGGCAACCAGCTACCGGCGATGCCCATAAATTCGCGTTTGCGTAGCAGCGTTTTGCAATCTAAATCGGCCGCGTGACAGTGCACGGCGATGCAAGCTTCATAAACTTCCTTCGCTTGCTCCTCAACATCGCATATATTTCTTCAGCGTGCTGGGAACGCGCGAAACCAAGGATCCTCGTTTTTTTTATTAACACCTCGTATATCACGCCGGAAGTGTGAGAGACTAACACGCGCTGTGAGCTCGCGATTACAGGTCGCGCGTTTTGGACCGAGCCCCATCGGACGTGGACGCCTGACGATAAAATCAAACGCGATCTTCGATAAAGTCGGGGACAGCGAATCGAGGCAGGGACTTCCGGTGGTGGTAGGCGTTCGGTTGAATCGCGCGAGGCATTCGAGGTGCACGAATTTCAAATTTCCTCGGGGCGAGATCCGATCAGCCCAGTGATATAAGTAGAATTTATGTCAGACTGTATCTGACATGGCGAAGGAGAAACGAGCTTAATAATTTAAGGGAATAGAGATCAGAATCGTCGTTAACAGCGTGTGGCTAGGGAAACCGAATGAAGGCCATTGCATGCACGGTCAGCTCGTGAAGTGGAAAAAATTTGGTGTATTCAGGAAACGGGAACACTTTTTATCTCATCGGCTACACGCTTATCGCGTGGCAGTTCCAAGGAACTTCATACAATTTCTATCTATTAATGTACACACCACTGTTTCAAGGAAACCTATCTTTTGAACATTTCACTTGACATACCACTGTTTAAAAATGTATAGGTGACCTGGGCATGTATGTACAGTAGCAGACGAAAGTTTATGACGAGAAGACAATGTAAAACATAGTTTTATGGTATACATAGTATAGAATACGAATTTTATGTATCGTGTTATTTGTTATTAATTAATTTATTCGTTTTCTTTGACTCTTTGATCTTAAACTTTGGTATTAAACCGAAAAATAACAGTGGCTGGAACAGTGTGCAACGGTGTTTAATGTTTTTTTCTTGACACGCTAATTGAACCTCGAAACTCAGTATCCGGTCGAATAGGTAAACCGTGAAAGGGAGGAACATCGAGTAGAAAATCGATGGTAAAAAATGAGATTATACATAACAGTGGCGAACGCCGTTGCAAACAGAGAGGGCTGCTAGATGACAGTGATTAGGGTAGGGGTTGTAAGGACAACAACGAAGCCTGGACGTCCTCGGAAGTGGAGAGCAAAGAGAAAGATGGGAGAGCCGCCATCCTCCAAGGGGCGAAATAGACGGAAAGGGAGCGTTGGACGGCGGCTTACGTGATCAGAATTAATCACGGTTATTTATTGGACGAATAAATTTTCCGTCGATCGGCGAATCTCGAGTGTCAGCCGCGCGCATTTCGATGCAGCTGCGCCACTAAAAATGAGAAAATACCGCGGCGGAGGGTGGTCGAAACGGTGTAACTGTAGGATCAGTGGACTAGGGCAGGTAAATGGTGAAGGTCTTACAATTGGTAAATATTACCTTGTAATATTTATTTACTTATTTACTTCGTAAACCGGCCAGATAGCCCTTTTTTCACAAGTTTGAATTATTACCTAATTATACGGAATTATTTAGAATTGCTCATGCGTGTAATAAAGCATTCTGAATTTAGTTAGAGATAATACGGGAATGGATAAGTATTTTAAAAAGAATATTTGAAAACTGATTATTCATATAGTATGCGTATCATACTACAAGTACGGCTAGAAATTTCGAAATAATTATTTATCGAACTACGTTGATTTCTACGATTTTAGTTTCTTTAACACTATTCCTACCACGACCGGTCAAATGACCGTTTTTAAAATTTCGATTAGAATTTCATATATACAACATAACTGAATCGCTTTTAAATTTTAGACTTTTCCTCAAATATACGTATAATACATTTTTCAATGTTCACTTCTTTTTTCATTGTTTCCTTCCTGAGAAAAATTTGTAGCCTGTCTTACGTGGGAATGTCGCGGTAGGAATAGGTATACGTGAAGTGTCGGTAGGAATAGTGTTAATCGTTTAATTATTCGGATATAAAATAAATTATATTTTCAGTTTTACTTGTTAATACGTTTCAATCATGTTTCATTTGTTGCGTGGCTAACTTTGAGTTAATATATAACACTGTAACGAAGAAAACAGTCGATACTCAAATTTCCCAGTAAAATTCTAAATCGAATGGCAGCCAAGCTACAAGTGTGCTTCTCTTTGTTTTTGCTCCTTTTTTCTTTTTTTTCCGTTGGCGGTCGTGAATAACATTAGGTTCGTTTTCGATCGGCGAGGGAAGGGGAAAGAGACGCGAGCTGAGAAGGGGCTAGCAATTAATGCGTCTGGATCCGGGGCGGAGTGTAATGGACCCGCTACAGCTTCTGTTCGTTAATGAAAAGCTTCCTGATCGTCGACTGACGCGTCTATAGCATGCTTATTTCGTGAATGAAGATCGCGTCTCGAGGTTTCCCAGGTTTTTACCAGGGCTAAAGCTCTTGGTACCGGGTTCAGAATATTTATCTTCTTTTTTTTCAGATGGTTGAATAAATTTAACCTGTTGACATACGAACAAAACGGAATTTGACGCGTCCGAAAGATACCATTTAATTTGGTTTAACTGAACAGTTGTGTGCAAGCTTAGAAATTGAATATTTTACTTTGAAATTTGCATTGCTGTATAGCATTTAATAATGTTAATGGACAATAATTAAGTAAAATTACAAAATAATAAGTTAGTAGTTCTGTAAAGTATGAAACATTTCAAAATATCTTGACGTCTCCCAGACGTCGTGGTCTACAATGGCACTTGAAATGAATGACGTCTCCCAGAACGCCATTGTATGTCAAGGGGTTAAGATGATTATTCAGTTTCATTGTATTCATCAAACATCGATTTCCTTCGAAGTTGCAAAGAGTGCCATTTTCAAGTTTTCAAACTAACCACCCATGTTTAAATCCACAACTTTATATCGTATCCTCTTCCACAGTTTTGTATTTAAACATAGTCGATACATTTAATATCCATACTTCGTGTTATCAAACATTTTAGCACATTAGCGAACATTTTGTTGCGAGGCGATTAACACTGACCGTAATTAGTCTGAAGCGCGGAGAGTTGTTTCGGAAATGAGCTTAGAGAAGCGGATTTGTACCGTGTGCAGTACTCCCTGCAGGAATATACTAAGAGTTCAGTTTGGTCGAAGATATTGGCGAATTTGAGGAAATCTAGACGTTCTCAATGAGTTTGCTTCACGAATTTCAACAATTTCGCGTAGAGCAAGTTAAACCTTGAGGTCATATATGTACGTTATTTGTATGCTTAAAATAATAATTTGTCATTGACAGAAATTATTCTATCTAAGTTCCACATCAACCTTTCTTCCATAAAATTAGTGTAACAAAAGGTATCCACTAAAAAGGAAGTATATTTGTGCACCTTCCTATTGGTCTTCAAGATAAAATCGATTTGGAGAGGGCAATGTACTCGTATCTGCGTTACAGATTGAAAAGCCTGCGTCCTGTGGAAGCATCTTGTCAAATATTCTTCTGAATAGTCGTGAATACGTCCGTGGGAACAGTGTTCCTCGGAGAAAGCTTTAATGAGACTCCGGATGTTTTCATGTCCGCAATGTCTCGTGATCGGCAATGGACGCGATCGTTAGTATTTCGTATTTATTACGAATTTATAGTCACGTTAATTACTGTCACTGTGCCCCTCCTTATTATGAAGGTGTCTTGCGCGTTGAATCGAGGATGTTCGCTCAATTAACCCTTATCCAACCAAATGAGGGAATCTCCCATTTTTTCCTCGACAAAGCGTTGATTCTATCCTACTTTGTTTTTAGTTAGTCTTGGACCAGTGTCGAATTGATTAAAAATTGTACTTTAGAAAAATAGAAGATGTATTCGATGAACTGTGAATACTAGTTCAAGAGTAACCGATAACAAAAGTAAATCGAATCAATGGCAGAGAAAAATCTCCCCATTCTATTGGTCAAGCATTAACACTTAGCTAACCAAATGAGATCTCCCATCTTTTCCTCGACAAAGCGTTGATTCTATACTACTTTGTTTTTACTTAGTCTTGGACCAGTGTCGAATTGATTAAAAATTGTACTTCAGAAAAATAGAAGATGTATTCGATGAACTGTGAATACTAGTTCAAGAGTAACCGATAACAAAAGTAAATCGAATCAATGGCAGAGAAAAATCTCCCCATTCTATTGGTCAAGCATTAACACTTAGCCAGCCAAATGAGATCTCCCATCTTTTCCTTCAGAAAGCGCTACCGTTGATTCCATTTCCTTTTGTTTTAGTTAGTCTTGGACCAGTGTCGAATTGATTAAAAATTGTACTTTAGAAAAATAGAAGATGTATTCGATGAACTGTGAATACTAGTTCAAGAGTAACCGATAACAAAAGTAAATCGAATCAATGGCAGAGAAAAATCTCCCCATTCTATTGGTCAAGTATTAACACTTAGCCAACCAAATGAGATCTCCCATCTTTTCCTTCACAAAGCGCTACCGTTGATTCTATTTCCTTTTGTTTTTAGTTAGTCTTGGACCAGTATTGAATTGATTAAAAATTGTACTTTGGAAAAACAGAAGACGTATTCGATGAACTGTGAATACTAGTTCAAGAGTAACCGATAACAAAAGTAAATCGAATCAATGGCAGAGGAAAATCTCCCCATTCTATTGGTCAAGTATTAACACTTAGCCAACCAAATGAGATCTCCCATCTTTTCCTTCACAAAGCGCTACCGTTGATTCTATTTCCTTTTGTTTTTAGTTAGTCTTGGACCAGTGTCGAATTGATTAAAAATTGTACTTTGGAAAAGCAGAAAATGCATTCGATGAACTGTAAACAACACTAGTTCAAGACCAATTGATAACGAAAGTAAATAAAATTAATGGCAGCGCTTTGTCGAGGAAAAAATAGGAGATCTCTCCATTCGGTTGGTCTAAGTGTTAAGATATTACGAGTCCCTTTTCGAGCTGCCTGCGAATTAGGAAGGAGACCAAAGGTAAAGAGAAAGAGGAGCGGGCCGAATACGATGGTTATTCAAAATTTCAACCGTGCCACGGTAACGAACCTTCGTTACATGCGTGAGCTATTTTGTTTAAGTAGAGCCGGCCGCGTTTGTTCAGGCTAATAATCCCTACGTTCAACTGTTCCGTGAATAATTACACGGAAAAGCGGACGGTTCGCCTCTTCATCAGAGGGTTAAAGCTTCCTTGGTTGGACGGTCGTCAACTCTTTTTCGCGATTCTTTGTTAACACTTTACCGACCGTTCGTGGGTCAATTTACTACACAATCCCAACCGACTCATCCTGACGCGGATACAACGTTAATAAATCGAACTCGATAATTTTCTTCCAGGAATTATTAGTTTAATATTTCTGTACAGTATATATACGATATCGATTAGTCATTACTATAATAAATACGTCAAAAGGGTCGAAATCAACTTTTATTATTATAAACGATATCACTGACAACAGTTACCCTCGCGTAAGGGAACATAAAATTAACAAACAATAGACAGGTTGTGGCAGGTTGCATGAATAAAAACTAATAAGAAAAAGATCTTTTTATTTTATGAATTATTTTATATATTTAAAAGTAGCTGTTATTTATGCCATTTTTCCATACAGTCCACGTGTAACCCGGCGTTACGTTATATTTCAAAATCCTCAAATGGAGATCGTGACAGTTAATGGGTTAATAACAGAAAAAGTGTTAATTTAAAGGTACTATTGAAAACACGTTCGATAGCTTTTCTCTTTTCCTAACTTCATCAAACAAACATAAGCGGATCGCGGAGACCCCATAGTTCCTTCGAGAGGAAGCGAAATTGGAAATCGCGCGCGGTCTTTACGTATTCCGAGCGAGACCGTCTCGCAGATCGCGAACACCTACTTTTCCGTTTCCGGCCGGGCAATATTACACTCGTTAGCGGCCATTGTAGCCGGAAAATCCGGCAAATTGCGATTTTATAACTGGCGTCTCGCAGTTCGCCGCTGACCGACTAGGCGGGCTTCGCTTCTGGAGCGTTGCGTCGCAAATGGCGCGGGTTGTTTCCTCGTCGTCTCATCGTATGGAACAGTAAACTCCGTTTAATGACCCCTTCTCGCTCTCTTTCGTCTGTGATCAGAGCGGGAGGAAAACGTGAGCCGGCGATTGCCGTCATGGCGTCGCTGATGGTTCCACCTCGTGACATTTACAGACGCAACCGAGCGACGATTTTCTTTATTCCACCTGTTAATCTGTTAGCGCGTCACGCCTCGGGGAACAATAAATAAAAGCATGATCGAGTCGCGCAGCTCGTGGAGATCGTCGATTAAGGCGTGGTTATACGTCACGACCATTTCGAGCACGTCGACTGAGCCTCGATTCGCTGATACGGAACTTAAACGGGTAATTATTTAAATTCCGCAGGTATTGCAAACAAGAATAAGAAGTAAATAATTATAGACTCGGTATTTAGAACGTACAATAATGCGTTTAAGCTGCAAAAAAGCGAGACGTTGGAGATTCTGATGCTGAAAATCGGTTATCCTCGTTTTTGACTGTCTTTGAATAAGTTTTTCTGGTCCAAGAAATTCTCGTTTCTCTTGTATCGAAAGTTTCAATTGAGTCTTAACCCAGAAATTGACTGGGGTAAGGTATCTTCAACCTGCCACGTTATTCTATCGGTTAATTTTCAATCATCGGAACGTATCCCACGATAATCGAGCTATTATTCCAAACATTCGTCGATTTAACGTCATCGTTACTCTTTAAATATCGGTTGAAAATTGAACCAGGTCTAGAATAGGCGTGACAACCGACAGTTAACCGGTGGTGGTATCAGTTTAATAGAATTCACCGTGCACGAAAACGAGCTCACCTGGGGGAGATTCGACGGTCGCAATGGACGATTACGTAACCGGTTCGTTCGAAGCTAGCGAGATTTGCACACGATACCCGGCCGGGTCGGTCGTATGCATAATTGGATAATGCATAATGATTTTTACGAACGGCGCGAAGCAGGTGGTTAACGTTCCCAGTTTATCGCTCCTTGTCGCACATAAACAAACATTCCAGCCCGTCGTCGGGCCCGTTCATCACACGACTCGCGATAACGTGATTTCGTGGCTGCTAATTAACGGGTTTAACGTTCGACAACGCGGCAGGAACGGGGCATTACTTTCGTCGACGGGTACAAGGTGGAGGCTGGTTCAAGTCGTTCCTTCGAACATTGTTGGATCAGGACTTTAATGAGGTTCAATTATTTACCGAATCAGTCGGATATCGGTTGATTTACCGACACTGAGTGAGATCGCTGTGTGTGTGCGCGTGATTCCCTGAAATGTTCATGCCGTCTTTTTGTACGTAGAATCCGAGAAAATGTGCAAACGAATTTCGTGGAACTGGGGTTTTTAAATTATCTAAAAAATAGACAAAGAAAAGCGTTGCGCATCGAGTATAAAGAAAAAGAAAAAATTGTACTAAAACACGAGGTCTACGTATGTTTAAAAAAAATCGACACGACCTGTTTAATGCTGTTTAAATTTTATTCAAAGCTTATCGTTCGCCTGCACGAAAATTTTGCCTGTTCTTCGAAAAAGGACGTTCTCCCCGTCCTCCCCATACGTAACGACAAAGGTAAAACAAATTACCGGTAACGAACAGGATCGGTCGACGAATTCCCTTTCGGTCAAACAAAAGTCTCCCCCCCGGGCCGGGTCCCGTCCCCATCGGTTACGTTTCATTTAATTTATAACCAACCTGTAAACATATTCCCGACCCTGCGGCGCGACGAGCACGTAGCACACGGCCTGGTCGTCGTTCCTTCGTACGTCAGTTCGCACAATGCTTTAGAACCCGGGGCTTCGTTGCCGCGTACACGCGAGAAAACGAGCGGTGACCGCTTTAACTGGTTACACTTCGTACCATTCTGGCCCGGTTTTTAAAACACGCCAGAAAGAGCCAGGCTGTATCGCCACCGGGTGGCGTTTCTCAGCAGGCCGCGAACGCTCGTCGGCAATTTGCATTTGTCCCAGCTCGCGTGTCCCCTTCGCTCGTTCCCGCCCCGCTCTGTTCCGCGCGCGGTCTACCTTCTTCGCCCGCGACTCGCAAAAACTTTTGCCCCGTGCCGCGGCTCCTGGCACGAGATTCGTCACGGAGATTTCCTTGACGGCGTAGCTTAGGCCGGAGTTCCCCGGGGGGACTCGCCGAGGAATGCCCCGGGGACATTACAGATTTCGAGTTCAATGTAAACCGTCATTCGAGACGCAAACTCGGGCGAACAAGAGAGCGAACGGCGTAACGCGACGCGATGCAACGCGACAGACGCGATCTCGCGTTTCTGCGTTTCAACCAACCGCTTTTTCCCTCCCCCTCTGTCTGCCCCGCCAAGCTGTAATTACGTTTCTGCAGTCATTACGTTAATTACGGCCGCGAATTCGCGCGAACGCGGTTACAGGCTGAGCGAGTAGGCAGGCGGCTGGAAGGAAATTGCGGAATAAACGGGGAACTGTGACATCGATTCTTTGATGTCGGCGTCGATGCCGGTTAACCGAGCTTTCGAGTTAATTTTCGAGCGTTTGGTTGCACGGAACTCTTTATTTTCGGTGTCGTACTTTTTTTTTTAGAGAGATACCGATGCTATTAGGACATTCCACTAATGCTTTTTCATTTTTCCTACGATTAGACATTTTTTAACACTAGGTTCACGGGACTTAAGAGCAAAATTTACAAAAACAATTACTATTATTCCTGACAATTTTTGTTGACTTTTATTGATAAAGTGATACGAATATAGCCTAATCTATTTCCCTCTCAGCGTTGCAGTTTTAAACCCTGTATGATGCATACCTATTTCTTATTACATGTACTTCTATTAGAAATGGATGTACAAGAAGTATCCGTAAATCTAACGTTAAAGCTTGTTGCACGTATAGAATTTTGTGAAATTCCCCGTTTTCGCCATAGTTGTATAACGCGTACAGTTATCGCGTTCCATAAAAATATAAAGCATCAAAAAAATGCAGCAAGTGGTTGAAACGTTTGCGCTTTATTTCTCATAAATATTTCGAAGCATCCTCTATAATTGCAGAAACCAACGTTATTCCAATACCTCGTACTAGCTTACCCATTTCTGAAAGAAACATCGTCGAAGGCAGGATTCCACTTCGTCGGATCGCCTCTGTATCACTCCCCTCCGCGCGAGACGGATGTACGGCTAGCAAACCGTGTCCCACGGCAAAGGTCAGGGATCGTACGTTTCGACACGCGATTATGTCCAAGCAGTCGAGTAATCGAGTTTACAAACTGCACGGGCCCTACTTTCGCGGACGATATTGAGTTTCGCCGGCATGGCGTACCGTGGGGAGGGCCGAGCAAGTAGGGCGGCACAAGCTTCCCTTTGAGACCGGCGTTGATTCGATCGTCGGTTCGAAAATCCCGGCAGACACCGGGCCGGGAAAGTATATCACCGATATATATCACCGTACTTAATACTTTCGCGCGGCGCTCGTCGAGCACGCCGAGTTGGCCAACTTATAAAGTTACAAATTCCCTTGGTCTGAGCATTCGAAGGGGTGGAACACGCCTTCGGACGTTTCCCCCTCCCCCCTCCGCCCCCTTCCTCCGCCGCTCAATTGCCTAGCCCTTGTCGTCCCTACACGTAGCGCTCGCTTGTCGGCCCTGTCTCACGGTTCGACCGATCTCCGGATATGATTTTTTCGAGCCTCCCCGCCTCACACCCCTTCGATCGCTGTCTCGAAAAGGTGCTTGGGTTTCTCCCCGGACGTCTGAAATATGGACAGCCGTACTTTAGCCGCGGCACCTCACCCCGCAGCGATTCATTTTTCTCGAGGCGGGCGACTACCAGCGAGCGGGGATTTTACGGTTCGAACCGCTGTTCCCTTTCGGCAAGAAGTAGAGCCTCTTGAAAGCGGCGAGTCGGTTTCAAGCTTTTCGCGAAAGGATCGTGTGTGGTGAGTTACGTGAGTTGTAGTTGTGTTTTGGTTGGTCGAGCGTCGAGTTATTTTTAATCGCAGGTTCTGCTTGAGGATTTATGTATTTAGAAGGGTAGCTGCTGAAGAATTGCATAGTTTCTCGTTAAATTGCTTTTTGTGTAAATTCGCACGATACTGATTTACATCGAAACAGAGTTAATTGAAAAGTTTTGTTTATAAGCTAAAGCTAAGCTAAATGAACGCGGGGCTGAAATTAATTTTCAGGAAGGAGTGTCTTAAGATTCACGCGATAGTAGACGACGAACAACGCTTTGCTTCATTTTTATTCCACCGCTCACACGATAAGAACGATCTTTCCAGTTACACAACTACATATACATAGACACTTAAGTACATACATTGAGTTCCATTCGGTGGTAAAATTTTTTCCCCGACGTCAGTCGGTCATCCCTCTGCGTATTCCTTAAAGCTTCAATTTAGATGGTTTAGAGTCTAGCTGGTCCGGTCGTTAGCTCCCTGCCTGCTCGTTTCCGTTTGTATTACTGTCGCGCATATACTTCACCCTCGATTCCACCCTTTATGTAACCTCTACGTACGCTCGCGTAAAGGCACCCGGCGCTCGCGTACAATCCCGTTCATAGATCATAGGACACTCAACGCACCTGGTGTACAGAAAAGTTTACGTTACGATTGCAGAACTAAATTACCATTCGCTAATTACTCGCGTTACAAATAATTTTTCAATTTTTATTTTCAATTCTAATTTCCTAATTATTCACATAAATTTCGTTCATCTATCTCAGTGCATTTTACAGAACCTATTATAGTTTCCCGTAAAAAGATTATAATAACAAATAATAGACATATGTAGCACCAAATAATAAAATTCGTTTCTTTTGCGTTATGTATTTCTTTGTATAATTCTCAACTTGATTTTTTCGTTCCAAATGAATATATAACTTTTTCTTTTTCCTTTTGTTTGGTTGACGGTTTAACTGTTTGGGTTATTAGCGATTACATTATGATTTTTCTCATTCAATTTACTTAAGAATTGCTCCTAAATCTTTTTCACCACTTAATCTTACTACGAGATCTTACCGCGGACTTGACTCAATACGTTTTTCGTTCGAAATCGACAAGCGTCCGATGACTTATGGACGGGAGTGTACACGCGCACAACGGGGCACACATGGCTTCCTTGGCCGAGCTGGCGCACATCTACCTCGCTGTATTCCCAGTCACGGTCCTGATTAGCCTAATAGAAAACACAAACACGGCCTTAACGTATACCGTCGATATATCATCCTTACATCCACCGCCGCGCGCTGAAATCCCGCCACTTCCATGGAAACCGGCTGACTGGAACCGGGAGTGCTGTAGAAAGGAGAGGGGTAAAAAGAAAAAAAAAAGGAAGCAGTAGAAAGAGAGGGAACACGGCCGAAACTGGGTTAATACAGGATGAGACGTCCGTTTCCTACCATTGACACGTATGGAGAGGCACGTGCTTCGACGTGGAAAAAGTATCGACTGCACGCGTACGCCAGCAGCGTGAAAAACGGCGGAATGTTATTCAACCGTGGCAAAAAGCATCGTCTCGCGACCCAAACCTATCTCTCGTGATTATGCGTGTCCGGAGATCGGAGTGTATTCGGTTATTGGGATAAATCTTGGTTTCCGTTGAGACACGTTCGTTTAGAGAGGGTATTAGAGTTTAAAACGAACTGCTCGAGCAGGCGAAGAATAGCGAACGATTTAAGACGATTCTATTTTTTAAGCAATCAGAACATTTTCAGAAGAAGTAATAGCTTTTGGTGTTTTGGGGTTCAATATTTCGAGATCTTTTCGAAGGTGAACGTGAGTCATTTTTAGAGAAAATGACGAGCAAACCCCATTTTCTTACCCCTTCTACGTTGAAGTGGATGAGATTGCGGACTCAAGGATTTTTTCTCGTTTCCGTGAAACCTACGCATGTTTAACATGTCGGATAGGCGTTTCATTTTACCAGACCGAGTTATCGCGCGAATTTCACCCCCGTACATACGCATATATCTGTCCTACGCCTTCCGCGGGGTGCGCGAGAGGGTGTAATCGAGAAATCCTTTAACCCGCGATAAAGTAAAGGATCGTCGAGGAGCAAGGGTAGCTACGCCGGCAGCGCTCGTCGATAATTTTTGTAACGGCACATAATTCACGCTTTCGTCCATTATCATACCGGCACCTTCGGGAATTTCTATTTACGATACGACCGTGCAGATGGCTACAATGGGCCGGCCGGACCATTGTGACCAATTCTCTTTAGCTCTCGGTACCGTCGAAATAATTCCGTACCTTTGGAGGGAGGTAAATTGTTACAACGTTGCATTATCCGTCCGCGTGGATATTATTATTATTATTATTATTATTATTATTATTATTATTATATCTCGCTGCGCCTACCGTTCTTCTCCTCCGATTCAGCCTTTCTTTCCACCCCTTTTATCCTTTTGTTACCCGCCGCGGCCATTGTTTCAGCACAATACGCTGTATATACCGCCTGAAAGTACGTAATGAATTTTTATTTTCTTCGATATTACTCTACCCTCTCGCGGAGAAGAGAGAAAGAGAGAGAGAGAAAGAGAAAGAGAGAGAGAGAGAACCAGGCAAGAGGACCGGATTGGTGCCGGGGTTCGAGGGGTGGCGAAGGAATCGGGGCGGGGGTATTCCAACTGGGCGAACAATTTATCATTCTGAAAAATCACGTAATGATGCTTTTATGCGGCGTGCGTCATAATAAAGAACCGCCAGGCATAATGCGGGTGAACCGCGCCGCGGAACTGAATAAATAAGCAGCGTACTGGCACCGGGTATTAGTCTGAGTTATTAAATAAAACTGTAAGCGAGCGTGAGTACCGAGAATATTACGCGTAGTAAAAAGAGTTTCTACTTGACAAACGTGAATGCGAGAGAGGTGGTATGCGTCGCGGGGCGGTACAAAAGAATTCCGCGAAATTGCGTCTAGAACAGAAAGTTTCCCCCGTGACATCCGGTAAATACGAAGAAATTTCGGCCATGCTGTTCCGTTTTAATAACGATGGCAAGATTTGAATTTTGTCGTAACGCGCGAGAATTGATTACCGTTCGTAAAGATGAATAATTAATACGTAATCAGGTGGTTCAACCTTGCCGGGGATTTTGGGGATATTTTTGTCCCTGGCTGCTTTTATTTCGCTAAAAAATTGTATTAGGCGATAGATAAAGTAACTGTTGCTAATAGCCTGCTGTATCTTTCGAATTTTATGCCAGAGAACCAATAATAAGATTCAAAAAATGCCTACTCCCAACAAAATTCGAGCAACGCAACAGGGTTAAGCAAGAGAATAATAAAAAAATTTGCTATCTTTCTGCGTTTAATAAAATTGTCCCTGTTTAATGCACCCTGCAATGACACGCGCTCGTAATAACACGTTCGCTGTTATTAAGATCCAGTTTAACACAGTTTAACGAGTAATCCAACGCACTTCACGTTTTCAATTTAACTCATCCAATCTTGAAGAAGCAACCTTATCCATTTTCATCAGCACCCTGTACGGTTCGAGCGGACATAAAACAGGGCGTTAGAGGGTGAGCAAGATTGTTCGGGCAACGTCGTTATTCGCGCTTTATCCGTGGCGTCGTAATTTCGGAAAACGTGCGTTCCTTTGACACTTTCTCCATGAAGGGTCAACCGTGCGAAACGCTCGTACCTTTTCCCCGGCCTCGGTGGCCGCTTCAGCCGCTTAGGCTAATAACGCAACGCGGAAGGAAATGAAACTACCGGACCTGTCCCAGCGGCAGAGGGGAACGGCTGGAGATTTAGAGATTTACCTCACGCTGCAAGGTCCCTCTTTCCCTCTGCGTTTTTATGCGACTCGCGAGACTGAAACGCGACGTTTTATTATGACACCATACGGAAACGCGATTGTCTTCCTGCTTTATCAACGCTTTACATGTAATCGCCTCGTGCGTGGTTGTTAGATAACTTGTAACTCGATTAATTTTCACGATGGATATGACACTTCCGTTGGATCGTTAGCTATCGACAATTTTTCTAACCGTAACGATAGCTTACGAATTATAAATTCAATCGTGTTATCTAAGCGAACGTCGATAAATCGGTCCAATCAACTATAAATTGAATGGAATCATTATGATAATTGTAGAAAATGAAGTTTAAATCTTTTTGCCCAACACCTTTATTGTAATCGATGATCGGTTAATGAGTTATTGCAAAGACTGCTGATTACGAAGGCGGCTGGCTCGGCTGTCGGGCCTTTTTTTTCCGAAAAACGCCCCTAGTTTTGTTCTTAACTAATAAATGGCGTCGTTGCTATGATATGTGTGCATTTCTAACGATAATTAAAAATACAATAATTGTAAATGTTGCTGGGAAACGGCAACGATGGCGTTAACAACGCGTCGGTTACAAAGTATTACGAGTTCTCCGGCTGATACGGCCGACGAGCAACGGGAAATGGTAGCCGGTGTCTGAAGCTCGAGCGTAATAACGCGGCATCATTCAAAGGGGAACAAATGAACGGAAAATTGAAGAGGGCGGGTGCAACGGGTAGATTCTAAAGAACTCTATCAATCAATCACTGCCGTGTTCTGTCCGAGCCGCGCGGCTCGATGGATGCATTATTAGAGCGAACGATCCTACCCACCCCCGAGCCAGCCCCGGCCCGCGATACTTCTTTTACTATTCAAATATTCGCGAATAATTTTACCATAAATTTTTGAACTTGGCGTCGAATGGCCATCGGGCGAATTGGCTCCGGTTGCTCGGCAAACATTGAACTATTTGATATAAAATACTTATGCTGGCTCTGCCATGCAATTTTAGAAGAGTGCTGGAAAACACTGGACCCACCCCGGGTATACTTCTCCTCTATTTTCCTACGTCGCGCTCTACTTTCCCTCTGCATCCCTTCCGCTCTTTCCCTTCATCTTTCTTCGCCGCCCTTTCCTCCGCATCGACGAATTTTCAGCGGGGGCCACCCTCTCTCTCTCTCTTTTTCCTCCCTTTCTCCCACCCTTTCTTTCTCTCTCTCTCTCTCTCTCTCTCTCTCTGACGTTTCAAACGGTGGCTCTGATCCGCGCCGCACCAATCTCTACCTTCTTCCGATGAAATTTAAGGTGCACCGCAATTCGCTGGATTTTTTGGTCCAATTGCTCGCCGCGCGAGAAACGAAGTTTCGTGAGATACGCTTCTCATAGCTCTGATTGGAATCGCCGCGCGTGGAACGCTTGCGAGCCGCGCACCGCCGCCTGCGGATCCATCCCCGATTCCCTGTTTATTGAATGAAACGTCGAAATTCCTTCGTTTCGCTCGCTGTCCGTCCCTCCGTCCCCCTCTCTGTTTGTTCGTTTAAACCGTACCGGTGGTCGGTGATCGTACGAATTAATTTGAAATTAATTTCGGCAGCCGAGAGAATTCGCGAGAACTCATTCGAGGAGTAATTTCGACAACCTGTCCCATTGGTCTTTCGATGATGGGAAACACCGTTCCTTTTTGTTTTGTGCCCCCCGGTTATAGCGAGCGAACTGATTTTAATGATTGGCAGTTAAGCGAAGGTAAATAACAGACAGACCATTCGACGTGATAGGTTTCGTTGGTAGGGCGCAGAGATGGTTTGATACGAGTCGATATAACCTGAATTCCCGTTCGTTCGATCTAACGCTGATGATGTTTAACATCGTATGAATCGCTGTGGATGCCCCTTGGGACCTGGCCTCAGCAGACATATCGTTATCGGATCCAACTACTCGGAACTATTAGTATTTCGATCGAACGTTCCCTGTGTCGTCGTTATTCAATTAGCCCATTGAAATTGTTCGATCTGCTAAATATTACTACTCCAGCGTTGCCTGATCGAAGCAACAGATCACGTAGCGAAAATTATGTCTGCTGGACAATTTTTAATTCTTCCAATCTTTTTCTGCGTCTACCTTACTCGACGGGTACAGGAGAAAACGTATTTCGTCTGTTTGTAAATGAAAATTTCGTTTCTTAACTATCTGCAATTAACGTCTACGCGTAATGAATTAGCTGTTGCAAATTTAATCAAAACGCATCCCCGTAGGCGAATAGAGAGCACTCAACTACAATGCGTAAGGATATTTGGCGGTGGTAGGAGCTTGTCATGAAGTAAATTAGCGGAGCCTGGCAAAGAGCTAAATGTACCCCATTGACGTAATTTTAAATTCATGGCCTGGTGCCAATAAAAATGGGCTGAATCGGCGAGAGTGAGGCAAGAGGGACCCCGGTGAAATAGGGCTGGCCACTGAAAAAGTTTCGCTGGTTCCCTCCTCCTCTTTTTTCCCATTTTCTCCACACACCCCTCCCCCCTCCCAAACCCCCTCTTCTTGTCTTGTTATCCCCTTTTTTCCCTCTTATGCAAGTGGCTTGCACTCATCCGTTCGTAGGTTGCTTGTTCCCCGATGCACGAGGTGTTTGTACACAGCGGCCGGCTGAAAACACGCGTGTGCCTCGTTCGGAGTGCGAAACATTTTTATGGACGCAGTTTCTTCCTATGTACCCATCGACCCTTTTACCCGATCCCGCCCTGCAACGTGGCAGCCGTTCCAACACGGAAAGGGATAATTTGTTAAAAGCCTCCCAACCCCTAGCGTGCGTCACGAGCGTGATTTTCCAAGCCTCGTTATAATGTCTAATTATTAATAAGAGATCATTCCGAGCGCGGTGCAATAATCGAATTCGAAGGTGCCACTTAATTTTCAAACTCAATATTTCAGTACCAATTTCAGTCGAAACGTGATTCGAGAATAGAATATTCAAAATGACAACGGAGTGTTCGTTTAATAATAATGAGCGCATCTGTGGGATAGAAATAGTTTATTCGATATTGTTGAGGGGATATGTAAAAAATAAAAAGAATTCATGTAAAAATGATTGTATAAATAATTATACATTTGGTGGAAAGGTACTGTTGATGGTGTTTATCAGACGAGCGCATAATAGAAACTAAAATAAAAACTGCAAACGCGACAACAGTATGCATATTTATACCTGGCTGTATCAGCCGCGTCCCCAAACCCTAAGAAGACGACGTAAAATAGTCCGGGAGAGGAATTCTATTATTTCTGAATGATTTTAGTACGTAGAGTTTTCCAGGTACAAATAAATAATTTTTACCTCAACAAGTATGACAGTATTTCACGAGTACCTGGGAAATCGACGCGATCAACGGTTCTAATTCGTCAACATTTCGATGAATCAGATTGTTCAACTTGTTCTACGCGTTTATACCTAGTCGGTTCCAGTTGAGATCGGTACCGTTCAATTCGTAAGCCTTTTGTTCTATATATAGGCACGCCCTTGGTTTCATCTTATTTCTTAACGGTCGACGGAACTCTGCTTATTTTTTCCTGAGTAGCTTTCGACTTGTCTTCGCCAGTTGCGGTTCCTTGCCCCTGCCTGTTCCCCTTTTGTCTTGATTATTATTGCTCGCTTCTTTGCGCGGCGAACCTAAAGTCAGTCAAATAAATCAGTGCTTCTTTCCTATACTTTTTAATCCTTTTCAGCGTTTCTCGTTCCTTTGACTCTTCTTGTATACTTTACATTATCGTTGCCTTTTGATCTTCTTCTATCCGATGCTGTGCTTTTATTTTTAGACTCTTTGACCCATGACAAAGGTTCAAGAGTGTCGTAAAAAAATGTAGTATATCACTTTTAAAACGTAGTGCATATTAATTATGAAAATGCAACAGGAAATATTTTACCCGTTACAAAATTATCGTCGCAACGAAGAAATGTTGCTCGAGCCATGAATCAGCACGGAGATATTCGATATTGCATAATTGAATACGAAATCACAGCAGCAAGGTGTTCCTGCTTAACCAAGTTCGTGGCCATTTTTCCGGCCTCCCGGTGGCTGCAGACCGGAAGTTCGAAAGTAATGCGATTACCCGGAATTACGGGGGGAATATTAATGAAAAATTGGCACTCGGGTCCAGTTCGCCAGGGCGAGTTAGGTTCGATGCCGAATTTTGCCGCATCAAACCGCCATAAAGGCGGCAGTGGTAAGCGAACCGGGTGCAGGGCGGAGTGGGTCGAACGGGGAAAGGGTGCAAAAGTTACGAACGAGTTGCGGGGTAACGCGCAAAGAGCAGGCGTGTATACATTTCCCGCGAATTCGTAAGTAAGCCAATTTGGCTTTCTGCAGTGCGGTGCCACACGATCGACGCTGTTGCGTCCAAATGGCACTTTGCATTTCTAACGCGCTCTTTCTGGCAAAAATATGCCCACTGTGGTGCTGTGTTTTATATTCCTGCCCCCGCTGCAGCTCGCCCATCCTTCTCTATTCTCCCGGCTCTTTTCCACCCACCCTTTCTTCATAGCCGGGTAACGAGCGAGCAGTCGTATCCTTCGCGTTGGCGCGAGAATTAATTCGAAACGCTAATTAAACGTCGTTAGCGCTCGATAGAGGCGCGGGGCTCGTAGAGACGCGAATAAAATTCAACCAGGGGTTGCAGAGGAAAGGGGACGAACGACGCGCTGCGGGCGCGAAGGGGGGAACGGGGAACCGGAAGTTCGGTTTGATCCAGGTCGCGAGGTGTTCGTCTTGTAAATAAATATTTATGAAAGGACGAGCAGCCGGGGGGAGGGGGGGAGGGAATCCGAGTAATCAGGGTGGATGCATAAATTAGCGCGGACGGTGTAGTTTGACGGTGTTAAGCAGATTAGGAGCGGAGAGATTAAAAGGATTAAAGGCTTGGTGTCAGACGATATTTCGAAATGGCTGCGCGGAACGTTCTCGAGTTAAATGCAATTTCAGCCGTATGAAACAGTGGCTCGAGCATGAAATGAAATTCGACGTTCCCGAGATACGTCGAGACGGTGGCCGAATTAAAAACGACCTGTGCAATTTTTTGGGTCCAAGGTGTTAATCGTGTTTCTTAACTGTACGTGTCAGCTGACAGAGTTACTTTTCTCATCGTGAGACTTTATCTTTTGTGGTTTGTTTTATCAAAGGATGGTAAACGATTTTTAACAAGTTGTGCGGGCGATGCCTACTAATCGTTCTTGTACGATTTTACTTTAATTAAGATTTTTCCGGTAATTTTTGGGAAAAGATTTTTTGCTTCACATTCGATCGAATTTTTGGGAATGCAGATATTAAAATTTTGATGGTGGTTTCTATCATCCGAACCATTAATATTTCATTTCAAATCGATCTATTAAACGTTTCAGCCAGTAGCAGCAGAATTAATAATTACACATGTATTAATATACGGCACAAGGTACAAATTCATCTTTGGTATTATCTACAGCCTCAATCTTCTTCACAATTTTTACGATCGTAGCTCGTCAAAATTGAGTTATCGAAGAACTAGAATTGTCCTCTTGCAAAAGCAAAAACTCCTTTGCCCTTCCGTGGCGATCGCAACGATAATTCAATTATTCCCTGACCACCCCTATTTCATCCCCCTTCCTCTGTTCCGTTTTGCTCGACTTAGGGATCCAGTTCGACTCGTTTTTACGCGCCTTCTTGTTTGCTCGGGCAGAGTCAGGTCGCTGCAGTTACCGGTGGCTGATTCGTTGAAAAACGCTGTGTGGGGCTTAGAATTAAAGGCGAACAAGAACAAAGAAAGTATGTGTGTTTGTGTGTGTGTGTGTGAGGGAGAGAGAAAGTGGTATGGGGCCGATCTCACGGCTAATCAAAGAGCTGTTTCGCGTGTACTCTTATTTTGATCGCAATCGAAAGCAGACATCGTCGGTGGTTCCCCCATCGTCGTCGTCTCAGACGTTCCGAGGCGACTTCATCCGCTGTTCTTCTTTTTGCCAACCCCTTCTGCCCCGATCCTCGCCATGTTTCTTTCTCTCGTCCCGCTCCTCCACGTTCGGCCGTGTCAACAGGCTGGTTCGAAGACAATTTTACGGCTTGTAGATACACGGTCGTTTGTAAGTACGGGAAAGAGAGCGGGGCAGCGAACGGAGAGATAAAAATGGTGAGTCCGGTCGGCTTACAAGACACTGTTACCGATCCGGGCGCGGCTTAAGCTCCCGTCGCGTTGAAATCCGCTTATTCCCGCTTCCTTCTTCGGGGCCGCGCTTTAAGGATCCGCGTTGAAGCCTTCGGGGCCAGAATCGAGAACGAAATTACCGGCCATCGTCGAGCGAAGCTCGATTCCGTCGTAACGGTTGGCGAAGGCTGATGTGTTAACACTTAGCTAAGTGGATGGAGAGATCTGCCATTTTTTCCTCAACACAGCGCTGTCATTGATTCTATTTACTTTGTTATTAGTTGGTCTTCAGCTAGTGTTAAATTTATGAAAAATTGTACTTTGGAGAAGCAGAAAATGCATTCGATGAATTGTGAACAATACTAGTTCAAGACCAACTAATAACGAAAGTAAATCAATGGCAGGGGAAAATATGGGAGATCTTCCACTTTTTCGTCAATAAACCGCTGCATTTGATTCTATTTACTTTTGTTATTAGTTGGTCTTGAGCTAGTTTCAAATTTATGAAAAATTGTACTTTGGAGAAGCAGAAAGTGCATTCGATGGGCTGTGAACAATACTAGTTCAAGACCAACTAATAACGAAAGTAAATCAATGGCAGAGGAAAATATGGGAGATCTTCCACTTTTTCGTCAATAAACCGCTGCATTTGATTCCATTTACTTTTGTTATCAGTTGGTCTTGAGCTAGTTTCAAATTTATGAAAAATTGTACTTTGGAGAAGCAGAAAATGCATTCGATGGGCTGTGAACAATACTAGTTCAAGACCAACTAATAACGAAAGTAAATCAATGGCAGAGGAAAATATGGGAGATCTTCCACTTTTTCGTCAATAAACCGTTGCATTTGATTCTATTTACTTGTGTTATTAGTTGGTCTTGAGCTAGTTTCAAATTTATGAAAAATTGTACTTTGGAGAAGCAGAAAATGCATTCGATGAATTGTGAACAATACTATTTCAAGACTATGTAATACCAAAAGTAAACAGAATCAATGGCAGCGATGTGTTGAGGAAAAAATTGGAGATCTTCCATTTGGTCGGCGAAGCGTTAATTAGAGCCGATTCAGAATGAAACGTTCGAGGGAACCAAACGGGGCGACAAATCATCGGGAACTAGCTAAACAGAGAATCAGGCTGGAAGCCGAATTTCTCAGTTGTCAGCTTTAAATCGTTCCCTCGATTTACGATCGTTATAACACTATGCGCGGCGAGTCCTTCCATTAGAATCCAATTATTCCGTTTCCGGCTACCGTCGCTGCCTTTTTTTGGGCTGACCCCGATCGAGGAGCACTCGAACGACGACAAACGATTTCGTGTTCTGAACAAACTCGATTACTCTATCGCCAGTTCGGTACTATCTTAAAGCTTTCGATTTTGCACGGTCAAGTGGATTCATTATCGGCGATCCTTGATAGAGGGGCGTGAGAGTGTTGCATGATTTCCGACTTTAGGGGGGACATTTTAATAAGGCGAGTCGAAAAGTTTCGTGAGAAACGATGAAAATTGCCGAACAATCGGCGTTGCTCGGTCCACGATTATATTAATCGTACATTACAACAAATACATAGCTGGATTGTTGTTGTGAAACCGTGTACTCGTTTGAATTCGAAGTTGAACTCCTGTTAGACATCAACTAAGACGGATAAGAGATAAAAGAAATACATATGTAACTTCATCAAAAGAAGCATCCTTCATTCTGACAGCTCCGAGAAAAAAGAGACCACGACAGGAACGAGATTACGATCATCGCGTTCGTTCATCGGAAGCATCTAAATCATGCTTCACACGCCTCACGCTTTCACATCCACCAGACACGTACACCTAATCCGTCTTCAGCGTCAAGTCCTTTGCTCGTTTTCGAAAGCACCTACTTCGGTACAAAATTATTCCCTCGTTATATCGATAATCATATAACATAGCAAAGTGGTCATAGTTTCTAAATATCTCATCACGATTTCTTTTCTACACTCCTCAGAAAGATTCGAATTCAGATTTTAGATTTTAATTAGGTTTCACCTAGGTAAAATATTAGTTTCTGCTTATAAATCTTTTATCATTTACCATAATTATTTACTACTTCAGGTATTCCATAGGTATCCAACTGTTCTCATAACTATGCTCAAACTTTTTCAAGCTGGAACTCAAATTCGGTTAAAAATAATTCTCGTGGACCGCGAAACTTTTACGCGACTAAAAAACGCGATTGTTTTCCTTTCATTGATCGAGATTAAACGCGACACGCTGCAAACGCTTCGATAAAATCCCCGTATCGATCTAAGGGGTCGGCGAAAAGACGGTTCGACCGGTGGACAGTTGAACAATGGAACTCGGAGGACCCGGTCGGGGCTGCATCGGTGGGCACCGATGAACGCTTCATTTTCTGTGTTTGCCTTTCGAACAAAGCGGGCCGGCCGGCATTCGGTCAGCCAGATGCATGGTCATTCTGCACGGCTACCTTCGATAAATTCGTCGTCCGACCACGGACGCGGGTGGAGAATGGGCGACGACCGATAACGCGGAGATAAGAGAGAACGGACGAGCGAACGAGACCGAGCTCGCGCGAAAGGGTTGCGCAAGTTGGAGAGACCGCATTGGTGTGCATACACATAGCAGTTATACGTACAGGGTGTTCCGGCGAAGCAGGGAGAAAATTGAAGGGGTAACTGTATGCAACATTCTAAGACGAAAATCAAGAGTAACAATATTGCGTTTAACGCTTTGTTTAGTAGTTATAAGCAAATAAAAGAACTGGCTATTTTGCGCCTGAATGCAGGCAAATGGAGCAACGTGGTAGGTAACGTCAATGAGTACGCAGTGATGCTCAGTCTTAACTACGTTCATTTCTATAGCTATTCAGAGGTAAGCCGTATTGTGTACGTAGTTGCGACTGAGTATCCACTGTACAGCCGGTGACGTTACCTACCGTGTCGCCCCAATTGCCTGCTCTCAGGCGTAAAATAGCCCGTTCTTTTAGTTGCTTATAACTAACAAACAAAGCGTCAAACGCAACATTGTTACTCTTGATTTTCGTCTTAGAACGTTGCACAGAGTTACCCCTTCAATTTTCTCCCAGCTTCGTCCGAACACCCTGTATAGTGGACGGTGGTCGGAGCAGCACCAGGGTGGCTGCTGCGGGGCCATTAATTGGAACGTCTCCCAGTTCGCGCGCAGCGGTCGGGGTGGATGTGATTATTTTCATGACGTTTCGATTCAAATCAAACGCATTGTTAAACGGCGCCTCATTGTGCGCCCGCTCCAATTTGCAGCGATATTTTACTCGCCGCGCTGCCCGCTCGACGCCTCTGCCAATATGCAGCGCGCGCGACTCCAAACAATTCCGGTGACATCTAGGAAATGGCCCCGGGACAGTCGACGCTGGTGCGGGCGCGCGAGTGATCTCTTTTTTTCCGACCCCTGCAGATCGAGCCGCGCGCTCGCACTGCCTCGTTCGTTCGTTCGTTCTCCCTATTTTTTCTGCGCCTCTTTTCTTTCGCTGTCGCGCCTCGCCGGTATCGCAGCCGAAACGGTGATCATTTTCAGGCGGTCCTCTTGTTTAACGCTAGATTTACGAACGCCTCTTGTATATCTATTCATAATATACATACGTTAACCTCTTGACGTACGATGACGCTTTGCACGCGAGAATGCAGATACATCGTACGCACCGTACGCCGTTTCCGGTGTGCTCTTTCGAGGATCCCCCCCCCGTTCCAAGGAAACACACACCGAACGAGATTTATAACCATAACCGGTTAACGAGGCCAGCAATTTCAAAGTCGAGGGAATCCACGTTAGAGGAGAAGAGCAAAGAGGAGGGGCGCGTTTTGCGCGTTTAAGCGAAGCAAAAACGAACCAGCACCAGGGAGAGGTCGTTGTCGCTGCTGTCCCGTCGCGATTTCACTGTGAAAACGTTAATTAAATCTGTCCCCTTCCCTTGATTCCTTCCTCTCGCCTCCCTCTGGCATTAGTCTCTGCCTGTTACTGCCCTCTCGGCCACCACCTCCTCCTTCTTCCTCCTTCCTCCTGCCCCTGTTTTCCGTTTCTCTGTCACGCATCTACGTTTATTCATGCCGTTCGCCGGTTCGATTCGCACCGACATCGAGCTATTCATCCACCGTTCTTCTATCCCGGCCGGGTAAAAGAAGCACGGGAATTTCTGAGCGAGTCGCGAGCACGAAACTTTCGCATCGATCAACGGCTGCTGAACTTCCACGGCGAGATTTCTTCCGTCGCGTAACAACCGGCCTCGGCTGGCTCGTTTTCCGAGCGTGCTTGGACTTCGTTTCCAGATTCGTTCGGACGCTCGCGCGAGACAACGGTTAATCGGGGAAAACGCGGTCGAAGATCGAATTCAATCGTTGTTAGGTTAAGTTACTACGAACTCGTCCGTTACCAAATCGTATGAATTATGTAGTATCGTAGTTAATTTTAGATCTTAAAAGAAAGCAAAGAGTTTAGGCCTGATGGGGGAAAAGTTTAAGCGACTCGTGAAACCTTCGGAAAATGCACAAATACTTTTTGGGATATACTCAAACATGGGCATACTCGAAGGATTTTTCCGAGGTGCATGGTGAAAGAAAGGCCGGCGAGAATTTTTCTTTGGAAAAAAGGGAACGAGACGTTGAAACGTGCAGCAGAGTCGTACTAGGAATTAGAATTGTACCTAGTTTTTGCTTCTTAATTAATAATAATAAATTTCATTTTTATAACCCTGCAACTATTCCACGATTGTTTTGCATTATCGATCATGCGGATGTAACATTACCGGGTTAAAGCGTAAATTAACTCTTATGCGATTACCATAAGACAAAGATACAGATTTGAATAACTGGAGATTCGTCTTATCGATGCATAAAATTTGTTTAGTAAATCAAGGTTAGATCTGTTAGAAACTTTATTTTGTTTAACGCTACACGCAAGACGGAACTTTTCCCGATGCGTAGAAACGCGAATGGAACGCGATAAACTTCGAAACGAGAAGCTTTTCGTCGGAGTAATGCTGCAAATTGAACTTCGCTCTCCGATTTTTGTTTCCTCACGCCCTCGTGCTCCTTTATCGGTGGGAGTAGGGGCGAGATTTAGAGACGAAAAAAAAGGGGGACGGCAAGATTATCGAGGGAAAGAAGCTCTTCCGGTTGGACGATTTGAAAGGATTTAATGGTTCTTTTAATTCACCGTAAAACACCGAAGGGACGAAGTTACTCTCTGTTCGTGATGTCAAACTACTCGATCGCCGAACCGATTGAGAGCGAGGGAAGAGGTTCGAACGAAGAAAGGGACCTAATGTTAACGTTCCACTTTAAACGGCTTGTTTTATTACCGATCCTCTTTGGCATTTTGTTTTTTTCTCTTCGACGCATGATTTACGAACGCGTCGAAAGTTTTCGCGTTAAAGCGGTATCTACTACTGTTTTTTGGCAGATTTAACATGTGTAGCGCGTACGAAGTTGTTAACACGTCAAATGCTCAGCCAATTTTACAGGATTTGCCCGTGATGCCACGATAAATTTTCTATTATACGCTGCGTATGATGTTGAAATATTATCTACAATAAATAAGTTACAGTGTGTAACTATTTTTATAATAGATGTTTTGTACCACATCCTTCACAGCATTGCATTAACGATGGTAATAATGAAAAATTGATAAGTATTGACATCTGTACAAGTTATGTGTTTCTACCAATCTAGGCGCGTCCTTCTCGCCATTGCATTAACGATGATAATAATGAAAAATTGATAAGGATCGAGCATTTGTCCAAATTATGTATTTGGACCACGACTCCACCGCCAAGTTGAGTTCAGGTCACCGGTGACCCCCGTGGCATTCAACCTGTTAAACTTACTAAAGCTGAAAAGAGTTCTTTAGAATAAAGAGACGATCACCGAAATAAACACTGAATACAGGATACATTAAAGGATTTTATATCGGTTAATTAAATTTTCTAATACACTCTCCGTGTACTGCACATGTGCTTGCAAACTTTGTCGCTTTCAAAATCGTTGCTATCACGAATGTTGGTTTCGCGAATGCACCGTGGACCCGCAGCCACCGCAACCGCACCGATACAGTTTCCGAGCGGGAACCGTGAATGGCGCGAAAGTTGTCGGAACGGAAGAGGCGTGAAATGATTGGATTAAGGCGGGATCGAGGGAGCGATCTTTACAGTGGCCTAATGCCGGTGAACGAAGCGGTCGACGATCCTGATTTTCACGAAGCGAGTTTACGGGACACGGTTGGGGAAAGAACTCTGGAAAAACTTTCGGGCATAAAATATCGTCGCTCTTTAAAACGGGAATTCTCCAAGGTCATAACACGTTGAAACTTTTCACCCCCGAGGAGGTAAGAAGGAGAGTAAAACCGTGTAGCAGAGGAAAAAGGGCGGTTCGTTGCGAGGACGACGCGACGGTATCTGGTTAACGAACCGCGAGCGGATAATGCATGGCCGTGCATAAGATTAAGAGTCCCTCGAGATCTCGATCGCCGTAGAGACGACGAACGAAGATCCGACCTGCGCCGTACCTTTTCATTATACACTTCGCGCTGGTTCCGATGTGAAACGACCATCGATACGTCGAACCAGTTTGAAGTCACATAATAGTTAAGGGTGCTCGAAGTTCGCGACGAAAAAGAAAAGCGCGAAAGGGGGCCGAGCGGAAAATAATTGGATTTCATCGGGCGAAGAGGGTGAAGGGAGACAGAGAAAGAGAGAGAGAGAGAGAGAGAGTGAGATGGATGGGAGTGGGTCGTAATAATTGGAGAAAGAAAAGAAACTCGACGATGAGGAACGAAAGAGAGGAAAGAGGAGGGAGAGAGTGTGTGTATGTGAGAGTGAGATATAGATATATAGAAAGAGAGAGAGAGGGAAAAAGAGAGAGGGGCGTTTGAAACAGAGCAACAAATCGAGCGTACTCGATGAACGACGGTGATGGGGAACGAAGCTGCCGGATATCGTGACCGTTCGCGAACACTCGTTTACTTTTCATCGTCCCTGAAAGTCGCAGAGCGGCGACCGTCGATAATCGAACTGGTCCCATCCTGTCCGCGTAACACTCCTCCGTGCGCTACGAAGTCGCGAGTCCAGGGTAGCTGTAAATAATTGGAGCTAACCGAGGCCGGGGCAGGGTACTCGGCCGCACAGTGTTATAATGATCGGCGAGCAAAAGGAGAAGGAGAGCGAGCGATAAAAAATACGAGCCGGGGAGGTAGAAAAAGGAAAAACTGGCAGCCGGTCCTGATTTCAGAGCAAAGTCGAGAGCGATCGGGATGCGGTATAAGAGAAAGAGAAGGAGGGAAAAGGGGAGGGGAGGAGGAGGTGGACGAAGGGGAGCCCGAGGCGGTTCGAAACGTTGAATGCAAGTCAGTCGACTGTGTTCGCTCTCATTCGAGAATCTCCAGTGGTTGCTTCTTTTCCCTCACCTGTTCCTTCCCCTTTCTCGTTTCTTCTGCTCGCTCTCTCTTCCTCGCACTCTCTCCCTCTCTCCTTCTCTTTCTCTTTCTTTCTCTGATTCTCTATTCAGCTCTTCTTCTCTCCCTCTTTCTTTCTCTGTCACTCTATTCAACTCTCCTGCTCTCCCTCTTTCTTTGTTTCTTTCTTCCTCTCCCTCTCTTTCTTTCTCTCCCTCTCTTTCTTTCTCTCCCTCTCTCCTTTTCTCCCTCCTTCGCTCCCTCTTTCTTTCTCTGTTTCTCTATTCAGCTCTCTTTCTTATTCGCCCGTGCAGAGGGTCCAAGATGCGTTTCTCCGGTAACGAAACCTCACGTTCTATCCTGTCAAATTAGTTGATTTTCTCGCGGCGACGGCGGCGTCGTGGAAATCGTTCCATTACCATCTCGTTTCATTTCTCGCTGGGAAATCCAACGCCCGTGGGGCAAACGCTGTTGCACAGGGGCAAGGGAGGGGAGGGCGCATTACGAGAACCGGCCTCCGTTATCTAGACTCGTTCTCCTTCTTTTCCTCCTTCACTCTGTCGTTCTTTCTTCTCATTCGATCTCGATTCTTCAAGCAATGCGACGTCGTTTCAATTTGCCGGACGTCATTCATATTTATGAAGCGAGACAAACGATTAACAAGGCTGCGTCCGATTACTCGGCGCCGGTTATCGACGCTTTTAATTAGCGCCACTTCATTTCGAAGCAAATGGTACGTACCAATCTTCTTTTTGACAACTCTCGTCTTATACCGAAAGGTAATCGAGGAAATCCTCGATAACGCGTCTTCTATTTAGCGTATACCTTGAATTATTTTTCCACTGCTTAAGAAATTTTCAAAATTCCTATCGCAAATTTTTGAATCCCTCAAAAAATACAGTTAATTATCGCGCACCCTCGAGACAGCCGAATTTATAACGCGATGTTCGACCTTTCTCCCGTTTCTTCCCTTCCATTTTTCCCTCTCTACGTAGAAGTCAACGTACCGTCCGCCATTATTCTCGGTCTAACGCGTTTGCAATTTTCGATTCAATGACCCGAGCGCTCGCGTCGTCCGCCATTTGCATGGACCCATAATTAATCGCATTCATCGCCGGTTTTTATGCGGCGCGACGTGACCTCGTCGGATTCCGCACAATACACACGAATACCGAAGACTCAACGGCTATATTATCGCAACAATGAAGCACGCCCACCTTTTATTACAATAGATAATGAGTTTGATATAGGAGGCCACCTTCCTCTTTCAAAATCCCGTCGGATTTTCCGCCGCTAGCGAGGCAGCAAGGAAAAGAAACTTATGACCGTTATGAATACCACCAGCTGGTCGAGTGGGCGGAGGGTTGGGGAAACGGGGCTGTGGGTGGACGAGGAGGGTTTGTATCGTGCTCGATGTACTAGCACCGGCATTCATAAGGATTACCAGAGTTTTAATGTTTCTTCTCGCTGAAAAATCTATTCGTGCCTCTTTTAAACAAACGGTCGCGTCCCGGCCCGTACGCAAGGTGGCCGCCGTTGCGAAGAAAAGGGAAGGTGTTTCTCGTCGAATTGAATCCAGAACGACATAAATCGCGCGGGTTTTACCGAGCAACCTTAATTAAGTACATGTAATACGGTGGAGTTTCATTTATCTGAGCGGAATTTCGCTGAATGCTGGATTTCACCGAACTCGCCCAGTTGAGTTCATGTTATTGGAACTCTAGATTGATTACGTTGCTCGGATGAGCTTTACGTGTATGGAGAGAATAAGAAACGAACTATTAGCAGCTTGTTGGGTTACAATATATTTTAAGAATTTATATACTTTAATCAAATGTGCGGCCCTTAGAATGTTTAGGGTACATTAGGTGGATTAACATTAGATACATGATGGGACACAAGATTTTTCGTGAACTTCTGCTGTTATTATTCAAAGTAATTTTATAGGAGTTAATTATTTCAAAACAATACAAGACAATTGAATACGGTTGGAATCGCAACCCAACGAAGATTAATAAACAAGAATTGGAATTGTAACCCAACGAAGAGGAAAAGAAAGAGAGAAACCAACGATGTATAATGTCGAAGGACACAAAAGTCAACGAAGACGAATAAACAAGAGAGGGGCTCAACTGACCGGAAGGGTGCACGTTGAAGCCCCTCGTCCGCCCCTCCACAATTCTCAAAAAATTCATTTTTGAATAGTTGAAGGTCACAGGTGGTCCCCCACGACCACCCTAACCACCTTCATGAATTTCTAAAATCGAAACACCGATGTGTCTCGCTCGAAGATCGAGAAGTAAATGAGTTCTCATCGGACGGACGCCCCTTATATAGCCCGGTTCCCCCTCTCCTTCGATCGGTCCCCGGATAATATTCGAACGTTAACAGAATCACAGAAAGCGATTTTTCTATTATAAAAGCCTTTTATTCGTTAATTTCTACACTTTTATTGTAAATTTATAATTTTAACAAATTGTTATAACAATGAAGATAATTGTTTATACAGTTTTATTGCAATTTAAAGTTACATTTACGCTCAATTAACATTAGTTTTCAACATGAAACTATATCGATGTAGTTTCATTGATTTTTTTAAGATAAAAGTAAATGCATGGTGATCAAAAATGATGTTTACCAATGGTCATCGATTCAAAATAATCACGGTGCATATAAAAGTTTAATTGTTTAAAAAATGTAAGCTTTAAGGACTAAGAAAATTTATGGTTTATAGATTTGTTGTCCATATTACTCACCTGTTACTATTGTAACTGTAAACTGCTTTTTATATCTGGAGACAATAAAAAAAGTGTAGTAATTAAAAAATATAATAATTAATGTAATCTGTATTTTACGTATGTTTTATAATTTAATAATTTATTAATAATAAAGTGTTTCGTGTGATAATTTGAAGACAAAGAATTTTCGGCCACTAGATAATTATAAGTTTTTCTAATGGTAATAGCCTAATATATATCATAATAAATGTTTATTACATCGTATATGTATGTACGCAACAAACAATTTACTTTCAAAACTGAATATTTTTTCATTTAAGCCGTTATAATTACAAGATTATTAATCGTCGTACAAAGCCTCTGTAAATCAAATTTTCGCAAGTTGAACGTTTCTTACTCAAAAACTTCGATAAGTCAAAACTTTTACGAATCAATGGTTTCAGTTGCTCCCTCGAGATTCGAGGCTAGACTGTGATACAGTCATCAAGCGAACGTATAATTTTTAGAACCCCAGATGTGATGCTTTTTCAACGCGATGCCCGTTGCTGGGAACCGAAACAGAAGAAAAGAAACGAGCTGAAAGTTGATCATTAGTTCCGCAAAGTAATTCGTTTCCTCGCAGAGAGGAACAGATAGATAGAAAGAAAGAGAGAGAGAGAGATAGAAAGAGAGAGATAAAGAGCCATGATTCACAAAAATTGAAGAAGAAAAGGACGGAAAAGAAGCGAAGAGCGGAAGGTCGAAAAAAATGAGAGCGGATTGTTTATTCCATTATGCGTGGCTCATTAGGGGTCTGGATATAACTCACGAGCGAACGAAAATTACGGTCCTCAAGACGCGGCCTGCAAGATGAAAAGTCGAGGCAATTCTTTAGATTCCACCGTGGCAATGAATATTTCATACATTCGGAAGTTTGAGCGACCGGCGCATTGATTCATTCCCTCCCCTTCGCGAATTTTATTTCTTTTCCCCGTACCCTTGTTGTCTTTGCGTTGTTACAGTATAGTGCCGGGACCGAAATTAAGGTGTCCCTTTGTCAGGTTATTTACACGTCGGTGAATATTAACGGGGCCGTGCTGGTACAAGGTGCGGCGAGATTTCATTTTATAGCGGATAAATCATCGATACGCCCCGAAGGATGGCCTGCTCATTAATCGCAGCTGTTGCCACTGTGTAGGACCTTTAACGCGACCAGGATCGAAGGGCTTGTTGCGTTGATTCATAACATCCGTTACGGGGCTAATTTTATCACCTATGCTACCGTAGACAGCACAGATTCTTTATATTCGCAAATACAAAATACTTCGGATAAGTGTTAGCATTTTTTAAAGTAAGAGCGCAGCTGCTGGGAAGAGCGTAGCAAAGCGTCGAGAAGTCGATGTAGATGATAAAGTACGGCGAAGAATCCGATATCCGAATTACTGGTGATACAAAAGTAGCCGAATGATAGAATTTTCGGATACAATTACAGAACAATCGCTTCTCTTTGCAATTAAACTTCATTCATTCGAATGACCAAAAAAAAAAAGGAACAATAATTAACGCTTAGCCAACCGAATGGAAAGATCTCCCACCCGCACTGTGCATATTTCTGACGCGAATTTCCGTTGAGAGACGGTATTTCGGCGAACTGGACTGTCCTAACGAAACGATTGAGGATTTCATATCCCTTTGACCGATAAGTTACGCGAGTGCTTTAACACAACGATAGACTCTCGACAGATTCGTCGTATCGATCGTAAATCGATCGGTCCGCGATTCGTTTCCAGGACCCGGTCGGCGGGAGCGTCGAACCGGGGTTAAAAAGGAGGAAACGAGCGCAAAAGCAAACGGATCGCGGCTGAAACCGTGAACGGTCCGATACTCGTCGAGTCGGAGCAAACAAAGGGCGAGGCGAGGCGAAGCAACGACGAGGGGGTTGCGCCTGCCTCTATTTGAGCAAGTCGCCGCTGAAGTTGCGATAACGAGCCTCGTGGCGGTGTGTTATCGTCGCGCCTTCGAGTCCCGTGTACACTCGCGTGCGCGCCCCGGTTACACGCGTGCATCAGCGTGTATCTTGAATCGCACGGTAAATTGTTCGTTATATTAATCCGTGCAAGTCCAACGCTGGCGCAGCTCTATCGCCGGTGGATTGTTTAACCGTGTTGTTCGGCCTGTTCGTGTTGTTTGTCAGCTTGTGTTTCGAGGGCTACCGCCGCAGCTTCTACCCTTCGTGTCCTCTGTCTCTTCCCACACCTCCCCCTCCTCTCTCTCTCTCTCTCTCACGCTTTCTCTCTCTACGCTCTCCGACCTCCCTCGTTTCGGCGTGTTTCCACCCCTCGGCCGACCACCCCTCGCGGGCATTACATTTACACAGCAGAGTAATACGTTTAATCCCGATATGCTACCTCATTATAATCCCGAGGCTGACCAATAACGATACCCGGTTAAATGACCAACGATTTCATGGCACCGACCTGCCATGCCCCGCCTCGACGCATTATCAGGTCACACGAACGTGCGCGAACGTTTACACGTGTACACACGACGACGGGATTCTGTCCCGCTCTGGGATTAGACTTCCGGCCACCGGCCGCGTACGTCATGTCCACGGGATTACGTAATAATCGCGATTTCCTATTTGACTGCCTTCCGTGCACCCGGCGCGCTTGCTTCCAAGACCGGTGCATCTGGTTAGCTGCTTTGTACCAGAATGGAGGGCCAGTGGACCACGGCGTAATGCACTTTGCGGCCAACACGCTTTTGCTCGTTTCAAATTTGCGCGCCGATCCGGTTACATTTTTATCCCTTTCCGTACGATTCGCTGTGTTAGCTTTAATCCGAAGGGTTCTTTCTGATAATTCGACGTTTTCGCGAATTCAATCTAATTACGTCTAAGATCAAGCTTTCGCGTCGAATTGATTCAAAGTATCCGTCAGGGAACTAATAGCGTGCTGATACGTTCGCAAGTCTCGCTATACTTGAACAGTCTCTAACAGAATATGTAAATTACTTCGTGTCTGCTATGCGCACAAATTGCTCTAATTTGATAATAATAAATAAGTTATTACATTTGAATACCTAAAAATTAAACAGAATAACGTATAACACATATAACTTTAATTTAAATTACTTTAAAAAAATCTGCTTTATATAAAATTTTACAGGAGAACGTTTTTGTTCAATATCACAAAATTATACTTTTCGCGCATATTAGACATTAGTTCGACAACGACCATTATAACCAATTCTCTGCCAATTACGAAATATCTAGTGGTGTTTCTTTTTTCATTTTCAAATTACAGTAAATGCCATTTCAATACTATATCTGTAAATTAATATTATTACATTTCTCTGAATTCCGTGTTTTTTTTTAAATAAAATCTTCCTACCCAGGCCAGGACATTTTAAATTTCTCTTGCAGTGAACGGGTTAATCGTCGAATTTTAAGACGCGAGCAGAAACAAGATGATAAACAATTCAACTGATAAAAGAATGATTAATTTATTCAATTCTACGAGAGCTTGTATCGACTCCGACAACATCGGTGTAAAAAGAAGCCATTAACTATTCAGTTTATTTCAATCCTTATCTGCGTGTAACCGCGGCACGATTTCGAGCGAGCCTTTTTCGGGAGAATTTTCATGGGGGTCCGCCTTCGGGGGCCACTTTCGTCGCTGATCCGAACGGAAGCTCGTATGCATACGAACTATCCTTATCTCTATCTCGATGCCGCTCATTGGACGGGAGGGTTCGTTCCGTCGATAAAAGCCGTGCAGCCCCCCTCCCCCCCTCTCCGAACAAGGCTTCAACGACGTTCGTGTAACGCGTTCATAAATAATGCGATGACTGATCCATTCGCGATAACTCGGAACGTTTATGAGCAACCTAGATGCACGATCTCCTCGAGCTTTTAATTCGATTCGTGTCGTATGCACGACGAGGATTCATACGAGGTTCATTTTTCATCTTTAACTTGGTAATCTCTTTTGTACCGCGTTACGTTGAA
Source organism: Tetrapedia diversipes (assembly GCA_033822845.1). Taxonomy (NCBI): domain Eukaryota; kingdom Metazoa; phylum Arthropoda; class Insecta; order Hymenoptera; family Apidae; genus Tetrapedia; species Tetrapedia diversipes. The sequence continues at coordinate 360,897 of JAOPTO010000207.1, read as the reverse complement.
AACAACGCAAATATGGTCACAACCAGTATCTTTATTTAACCCTTTCGCTTCGGTTGTCCAGTCCGCCGAAATACCATCACTGAACGGAAGCGTGCAACAGAAATATGCACAGTGTGCGCGTGGTTTCTATAAATACGTTTTTCAAAGTCTTAAATAACAACTGTGCTGAATAAAAGAATCATTGCTCCAATTTAACAAGTATATTTACAATTTTAAATATGAAAAGACGTACAAAATTATTAAAATACAAAGTACATTTGGATGCCGCCTATAAGCGGCGCTTGTACCCACAATTCATCTCGTGGATGCCGCTTATAAGCGGCGCTCGAAGCGAAAGGGTTAAAGCTCTACGTCCGTGTTTCGTAGATATTGTTTGATAGGGAAAGAATTATTTTGTAAATTGTATACTTCTCTCGATCGTCCGGTCAACGAAAAATGATTTGAAAAATTATAAAGAACTGTTTCGAAGAAAATAGAGATAAAGTCTGAATTCCAGCCTTTTTAAGAAAGCTTTGGGGAATTTATTTAGAAAGTAGGAATACGAGAAACAACAATTTTCTTATAGAAATTTCAAGCATCAAATGAAAAGGGAAATTAATAGAAATTGAAAACACCTTTCATAGATTGAAATTTCCATGAAGATTCAACGAGGATCTTTCCTTATTCGATGGAAAGCGTTGGTAGGTAGCTAACGATAGATAGCAACCCTTCGGTATCGAGAGATTCGTGAAGCACTTCCGGTTCGATTAAGAACAGGAACGATCCCATAGAGGTGGATTAATCGAAACCGAACGAATCAGCCTTATGCACGCGAATGGAATTACATCTTCTAAACGGTAGCTGTATCGGTGTTCAAGTGGTTCGTAAATCTGCGTGTTCATCGCGATACTAATCAGAGCGATAATTGATATCGTTTCGTTCGTACGTCGCTGGGAATTCAATGCGAATGTAGAAAGGGGGAAAGACGTTCGAACGTAATCGATCAAGGGGGTGGATTTTTTGCGTAATTAGATCGTCGTCTTTCCGTTATTGCTCGATACTTGTACAAGATAATTAAAACTACGAAGTTAAATTAATTAAAACTTTGACAGCTATTGTAACTCAGTTTTGAATTTTGTACTTGTTTTCATTTTGCAAATAGAATGATAGAATTCGGGTAAATTTAGAACGTCAGTCTATCCCGTATTTATCAGCGACCAACGTAGATAACAACTGTGGTGACATGGAATCTCTGCGGGTGTTCTATGGGGTTGCATCAAACGCTTTACAACAGGGCCTGAACTAGGGCCCATCCTTCGGTCCAAATGGCCAGGCGACCTTCATTACCACGGGCGTTTGATTGCAGTCTCGTTACAATCCAAAAAAACACTCGCAGAGTCCTTTCCATGTCTTCACATTTCCCCCCTCTCAACGCGTCCAAGGAATATAAATACAGGATCTTCTTGGGTGCGACTACACAGATATATTCGATCTATCGTAGTCAATCTATCGCAAGTAATCTTCACAGTGTATCTATCATTTAATCATTCAATTAGTACATGCAAATTTGTAATAACACAATAAAGACTTCTACACAACTGAATTAAAATAGTACTTTCCAACGGAATTCGTCAATACCGTCACATTTCTTTCTCCCCTTTTTTCCCGACGCGATCCGTATAATTGAATCGGCGTTTGTTACTACAATTTGATTTGCAGAGAACATCGTAATCGATATTGCAACGTCGTCGATATTCTAAATCTCAAAGCCCGTTAACACGATGGAGCGATCATCGGCGTTCCTCCATTCTCTTCTCGCGTTCCTCAAACGCGACCCTTTGGTATTCAGAACCGTGAAACTGTTAAACAGAAGGAAAATTAACGATCTCTCGAGCACGCGAAGGGAATTGTCAACGAGGAGAAGAAAAAAGATGAAGGTTGTTGTGGTATGGTGTTTCTATGGAAGGATGAGCGTGACAAGTATGGTTTCTTTATTATACAGCTTTTAAGTCGTGTCCCTTTTCGGCAGTGGCCAAAAAGTGGACACCCGAAGCCAGTTAGCAGCTAGCCACCTTGACGTACACTTCTGCGGTTCTCATCGTATAATGAAAATCATTTCTGAGAGCAGTTTTGTTTCCAACTAGTACTGTTCTCGCTAACCGCTGCCTTGGTCGTCATTCCTAACCTCTCTCTCTCTTTCACCCTTGCTTTGGACTTCTCCCATTCCAATATCTTCATGCTCACCACTTTTTAACTCTCTTCACTACCTATCTCCTTCTTGAACTGCAGATCCTCTCTTTGCTAGATAGTTACCGTCAACGCCTTCGCTTTCTTTCACCTATCGTTTAACCTGCGTCTCGATACCTGTGTGCCTAACCGAAAGTCCGTTTCCAACCAGTAATAAATACAGTTTATCCTTGTTAATACCAGTGTTCGAATACCAATTCACAAATCAGTCCATCCTTAAATCCTAAATTATTATTACGTATTTCCCCGCAAAGGTAACGTAAATGTCGCAGCTCGATGTACCCGAATTCCAGCGATTCGCCGCGGAGATGTTTGCCAAACGAAAGCTCCGCGTTTCCTCCGTAGCGGTAAAGCACGGTAACGCAGCGTGTCCCTCTTGCAATTTAACTAAATATACGCCCTGCTTTACGATGCACGATCCCAGCGCATAGTTCTCGTCCGGCGACCCTATTTCCCGGGATCCTTTCATTCTTTTCCCTCCGCCGTTCGCCCGTTTTCGGTTGCGTTTCTCCTCCTCCAACCCCCGGCCAGCCCCCTCGTGACCAGTGGTCTTTGTCACCGACGGAAACGATGTCGGTCGTTCGTTCTCGTTCCTGGTTCCTACGCCATCGAGGTCCAACGCGCGCGTACACACACACACACACACGCGCGCACGCACCAGGATTGTCCTCCCGACGGCCGTGTACCTAATTTTACTGCCGGTGTCAGGTAATTAGAGGCGCGTCCGTGTTCGAACGTGATTTAAATGGAAACTGTCAAACCGGCGGCAGGATGTACGGGGTCGGCTCGATTAAAGAATCGGTCGCCGTGCACGCGCTTTTGGATATTATACGCGCGCCTGATCCCCTGGACGAACGATTTAGGTGTTCTTTATTCGCTTCCGGTTCCGCGAGCGAACCAAACGTTGGAAGAGCGGGACACGCTTGAAATAGAAACGCTTTTTTCCGAGGGGTTGGATTTGGGTGGATGTTTGTTGCGGCGGATTTGTTGCTGATTTTGGGTTCGGTTAAGCATTGTTCGCTGAGCTACAGCAGCGGAAAACAGTTTGAAAGCAAAGGGTCAAAGAAGATAAATAAATTAATTAATAAGGAATAACAATATAAATGAAATTCGTGTTCTATGCTAATGAATAAGTAGTGTTCTATCACAATGACGATAAAAATGAATAGATGAACAATGTTTGCGAGTCATAAAATTATGCTTTACATTGTCCTGTCGTTTTAGACTTTCGTTCGATACTGTATCTATACTTCAAGCGAATGAATTTATTAATTTTAGAGAATCCTAACGATCTGTTTTAAACTACGCCCATACAGTCCGCGATGTCGAGTGTGAAACACGAAACTTGGATTGGATTTGATAAAAATAATAGAACAGAATTTAACAATATTTTTAAAACACCATTTTGAAACCATTTGTCTTCGTTCGCGTTATATTTCGTAATTGATAGCCCCCTGTTCGAATTACGAGTTTGACACCACAGATATACCAAAGCAGCTTAATTAGTAAATAATTCAATTTTCCTTCCACGTGGCTATGCTTGTTTATCAAGTTTGTACTCGAAAAATCGATCAGAGTAGCAACCGCGAAAAGATAACACAGCGGCTTTCATTAAATCGTCCACGAACCCGGTCAGAAACAGACAGGGAAGACTGCGCTCGAAATTGCAGCGAATTCGTGGAAAGGAAAAAGCACTGGAGGGGCGGGGGTGGTTAGAGGGGGACAAAAACGGGAGGTTGGAAAAAACAAGGATGGCGTTCAGCAAAGAAGTCCGTCGGAATCGATACCGGTTCGATCAGCCGGCTCAAACGGCTGGAATTCTTGCCGGTTCCGAGCCAGGTTCCTAGCCAACAGCCGCAGCCCTTTACGTGGGCGAAGTCATAGCGTTGCGGGGTGGAACGAGATGTGGCTCCGTTTCTTTCAGCGTGCTCGGAATCCGATAGGACGTCTCGAAGAATCCGGCTGTACGCGGAAAACACGCCTTTTCCCGCGAAAAGAGAGATGCGCAGCGGCCCGAGGGGAGAAATCGGCATGGTTTCGGTAGGAATTTAACGTGGAAAGACACTCGACCGTTCTCTGTTCGCGTTTACGCCACCCCTATCGATTTAGGCCACGAAACGCGCATTTTAACGGATAATCGTTCGAGGCATCTGCGGACTCATAGAATGCCTTGCGTTTGAGCCTTTTCTAGACTGCCGTCAACAAAAGGAAAATTAAAATAAAAGGGTTCGGTCAGTTTATGAAACAGAAGAACAGAAATAAATATAACGTTCATGGGGGTGGATCGTGATATTCGATCCCTCTATTTTATCTTAATTTTAATATGCACGTGCACCGTGTCGAGCAAAAGTTACCGAAAGAATAAGTAAAGTAATTCACGAGGGAGTCCAACGAAGGAGATTTACATTTCGAATTAAGGAATGAGCGAAATATTAACCCTTTGCACTGGAAAGATGACTTTTGGTCGTGAAATGAAACCACGCTCAAAAATGTCCAACAATTTCTGCAATGCGTCAAGATGAAATAGTACTAGAACTTGTTTGTATTACAATTTTCTTAATTGGAATAAATTGCATGGAAGGTTATGGATATGGACTATTATGAAATCGGTATCATCAAGTGCAAGGGGTTAATAGTGGACGTGAACGCGTAGAGGATACAGATATACGAAGCATGAAAGTATCCTTACTTCTGGTCTTAAACTTGCGTTGGTTACTGTATGAGCTCAGGGGAAAGTAGGAACGAGGTGGAAAGAATGGGGCAAGAGAAGGAAGCAGCTAGTCGATCGAAGGGTTCACCTACACGAGCCGGTTACACGTGTGTGCGTATATTAAACGTACCGCTATCTCGCCATCTACACGCTCCACGCGCTGGCTTCCGAGGATCCTTTAAAGTCAACATTCCTCTCTTTAGAGGAGCCCCTCTCAACCACCACAGACATTGTTGCCCGATGAAAACGCTTCCTTTCGAACGGTTACCGATCCCGGAGTCTCGATGCCCATTTCACCAACCCTTTTCGCTGTCTTTGACATTTCGATGAACGCCCGGCGTTGCTTAACGCCTAGAAAGTTGCCTTTGCTGATATTTTTTATTGTTACGGGCATCTATTTCTTTTTTATGGTTTCTCTTTCGTTGGATTTAACCCTTTCGCTACGAGCGGTGACTATAGTCACCCGACGACTGACGCTCGCTACGTACGAACGGTGACTACAGTCACCCCATGATGTTTCACAAACAGTGTATTATTGCATTATGCGATAATTTTTTAACCCTTTCATTTCTACGGCCGATTACAGTTATGCTCTACGTAAGATTCCGCGGTATTGAACGTAGTACTGTATTGAATGTAGTATTGAACGTAGGCAATTGCAATTGTTCCGTAAGTGCACATTTTTGTCGTGGCGGCTTGTTCAGCGGAAGTTGGGCGCCGAAGAATCCTCCCGTAGCGAAAGGGTTAACGAGTTCTTGACGATCACACGAGACACGTGTACGTCCGTTTATTTAGAGGGTTTGGTTGTGAATAACAGTGACGAATCGTGTTGTTGGAGGTCGTAGAAAGCCATTCAGTTCGTATCATTGTGATTAATTCTCAATTGAGAATTACGAAGAATTGTCGAGATTGTTTCATGGGAGGTCAAAGTTATTTGACAAGGTAGTCGTATCAGTGGACCAGATCGAATTGTTAAAAATTGCTCGAAAGCTATCTGAGTATTGTAACAAAATAATAATTTTATTTTGCGGGCTAGTAGCTTTTTTACATCGGTTGAGAATTATACAAAAGGTTCGACAGTACTTACAATGATACAAATAAAAAGTTGGTGTAATCAGACATTACACCAGAAAGGTATAAGTCTTCTAAGTTTGTAAGACATATATCTTAACAATTTATTCTGGATTCTCTCGATCATGGATATAACATTATGCGATCTCTCTTCCAGAAAGAAACAAATGTCCAATAAAAAAAAGTTAAGCAATGTCTCCAAAGATTCGTGTGTCCAATCTTCAACCACAGAAACTCGTCTAAATATTCAAGAAGCAATGAATAAATGCTCTCAGGGTATTACGAGTTAAAAGGAATAAGCGCATCAACGAGTTCACACGGAAATTCTCGTTCGAGTTTTAATTATCGTAATGTGCTTAAGCTCGGCTGCACCGTTTGAACCGGCAAATTTCCAGCTGGTTCTTATTCCCCGGGGGCTATAACTTGGAGCACCGGCCTGCTCAAAGCCGCATTAATAAACATTGCCTCCGGACCGTGATGCTGCACGCATTCGCGTAATCGTTCTATGCTCTTACGGCGCTTGCCTCGTTTGCGGCAACGAATGCACACCCTCGAAACGTTTGCCGGGTGTCCCTTGTGCGTACGCCATCGCATGGCGGAGTAACACAAGAGTTGCGTGGTTCTGGTAGCTGACACGGGCAAACGGAAATTTTCCCAAGAACCGTGTACTATACGTGATATGTAACCAGTCAGACCCTATCAGCTGTTGTCCGTTTGTCGCGAGTCTCCGTTAGATTTCGAGATTTTGGGGTTTTCAGATGTTTTATTTCTGCTGTAGGAAATTATTTTATTGGCCGATGGGCTTTTACATAAACTACGAGCTAATGCAACGGCTTCTATTAATGAACTTTGAACTATGAACGAACTACGAATCTCATGAACTAACTGCAAACTATGATCTCTGAATTATAAACGAACTGACTTTAATTATTGCGAGGCTTCCTATTTATTTGCCTCGGGCCTGATAGGCGGTTCCTCTCCTTACCAATCAGGACCTTCGGAAAAATGCCCGCCTTCGATATCCCCACGCGTTTGGATCTAGGATATCAGCCGTCTACATTTTCTTCGGGGATCAGGTTTACGGCCGCGACCGTTTATCCTTACAACGCAGGCGTTGTTTAAAACGGCGCCGGAAGATAACGCGGCCCCGAAAAAATAACACGGCGACACCTCGAAGCCTAATCCGCGGTCGCCTAAAGAAAGCAATGGCAATCGGCATTCGTTATTCTTTGCCGCTTTCCCCTATACAAAGGCCCCATTGATTAGTAAATTGCCTAAACTGCCAAACTTTAATTTACAAGATCTAACACGTTACGAAGCATAAAATCGAAAGCTACGAAAAAGGTTCTTCCTAAGTTTCTTGCTTTTATACATGGCTTGAAATCATTCGATCGGTCGCGGTAGAAATAGGTATACGTGAAATATTGGTGGTTAAAGGAAACGAAACGAAAAGAGAACGATATCTCGACGATCGCGTTCGCGTTCCGTCGACCGTGTACAACTAACCACTCGACGACAGAATCCGAGTGTTCGATTCTCAGCGATGTGGCACCGAGGGAATTATCGCCGACGGCAAATCGACGCGTCGCCGGTTAGGTGGGAATCAAGTAGTCTTAATTGGAAATAATTCCGACACGCGGCCCGTCGGGAGACCGGTTTCCGCGCGAATAAAGGGGTACGTTGGAGCAATCGGATTCTTGGCGATGCTTCAAAGCTCTAGAAACGCATTCATAGCGCTCGCGCCTCTCCATCGATTCGACTACGGACAATTCGTACGAGCGCGTAAACGTGCTTCTCAAACGAGGAGGGGTCGCGCCTCTGCCATTCATCGCGATCCGCTAATCAAATCGCGGCGATTTCTCGCCGGATAATACGTTATGCTTTGTGTTACGTTTTAACTTAGGATTTTTAGATTTTGTGCTATTCTTTCGAAATCAACATTATACATTTATAGGAAATTCTACTTTTATTCACAATTAGCAGAGTGAGATGATAGATGTGTAAATAAAATACAATGAAGTGATTAGGATATTAATAATATATATTTAAAACAGTTTAATAGTAACAACTTAAACGACGTTTCATCTTAGCAACTACGACGTTCTTACTTCCTTCAAAATCATACTTTTTCTGCGTTCACAGTCAAACCCTTTTTGCCACGGGCTCGCATTTTCCCAGTCGTATATTCTTGCAAACGCTCATTTCCTTTCTTTCTAATTCTAAACCTTTTTCACTCGATTCATTCGGTCACGTTCACCTAAAATTCCTCAGTCGCGACATTTTCTCTAACGCTCATCTTTCGTGCCTTAGACACACTCTAGTTCAAACATTCTACGTTCACACGGCTATCGCTCGACTCAAGCGCTCTTCACATTTTCTTAAACTCGCATCCACTCGATCGCATCCACTCGATCGCATCCACTCGATCGCATCCGCTCGATCGCATTCCTACATATTTGCGATTCAACTACCCTACCTACCCTAAGGGTATACCTGCACGTACCGCACGTATTTGGTAGAAAGGAAGGGCTGACTAGCCCTCCTTCCTACAATATTTTGAACTGTTGTGATTGGTTAGGATCTAGCTGCAACCTTTTGTATAAAAACCGAGCAATTTCTGGAAAATAAAGCACAAACACCCACAACAACCACCCATTAAATACCCTCCTCAGGAGAACCCAAAACAAAATCCTAAAAACTATTACAGGCAAACCCCTCAGATACCCCACAGACGATCTCCTAAACGAGACCAATATTCCCCACCTTCACGCATACATATCAACCCTAATTAACAGATATGATGTCGCCCACCACCATAATCCCTTAGTCCAAATCACAGGGACTTACGACCATAACCGGATCCCTTACAGGACAAAAATTCCCATACCGCTTTCACTCAAGGCCCAATCATAATCCGCACTTTACACTCAACCCAATTGCCTTATCATCAATTCCGGTTAATCCATTCCTGGATAGGAGGTTTTTTGAAACTTTTCCTCCACACACTTCATGCTAATCGCAGATTTTATCTGCTCACTTCCGTAGCTAACACCATTCTACACAGCTTAGCCGATAAGTCTGGTCTCACAGACAGGAGCGGCGCAACTAGCCAGCAATCTTGAAAAAAAAAAAGAAAATAAAGCACAAACACAAGGTGAGCTCAAGCGTAAGCAGCATAAGCATAAGCATTTGTAAACAAAATAAGTGAAAGCCGAATATCCCCAATTAGGATAATATACATAATCGAGGGCAACGAATTGACCTATCCGAGACGACAATGTTATTGTCAACACAGGTGCCCTCCGGTCGCACTTGCAGAAATAAAAACCAACTGCGAATCTGTAATACAGTCGAATAAACATTGTCGATAGAGTCGCCTCGAGATTCGGAGTTTTTTTTGTCCAACCGTTCCTTCCAATTTAGGCATCCTTACACATTAAACAGTAACATACCAACTCTGTCGTTCGATCAGTTTGACGCCTGGAACACTTCCCAATATCAACCTCTTCATTAAGAGTAAACTTTCGCTGCGCAAGGCGAATTATTAAAAACGAGGAGATTTCGAGAGCGATACCACTGATCTCGCTTCTATACGCATATTTTATCTGTTTGTTATCATTTAGGGTTCTTGTATCATTGTTTAAATTCGTTTTGCTCGACGAGAAGCAAGTATTCTCGTTTAGCCGTGGCTTGATAATCGTACCTAATGCGTGGCATGTGTTTTGGATTTTACGACGTTGAGGCTATCAGAGAGAATTATGTCGTATTCTGCACAATTAATGAAAATGTGCTTTGATCGTGGGATAAAAATGCCTTCGTTCCGGGCCAGAGAGACGTTAGCGTTGTTTACCGGGTAATAAATTCCTTTGGCTTTTCTAATTACGTACAGTCGTGAGTCGTTTCAGATAGAATCGCTGGTAATCCTAATTGAAACATTAGCGAACAACAAATGTGGTTTCTAAAGGTTTAACGAGGCACGTGTAACGCCTTCGTTTATCCAAATGGAATGTCATATTCTTGATTCGATTTTATCTTCCTCGATCTGAGATTCTTCAAGCGTATTTATTGCCCCGTAATTCACAGCGTTTCTGAATTTTCGTTTCTTGATCCTTGTGAAACGTGTTCGAGTTTCTTGTTGATTTCATTATCGAATTTCGAAGGACTGGGTAATTAGACGAATTCGTGTTCGCGTAAGCGTTCATTAAGAGTCTAATGAATAGGACCGACGAGGATCTTCGATCGAATCTTCGGATTCTTCAGCGGTTTGGCTCGCACTTTCACGGCTTGTACCGATGAAATTGACGGGTCGAGATCTGATCGAACGATGTCGATCTCCTCTTCCAATTAACCGAGAAAATTAAGAAATCGGTTCCTGTTTCTAACGATCGTGTTTCGTTTTACATTCCATGCCATAAGTTTTATCCTCGGGCCCTAAACGATGCTAATAGGCTAATTACAACGACCGATGACCGAATAATAAAATGATTTCACTTCGAGCAAGGTATACCGGACAAGAAGGGATACTTTCACGTGAAAGCAGATTTCCTGCGAGGTTTAAAAAAAATTGGAAACAGCTTAACACGCTGAACGTCAAAGGATACATATAATGTTGAAATATTACCTATAACGAATAGGTTACAGCGTGTAACTATTTTCAAATGTTTTATACTGCATTAATTTCTTGATGCCATTGTATTAACGATGATAACAATAAAAAATTGACAAGTACCGACATTTGTCCAAGTTACGTATTTCTACCAATCTGAACGTGATGGTCATCGCTGACAATTATTTCGTCCCCTTCAAGCAAGGCGCCTACATCCGCCCCTGTTTCAGCCAGGAAGTTCCCTTTTCCTTCGTCGTTCATTTTTATCCCGGATGGCGCAAAACTATGAGACGATGATATTTAACGTCGTGTAAGTAACTGTTCACGACTACGACGCGTCGCACGCGTTTACGACGCGTTAACGCCGAATATGGGCCGCTCGACTTTCGTTCGCGATAATACCCGCATCGATAGCTTCTTCTGTTGCTGGAAACGCGGACAGCCAGTCCGATTTTTTTCCCGCTCGTCGTTGAAACGTTTATGTCCGTTTGAACCGTTGGAGCGTTTTCCGGGGCTGAAACCGAGCGTGAACGTAGCCGGAAGTTGAATGCGACGCTGCGTCGAGGGTGTGTGCACGCGGGCTGCTTTGAATTGGGTCGTTGGAAAAAGTTGCATAGCAGTTATCTACGACTTTCTGAGTTATCACCAGCTTCCGTTATAGTTTCGTCTCTCTCTCTCTCTCTCTCGCTCTCTTTTTCTCGCACACTTTCTCACTGTTGGTTGAATTATTTCACAGGGAGGAGGGTAGTTTAGTTTCCTTCGAATTTGGAAAATAAACATTTCCTGGTACTTTATGTCGTGCATAAATCGAAATGGATGAAATTACGAACGTAAAAATTGTGAGTTAGCGATAGAACGGTTGGTGGATGCGACGTCGGAGGCTATAAGCGGTATAGCCGGTATAGATATTCGAAGTTTCATCAAAAAGTTGCGAAAACCTGGCTAGTCATGTTGGCGCGGGATCGAACGAAAATTTCGCCCGTCATGTCGGTCCGCAACTCAAAGTCGTTCCAATCATCGCAGTTCTATATTCCGTTAGCTGACGTCAAGGGGGACACGTTGGCGTGGAAAAAGCTATGGTTGCCGTATAAATTTTTGAAAAAAAAAAAAAGGAAAAAGGAAAAAACGGGTAACAGAATGAAAAACCAGAGAAACGCGTCGGTCACAACGATTCAACGTCAGTCGAGAATTTTTCCAACGTGACTTCGATGCTGTTGTATTAATCTGCGCGATGTATAGTTTGACAAATGAAATTACACATCCTCGAGCAATTTTTTTTTTTCTTTTTGTTACAGAAAAAAGTACAACAGGCTATATGTATTTACCGAAAACATAATACCTGTGATATTTTACATAAACGTATCCATTTTCATTCTCAAAAGCTGCTCGAATTTTTACGATCGTTCGAAGTTGCGAGACATTTAAAGGAAAATCACTCCTTCTTCCTGCAATAAAACTAAGAAATTCGTATTTGTACGAAAGCTGACTAATTCTTCGATTATTCGTTTCCTTATTGGAAGAAGAAGATTATAAAAGCGGTAATACGAAAGGTAACATCTCCAAGTTTAACTTTATAAGGTAGTCATGCTTAAACACCGGGGTACAAATCTCAAGAAGCAATCGGCAAATAACGCGTTCCACCTACATCGTAACCGCAAATTCATTAAGCTCGCCCTCGAGAGCAATGTCGGCCGGGGAAGATGTTAGTTTTCTCCTACGGTTCATTTCAAGTTCGTCAAGTTACCCCCCTGTAAATGAAACTTGCTGCGGCACAGAGGGAGGTGGGTAGGTGGTAGTCGTGCCGGAAGCCGCAGCGTAATTGGAACGTACCTGTGGAGTCCCGTAACATATAATGTTTACAATTCCGTTATATTTCCTCCCCTAATCACTCGTGCTTGCCGCGGCGCTGTTTCACCATCTGTAACCCTTGCCGGGAGCATAATGACGTCCCAGTCGAATCTCGTTACGGGCCACAGAGGAAGGCGATCCCCGACTTGGATTTCCGGAAGTTCATTAAAGTTCAAAAGGGGCCGACAACATTAACGACACGACCGGTCGCTGTTGGATTTTTATCGAGCCGCGAAACAAGGGATTTTTCGAGAGGGGACAGCCTCGTTTCTTCGCTTGCTTTCTCCTTTCTTTTTCTCTCCTACAATTTGGGTTCGACTTTTTGCCATTCTTCTTTCAGCGAACTCGGTCGATCGACGGATTATCCGAGTCGTGGAAAAAATACGCCGCGGGAACGTAAATAAATTGAAAACCTCGGGTAAATTCGTGGAATTCAAAGCTGAATTTATTTTACTTTTAGTTCACGGTGATTCTCTTGAACGAATCGAACGAAATTCTGCGGGCTTGGATTCAACTGCAGAAATTTAACCCTTTGACTGTCGTAGGCGCATGTATGTGTCTTTGGCGAAAGTTACTCGCGTGGATTATGGACGTGTACAGTAGGGGGCAAAAGTTTAACCCTTTGCACTCGGCTGTCCCCTCTCATGGGACATCGTAATCCTAGCATATGATAGTTTCGCAAATTTTCGGACTTTAGTTCAGACCCGGACGTTAAATAGTCATATATGTAAATTTCGAATTAGAAAATTTTTGAAGTTAGTATCATTAAACGACTAACGGTCACCCCTCGAGTGCAAAGGGTTAACACTATTCCTACCACGACCGGTCAAACGACCGTATTTAAAATTGTGATTAGAATTTCATATATACAACATAATTGAATCGCCTTTAAACTTTAGACTTTTCCTCAAATATACATATAATACATTTTTCAATATTCGCTTCTTTTTCCATTGTTCACTTTTTGAGAAAAATTTGTAGTCTGTCTTACGTGGAAATGTCGCAGTAGGAATAGTGTTAAGACGAGAGAACAGTGTAGAACATAGTTTTATAGACTGCAAATATTATTATGGTAGAACGCTATTTATGGATTAGCATAGAATGCAAATTTTGTTTATCATGCCATTCCTTATAAATTAGTTAGTTTAATTTCGTTAACTCTTTGGTCTTAAATTTTTGTCCACTGTTGTATACGTGACTCTGGCGGAAGTTGGTCACGTGGATTACGGACGCGTATATGCGTTTGTTAATTTTTCCTCGCTCCCATTTAGAGTAACGCAATTGCTAATAGAGCGTCGTTCACGCGGAACACTTCGACCGGGAATATTTACCACTCAAAGGGTTAATTTTATTTATTTTGTCAATCATGAGTAAGTTTGGAGAGCAAAGTTTCTCGATGAAACACAGAAACATGTATCGGACGAAGAACACCGGCTTTACCGCCGCTTGTCCGAAATTGCTGCTTTATCTCTGCTCAGCTGTTGTTTTCCATTATGCAAAGTTTCACGGGAGCACGACGGTAGCTTTCGGAACGGCGGTTCCATTAAATCTAACGGGGCCGGGTTATTAAGCCGATACGTGTAAAACATTTCAGGTTCATTTGGTAGGTAGCCGTTTAGACGGCCACTTTTTACTCGGATCCTCGTCACGGTGTTTACGACACATTTAATTGCAAACTTCGGGGCGCCCCGCCCGGCTAAAAGCGTCTCCAGTTCTGCCGTGGACAATTTTAACGTTACCATCAAATTTCGACATTGAAGTATCTTATAACGAGACGAGGTAACGGCGTATAAACTTTAAACGAATTCGAACTAATTAAACTCTGACCGACCTGGTAGCTTATAAACTAGCTGAGAACACGATAACACTCCCTCGCCTTCATCTTTTTACGGTACAGACACAATCATAATTGATAATTCCATCTACCAATCTCCTTTCGACCGATTGCAGAAGCTCGTTTATTTTGTTATACCAATAAGTGTATCGAAAGTAAAAACGCGTTGCACTTTTCTCTTAGACAACAGAATTCTTGCTTCGTTTACGGTTAAAGTAAGGGACAAAAATTTAAGACCAAACGGTCACAGTAAATAAATAAATTAATTAATGAGAAATAACAGTATAAATAAAATTTGCATTCTATGCTAATCAATAAATAATTTTCTGTCGTAATAATAATAAAAATGAACGTACAAGCAATATTTGCAAACCATAAAGCTATGCTTTACTTTGCCCTCTCGCCTGAAACTTTTGTCCGCTACTGTACATCGAATAAAACATATGTTTCAATTATTTTCGAAACAAATTGCATCAAAAACAGTTGAAGCTTCCGTCTGGAAGTTAAACCGGTTGAGAATACCGATCGAAAAGACGGGGGCAACGAAAACCGCGGCAGCCCTTAGACAGGGTCGTCTGAGAAGAGATTAACATAAAGCGAGACGTGGCTCGGGGACTAGGTAAGAGGATTCTCGATTCGAGTAATGAAAGTACCCCCATGCTGGATAAATAGACGTCGAAGCGTACAGCCAGCGGACTTGAATGAACACGGGGCGACGATGTTATGTACGTGTGTAAGTAACTACGTTCTCTTGTAACTGCTATGTCAAAGGCTTCCCCTTAGATCTATTGATACATTTCAAGATGAGTTCGGAAAGTTCCTCGGGATTTCTGAAGCTTCACGAATCCACGCTTTGCTGTTTCGCCCCCCCCCCCCACGCTGTACTCTTGTCTATATCCGCTTCTTAATTTTATACGCTTGTCCGTGAATCATGAGAGTGGATGTTCCGTGTCGAAATTCGCCGGAGAAACTGCGAAAAACGAAACGGTGATCTCTTCTTGGTGCTCGAAATGTCGTAGCTCCGGGATCGAGTCACGTTTTCGTTTGCAATGCGTTTAAAATAAACGGGCACGTCTCCTTTGTAACGTAAAATCGGTTACGCTTTCGTTGGGACCGGAAGAAGGTGGTAATTTGATTCTTTTCCACGCAGTCTCGCGTCGTTTATCGAGGATGTAGTAATTTTTTTTTTTTTTTTGCAAACCGTAAAACATCGGCAATAGAGTGGAGCGTTTAACTGAAAAGGAAATCGAAGCGTCCCCCGAGGATGCGTTTTCGTTCCGCGCCCCCCGCAGGCTCGATAAACGTAATCTTTCCAATCACTATAAACACGAACGCGATAGCGACGTTCCCTAAAGTATCAACTATTTTCCTTTTACCTTTCGTTCTCTTCGTTCGTGTTTTTTTTCTTTTACGGATACCAATAAAAGAGGAGCTTAACAATACTCGTTGCAACAGCGCACGGATGGCTCGGCTGTTGTACCGGAAACCGCTTCTGTCGTTCGCCCCGATTTCAAAACACGTGGAACCTTCGAACGAAAACTTTCGACGTTCTTTCGGAACTTGTTTCACAAACATCGTGAATCTTTATTTTTCCCCGCTGGCAATTTTTGTTAATAATTCTGTTCTCCAAGAAATTCGGAGCGATTCAAGTGATTACGGTTGTTCTGCGTACCTGGCCGTGGAACAAATTTATTTCGCCTTATAAAACGATTTAAATTGTCCTTTATTCTTCACAAACCGCATTAACCGTTAAATGTAGGTTATTTTTCTTACACTTTGAAAAAAATATATGTAGGAGCCAGAAATTACCCATGGATTTATTAAGTTTTATTGATATTAATTAGGATTTAAGATTATGAAGGTTTAGTGGCGAAATTATTTCGTGGGGCGGCACTGCCTGCGTGGAGGGCAAAAGATCGTGAGCGAGAGACGCGCAGTTGTAAAAACGATTTTGTCACGAGATGTTGTTGTTCGGCATAATTTCGTTGTTCGACATTTGTTCATTCCGTGCGCAGTGTATATGTATTTGTAACTTAACTCTCTTTTGTATTATTTTAATATATATAATTATTTATTAATTATTTCCTACATTACGTAGACATGTACATGCTAACGCAGGGAAAAGTAAAGAAGAAATTTTGTTTGTCTTTGTAGTAATTTATTAAAAAACATTCTGTTGCATATCTGCAGCGCTATGCATTTACTAGAAAATAACACTGATTAATTACACGTGAAAATTTTTAAAACGATTGTTTGCCTTGGCAAGGCAAAGGGCTACTCCACACTTCTCACACTTTATTTCTGTGTATCCCTTGCACCCATTTATTATATTTTACACCGGCTGCGAACACAATTATCTGTTCAGTGACAAACATTATCTGTTCTAATGTTGTTGAAAGAAAGACAGTCTTGAAAGAAAAAAATGCGTTGCTACTCGATAAAATACATCATGTAGATAGTGATAATTCTACAACAGCATGTAGTAAGCAAATACTAATGACTTTGAGGCCGTTTCAATGGTATGTTATAAAATTACAGCGATATGCATTTAAGAGTTAATGTCTCCTTGGCAAGAAGAAATCCTTGTTTCGTATCTTTCCGTATAATAAGACCTGTGTAATTACTAAGGTAACCTCGAACCAACCTCTAACATCCAAAAGTCGCTTTAATATTCCCATACGCCCCTTAATTAATATAAGATTCACGTGTCCATGTAGACCAAAAAAGAAAAAAAAGAAAATTAATAAGACACTCTCCGCAATCTCACGTTAACCGATTTTTTCTCGTCATCAACGGAACCACCCTCGAATCTCCGTTCCTCGATCCAAACGTCTAATTTAGTCGTGGAAACAGCCATTTGCGCACGCATCGTTCTCTACACGCTCCGATCCCGCCCCTAGGGTGTCCTAGGTTTTTTCGGAATCAATTATGATTTCGAGGGTCTGTTTTTGCCCGAGAGGAACCGAGAGGAACTCCGTTGAGCGACGCATAATGGCCCTGGACGCTTAACTCTGTCCAAGCGACATTAGTAACCGATTTTCCGTTTCATCGCGTCCCGGGACCCGCCACGATGCTCCCGCTTATCAACGATCGCCATTTGTGCCCTCGTGGAAACTCCCTTATCACCGTTCAGTCGGCGCACTTTCGTCGCACAAAGCGAGGGTCATCTTCCTCGCGTGCTCGCGTCACACCACCCCTCTCTCGACACATCACCAACCGTTCCCCTTGCTCGTATGGTCCCATGGACACACGCCGATGATATACAATGTACACCGCATATACAATGTGTAGTATCGTAATTAATTTTATAGAGTAAGAGAAAATGAGAGGTGGACAGCGAGAGTTCAGACCTGCTTGGGGGAAAACCCTTGTCGACGCGCGAGGCCCTCGAAAAGTGCCGAAATATGGTTCATGTTTTTGGAATATGCCCAAATATGGCCATACTTGAGGGATTTTTCCGAGGTACGTGGTGGGAGAAAGGCCAAGGGCCGGCGACAGTTTTCTTTGGTCAAACGGGGCAGAGTTGAATTAGACGTTATACGTATGAATTAGACGTGTAGAGAGTCGTGTGAAGAGTAAAATTTGAACATAATATTGTAACTATATTTCCGTAATCATAAATAAATATTATTATTATTATTATTCTAACACTACAAATGGTGCACAAAACTCCTTATGTTTACGTACAGCAGATTTGTAACGTTTGAAATAAAAAAGAACCTTTTGGACGTCTGACGCGCATCGATCAGTTTGTTAAATGAAACTAAACGGATTTGGCGACATGTTCTTTACGTTTGTTAATGGAAAACGTGAATGAACTAGAAACCACTATGGATTGTTGTGAATTGAAAGGGCGAAGGGAAAAGGAAAAGGAAGGCGGTGTTTCGTCTGGGGTCTGCTAGTGGACTCAGGCTTACCTAGCAGGCCAGTGTTTTAGGCGCACAGGGATAGGAAGGAACAGATCGGAACTCATGTATACAGAAACCGCGACGGACTCGAGTACTTGAAAGAAAGGTAGTTAGTTGATCAGGATGGTCCCCACACCTCCATTGGCATATTTAAATGACTAAAATTTATAGCTTTAATAATTTTGATAATTACACTATAATATACCCCTACTAAAAGTATAATGGATTCTATGATCTTGAGTATGATAAATAATTATATGAAACATCTCTGTTCTCTCGGAACCTGACAAATCACAACTGTTCAAGCAGTTCTGTCAACGTCCGCTAGCGAATCGTTCAAAATTCTTGTCTCTTCTTTCGCGGCGCGAATTTCACTAGCGTGCCGAGACTTTAAGTGCCGACTGTGTGTACACATGCCCGCGTACACTGCACACACACACACACACACACACACACACACACACACACATATGCGAACACGTACGAGTACGAAACACGGGAGCATAAAGTTGGTTGACACTCGCATTACAGATAGGACTTTGCATTCGGATGGCAACCGTACAGAACTGCGCCGCGCGAGTTTTGCTCGCTGGTGAATATACCTCGGGGCTTCTAAGGTATCAGCTGCAACTAGTTCCATTACGGGATCCGTCTGCCATGCCTGGTAAACTTTTGCAAATTAAACGGGCTCGACCCCCGTCCCCCCGCCCCCTCTCCTATAGCTTCGCTGTATTGTGATTGATTCTGTGTCGTCGACGCGTCGATGACTCGGTCGGGCATCAATTATCCGGGCGACCGGAAGTTTCTGCGACGCGGACCCCGTTCGAGGATTAAATTTGCCACCTCACGCGTCGCTGGTCGGGAACTGATGGTGGACGGAATTCGTATCGACGGGTTCCATGCGCGAAAAATGATCCGCGATAGGGAAGGAGCGCGAAAAGTATCCAGCCAATATTGTTGCGTCGGCGATGAAACGAAAATTGGGCGGAAGGATGAACGCGTTGAGGTGTACAATATAGCGTGGTACAGTAGCGGACAAAAGTTTAAGACGAGAGGACAATGTACAACATAGTTTTATATGTGTGTTATATGGTTGAAAGTTTAAGACCGAAGGGTCTGCGAAAATACAATAATTCGTGTATGAGAAATAACACGATTAATGAATTTTAAGTTTCGTACCGATCAATAAGTACTATAACGATCAATATTAACGATCAAGATGGATTTATAGATAATACTTATAAACCATGATACTTCTATTCTGTAATATCTTCTCGTCTTAAACTTATACTCACTACTGTATATAATATTTATTAGAAATGTTTAATTTAAATAGTGAAGTTGGAAAAAAATTATTATTAATAATAATAATAATTGATAAAGAGGTTGCGACAAGTTAGAAGGAAGAGGAGAAAAATAAAGATAAGGGTAAAGGTGACGGAGTGTATTATATATATTATCTATTTATTTATTTATTTGACGGGTAAGCACCCTTTATAAAGAAATAATACAGTAAAAATAAAAGTAAAAGTAAAACTAAAAGGTTTATAAGATATCGTTTGATTGATTGTAACTGTAATCGAAAAAATGTTGTGGACATTTTAAAGTCCATCTAAGTGTTTTACCAAATGAAAGTATTGACGGGGGGACTGTAACGATCGAATTTTTGTGCTTGTTCGAAATTTAGAAGGGGCGGGATTTTAGAAGGGAAAGTAGCGTTCTCACGGGCCGCATCCATAAGAAAGGTAGAACCTCAAAAAGAATTACTTTGGAAAGTAAACGAGCTTCCCCCGAAGTCCGGGTTATGGAATTTACATAGCTATTAGCTGGGAAACTTTAGCGTGACCTACGGTGAAGCTTGAATTTCGCCGTAATTTAATAATGAATCTTCAAAAGTGAAAACAAAAAGGAAGGTTCGAGGTGCAGAAGCTTCAAGTTGCATTACTCTGCTTATATAGAAACTTCTTTATTACCCGGAATATTTGTAAAACGAGGATTATTTTCGTTAAAAGAAAAAAAAACGCGCGAAAAATCGCGATTTCTCTTTCGTTTATTAATTAACACCACACCCAATATTTTTCGTCCAGCTTCAAAGGCAAAATCGACTCGAATGACATATTGTGACGAGCCTGTCCCGTAGCACGAAACTCAACAGATTGCCCACCATAAAATCGAATAAACTTCATATCAAACAATTTGATCGAATCAAACTGAAATCATCATTCTCGACAACGGAAACAAAAAATAGTCACAACCTTCCCCCTCTCGTATTGCTATTCACAAATTTCTCCAGCGTACCGTTGAACAAACTTCGTTTCAAACATTTGTTCCGCTCAAATTCAAACTACCAGTTCGTGACAGTAGAAAAAATGGGAACGCCATTGTTCCCTGTAGCGCTTTCGGGAGCAGCATTATACAAAGTTGGCGGCGGTGCGCTGTACGGTCGCGAAGCTGGCGGCGAACAACGAAGGGGAGCGTAATTCAGATTTTGGCGCAATAATTAGACGGGCAAACTAAACGATCGGAGGCGCGGAGGAAAATTCATTTGACATTCGCGTGTCTCCTGTATCTGTATTAGTTTGACACACTCGATGGTGGTTCATTGTTCGTGGTCCGAATTTCAGTTGATTATCACAGAACGCGTTAGATCTCCGGCCCAATAATTTTCTGCCGGAATTCGTTCCTCCTCGTCATCCCTCTACCCCCCTTCCCGTTCTGCCCCTCGCTCCGCGTTTCTATTCTTCGTGGTGCTCGGTTTTGTTTCGCGACG
This sequence comes from Tetrapedia diversipes, assembly GCA_033822845.1. Lineage (NCBI taxonomy): Eukaryota > Metazoa > Arthropoda > Insecta > Hymenoptera > Apidae > Tetrapedia > Tetrapedia diversipes. The sequence continues at coordinate 339,924 of JAOPTO010000207.1, read as the reverse complement.
CAATCAGTTTCAGCTTCGCGCCTCGATGCCCCGCGTCGAACTTCCGTCGCCGATAAACACGCCAGGCGATCGCGGAATAATAAAGTGGCGGAAGAAGGTGGAACGGAGATACCGGGGTTGAAGGTGTATAAAAAGATGGGAAAAAATGGTCCGTTCTATGCATCCGGTTTACGAGTCCGCGTCGAAATGCCTTCCCTAAGCTAATCCGTCTTGCTTCCTTCGAATGTTGTACACAGAGTGTTTCAAAGTTATGGATTAATCGAGTCGAGGCTGGTAGGGGATCGTGTAACATTTATAAGAATGTATAAAAGATTATAACAATCTATAATTAACAGTTTGCTGGCCGCTGTCACGTACGCGTCACCTTTTTCTCCAGCGGTGATGAATCTTAAGGGTTAATTCTTTAAGATAAGACGTTATGGGTAGTAATTTAAAGATATAATACTGTGCAATAAAAACGGCGTAACGATTATCTTAATAACTTCTTTAATAATAATTATATTACAACTACTTGTGTTACGAACAATTGCGTAAGTAGTAGAACCTGCGTTAATCCCGTCGGTGGCAGAGTAACGGCGATTCGATAAATGTGCAGCCGGCAAAGTGTTCTCAGTCCTTCGAAATACATAGAAAATTAATTTCACGGTTCTCCTTTAAATCGATCAATTTTCAAACCCGCGAAATTCACCCCTCGATCTCCCCTAAACCTATTCCCTCGGCAAACACGCGAACCTTCGCAACGACGCGACGCGGCTCGTCTAGGACGAGGGTCGAATTAACCCCGCCGAAATTGTGTGAGGAGAATTACGTTTAATTAATTCGACTGCTCGATAATAGGTGATTAGAAGCGTCCCGAACATGTCGTAGCTATGCCCCTTTTAAAATCCTCCTCGCAGGCGTGTCGTCGAGCATGCATAGCTGTCACGGATAACAGCTCGTTCGGTGTATTTTATAAGCCCGCGCGTGTCGACGTTGGTACGTTGTTACGCGGCGGCGGCCACGTTCCTCCCTTCTTCGAACCTGTAATCATCACCTACCATCTATTCGAGCAGCGGTGCGGAAGGGGCCGAAACCTGCGGGCCGAATCCGAGGCCCGAACAGGAGTAAGGACAGCCGACAGTTACCACGGAACGTCCCGACGATAAATATACGCCCGCTTCTGCCTCCGCTATGAAGTTGTCCTCCCGTCCCACTCTCTTATTCTGCTTTGCCCTTCCCTACCATTCTTGGCCGCCGTGATCTTTCGTGAGCGCTCGAGGGTGCAGCTGATCCCTCCAGAGGCAAAAGGATATGGTTAAGTTGTCGGGGTTTTATTAGCTTCGGTGACGGTGGTGATACGGATTGCGTGAAATCAGGATATTCTAAGGGGTTAGGTTTTTCGATGGAAAGTATTGCGAGAATTTGGTTTGATTTTGAACTTGCGTAGAGAGGTGGCATGGGACTGTGGCGACCTTCCTGCCATTGACACTAGGAGGGATCTACCGACTACCTTTCTCGCAAATGCTTGAGTCCGCCACCGGACATTTTTGAATTGTTGAGACAACACAAGGGGTTGGTTTATGGATCGTTGTAGAGCATTGTGCGTTTTAGGTAGCGTAACAGTGTTGGTATCGCTTAGTTGTTCTTCAGGTTGTTCTCTCGAGCGTAGGTACTCCTAGCATCTTAGAACGAGGCGGTTCGTAATTGTTATAATCGTCTGAGAACCAATTAGATATATTTTTCACAGCCATCCGACAGGTATGGTAACGTTCTCCTTTGGGGTGCTTCCTATGCCCAATTATCTCGAAGCGAACTATAACGCTGTTACCGGCACCAGCGGCGTGTATTTAGCCATAGAAGTAGCGTAACAGCAACAGCCGCGGTTAATGAGCGTGGGGTAAGAAATTTCTACGACGAAATCCGTCGATGGGGCAATTTACGATAATATCGGTCGGCTCGTTGGCCGCGTGTAATGGAATCTCGAAAAGGGGCATTATCGTCAAGGATTACGCCCGTTGGCTGCTGATATTGAGTGGAACGCTGCTAATTGCAGGATCGTTTACGTGTTACGCGGTCAGATGTGTTCCGTTTGATAGGCTAAATACCTGGCCGCCGAAACGTCCAGAGGGCGACCTATTCCGGATTTCAAGGAATGGCCCCTGTGAATGAACGGTTGTCAGACGTGGCCCGATATTCTCTGCCTCGTAGAATGGTAACCGATGGTCCGTTGATTACCATCATCGATTCAACGCCGTATCTTCTACGACGTGGCGTCGAGCGTGTAATTTCGCTCGCTCCGCACGTCCGCTCGCGTTCCATCGTGCTGTGCTTTTGACAGTCGGCTTCGAGACGCCTTTGACTTTCCGCCTGCACGCGTATCATAGCGCCCATAATATGTAAAAACACGCTAAGTACTTCAAGCGGAGTATCTCTCATTTAGAGAGCGAAACAAATTTTTATGCAACTCCTATTGCTTTAATAGCGTCTGCGTGGATTTAAATTTACAGAAAACTTCGTGGTTTAGTTACGAAGTGTCTTGTTCGTGCTTTTTTTTCGCATTCTTACGAACAGTTCACATCCGTTAGAATTACTCGTGCATTTGTTCGCTTCATAATCTCTTACTCGAATCGCTGCTTTTTACCTTCCTGGTCGCTGTTGTAATTTAGGTCCGCGTATCGATTTCCATTAAAAAGCCAGGATTGTCCGAGGTTGTCTAGCTGGAACCTCAGCGCACCGTAGGTTCAATCGCGTGTATTTGGCTCAGAGCGAAACGCATTCCAGGCGGCGATGCGCTAAGGATCTGATTACAATTTCACCCTTGCTCGCCCTCATCCCCATCCGGTCTCGTCTCTCCCTCCAGCGGCACGTCTCAATTTAAATTTACCATCAACCTGCAAATTGTTCCAATTTAGACGGTACCGTGGAAAATGAAAACACCATGCGCCATGGACATTCCGCGCATTATCGCATTCGACGGCTCGCGGATTACCGATGCGCGGGCGCTAACGAGCGCTCGATTGTTCCTGCCAAAAAACGGCCGACGTCTGGTCGAAAAATGTTGCCACCCCGCGAAACAGGGTCTGTCGCGCACGAGCAGTAAAAGAAACAGCCGGATAGATCCTGTAAATACAGGCATTCGGCCGACGGACCAGGGGAAACGACCAACAAAGCCGAAGCGGTGGGGGGGGGGGACAGGTGTGGCGAAAGGAGACAGAGGGCTAGCGGTAGGGGGTGGAACGGTTCCCATCAGCGTTTCATTTTTATCCCGCGAGCCAGAATTTACATCTCCGGCAGAAGCATTTAATCAGCTGATGCCCACGGCGGAATGGAATTTAGTGGTGCTTTAAACGGCAGCTCGGGACGGGGATGGAGTGACGAGGGTGGCCACTGGGTGCTAGTTGAACGAGGAGGACAGGGAACCGGTCTGCTCGCGAGTACGTACCATTGGCGGGAACTGTACTCTGTACAGGGTGTTTTGAAACACTGCAACCGTGCGTTATTTTGTACGGAAAGATACCGTTGAAATTTTTCTTTATCGTAATAATGTTGTAAATATATAATAGCCACGAAACGCCGAGCTCACGTACACGCGTTTACCGTGGTAGTGGAAACGGGTGTTTCCGAGAACTTCCGTCCTCAGTCTGGCATCACAGGACGAAACGTGTGCGGCTTTGGCCACGCGTATATTCGAGTGGCGGCAGTAGCCAATGCCACTCAGCAGCTTTGTTGAATTTCACGCCATTTGAGTAAATGGGCGAGCTGATCAAACAGCGGCGATATTTTGTAGACCTATCCTCGCGTTGTTGCACCGCCGCGCAACGTCAATGATGGCGGCATCAATGCAGCGGCCGGGAACAGTATCAGCGGCACAATGTAGGACCTTGTTGACATTTTGCCCTCTCTTTCTCGCCCCCTCGACGGGGACCTAACACTCGTGCATCGCTGCACCTGTATTAACCCTGTCGTCGTTGTTTTTCTCTCTCGTGACTCTTTGTCCCGCGGCGCGGTACTCGAACGAACGGGTTGTGTTCGATGGCGCTGGTTCCACACGCTGTTGTTAGCTAGTTTCACCTAGCCGGTCATAATCACTGGGGTTTGTGCGGGTAGTCGCGAGCCTTTCGGTGTGCACGTCTAAGTGGATAGTTGGAAAGAACGTACGATGATCTTTCTCGATGATAATGTTGTAGATTTAAGATTGGAAAACGCACAGCTTACACGGATTTAGTCAAACAGTCATTTAATTAAGGATAGAAGATAGGAAAATGTAAAACAATTATAGAGCGAATGAGTTCTGTCCGATGTCTGAAACGAAACTGAAAACTCGAGGGTCAAATTAGAAGACGGTTAGCCCGTTTCGGCTTTTAATCGACTGTTTATATTGATCTCATTAGTTGCAGTTTTCAATTGTTTATAATTATTTATATTGACCTTATTATCGGTACGGTTCCAAGGAAGATACCCAAATGTTTCGCAAATATTACCGAATTTGTTTCATGATTTCAAAATAGCAAAATTTTTTATCTATATAGCATTTTTCATATTATATTATACAGTAGCAGACGAAAGTTTAAAGTTTACAGAACAATATAAAACATAGTTTTATAATACGCAAATATTGTTCATACACTTATTTTTATCGTCATTATGGTAGAACAGTATTTATTCATTAGCACAGAATACAATTTTTATTCATCGTGCTATTTCTTATTAATCAATGTATTCGTTTTCTTCTACCCTTTGATCTTAAATTTGTATCCACTACTATAATATATGATATCTACCGTGGCGAAAGCAATTTCTTTCATTTCTCTCTGGCTAACCCTACCGATTGCAACCACAGAAAGTTCGCATTACCATTAGTCGATCGACGCACGAAGACGTCTTCCAAGCCTCTCTATTTTCCATTTCTTAACCCTATCTCCTCCCAGAAGCGTACGTGCTGCTCCGCGCAGTAACCTCTCACGATCGGGACCAATCTGCAATCAACATGGAATCGGCAAATAACGTGAAACGCGATTTCGCGAGTAAAACCCGATGTCCTATCCCGTTCAGCCTCCTCTTCTCTCCATTCCACCGCCCACTTCCTTCTTTCCGATGTGCTCTCCAGTTCCGTGTTCCTTTGGAACCTCCCCGTTGAAGTTCGTTCCTCTCGAAACCGTGGCACGACGACCGACGGAAGCTCGTTATTGCGATAAGCGGACAAACGGAGGAGGCGGTGCTCCGAGGGTAACGAAAGAAGGAGAAAGAAGCGGGAAGCGGGGGCAGAGAGCGCGACGATGATCGAGGACCGATTTACGATCGAGCAGGTGATTAATATTTGCAGCGTGAGCGGCGTTTCGCGCGACGCGACGCTTTTGTATCGGCCTGTGCGACCAGGATGTGTAATATCGGCCCCGGTGACGCGTTGCAGCGTGATTTAAATAATGACAATAATGTTGAATAATTACGGGGCGTAATTGCCGCTATTGTTCCACCGGTAATATAATAGAGGCGGGGAATCGTGCCCGGTCCGTATGCTTTGAATCGGTTCCCGGTCGCCGTCTCTCTTCGCTGTAATAATGTATCGGTTTTCATAAATATTGTCATATCGCTCGTTACCGTGACGCTTTAAAGGCGACCGGTTTCCGATACACAGGCACGGGAAATCGATCGGTTCGTTACAGTAGAAGTCGCTTTGTGACTGGAGAGCTGGTTTCCTTACCCCCCCTTTTTTCTTTTTCTCTTTCTTTCGATGCAGCTTGTCTTCCGTTCAACAGTATTCGGGCGTTCGCTTGTTTCTGATAAGGCGTAACTTTATTACGAAGTTATACGTGGAAAAAATACGTGACAATTATTGTTGGTTAACGGTGATACTTGTGTTCGGGATGGTGGAACTGCTGGAATAATTATTTCGAGTATATCCGAATTTATGGAGGTAAGAGGCGAGCTTTCGTGGTAAAATTTAACTTTAACTTTTAAGTTAGGGATGAAGCGAAAACGTTGTTTTAAGTTAATAGGAAGATTACTGAAATTAATATCCCAATTGAATAGATGTAGAAGTGAACTTTGTATTTAATTTTAATACATCGTCGAGGAACGTTTCAGTCGAACGAATCATTTGAACGTGTTTTGTCTGTTGATTTCGTAGAAAGATGAATTTTTATATTTATGTCTTAATCATATCGTTCTGATTGGTGCTGATAGGTCGAAAGGAATTCTTAGGTTAATTGGTAATAATTTTCCCGGAGATCCTATCAGGGTCACGATATTAATCTTCGCGTTAACATGAAACTATGGCGTTACGTAATAATCTGAATTCCGCCTGATCAAATTAGTTCTATAAATTACGCCGCAATTTCAACGGCGTGGCCGATTTCATTGAATTCTAATTACCAAATCAATTAATTTCCACAATAATTTCTTTAACGTGGAATCGTGCTCTACAGAGGCGAGGAAACGTGTCGTTTGTTCACGAAAACGCGCCCTTCACCAATTTACGAGAGAACGAAGATGATCGTTAACCGCGTCTTTATTTTTTTCACAGCCAATTATCCACTTATTGCCGACCCTTACAAAAAACACGCCGTTGCATTATGCGGACAGTTTATTGCTTTGTGTCGTTTGAATTTGCCGCGCGTGCATTTATACCGAGTGTTCGAAAGTGAAGCTCAAAATTGTAAAATTAATTTTCTATTTCAACAGGTCTTTTCGATATAAGTTTTTTTTTTTAATATAAAATAATATAATCTTTGCTTTTTCGTGGACGACACATTTCTGTGGAGTTTAAGACATTCTGATCCAAACACATTGTTTAGGAATTTCATTATTTTATCAATAACATCTAGGATTTTTTACGTATTTTAATTTAGTAAACATTAATGGTCTCAAACTTATACATAAATTAGTATCTCAAGTAAAACAAAATTGTACAACTGTTTACGTACGATTTCCAACTTTAACGCAATAACACAATAATAATCAATGAATATAATGTAATAATAAATAATTATCAGTAAAGGTAAAAAGCTTTCATGTATTCGACTCTAGGCGTTGTTACAATTTTATTCATTTCCAAAACCAGTGTATGTCACAGTCGCTTCTCGAAATTTAGAGAATTTTCTTGTCACCCACCCTGTATAGCAGCCAAAACAGTTTCAAAGATATCGTGTTGTCTGTGTCAGTAGCCGGAACCGTACCTGCCATACATTTCTCGAACTAATGAGCCGTCAGGCTGCTCAAAAACAGCGATCTCGCTCGATGAAACGGTGAATATTAGCTCCATCAGATTCCACAGCCTCCGTCGGTTCGATTCCATCCGCATCTCCGTCATAAATCAGGTAAACCGTCGCTTCGGCCCGTCCAATAACGAACTTCACGTGCACTGTAAAGTAGCCAATAACGATTCGTCAAAAGGGGGGGGGGGCGGCCAGCAGGAAACACGAATAGTTTTCTTATCTGGCTGTTGTCCGAAGATCCTCCCCTTTTCCTCGTCAAACCCGAACGAGCCACTTAAGATTCCTTAATTGAACGGTTCCGTGGTTCCATCGCTGTTTAATCCTTTGAGAACGGGTTATATAGGTATCTATATCTCCTACGAACCGTAACATAAGTTCGTGTCAGCTGACGTAAAATTGATCATCCGATGCGTTTCACGGCACAATGATTTAAAATTAATGCCCTCGTATCAATTCACATTAGTTAATTTGTAGTAGCTGAAGGATAGATCTGCTTATTCAACAAATTTGTATCGATTTTATACAGGCTCATTCTTTCGTTTTTATAATTATACCACTGTTTCATATGTTTTTACTTATTAGTTAATTAGTAGTAGCAGAAGGATGGATCTATTTATTTGACAAATTTGTATCGATTTTATACAGGCTCATTCTTTCATTTTTATAATTAAACGACTGTTTCATATGTTTTTACTCATTAGTTAATTAGTAGTAGCAGAAGGATAGATCTGTTTATTCGACAAATTTGTATCGATTTTATACAGGCTCATTCTTTCGTTTTTATAATTAAACCACTGTTTCATATGTTTTTACTCATTAGTTAATTAGTAGTAGCTGAAGGATAGATCTATTTATTCGACAAATTTGTATACGATTTTATACAGGTTTATTCTTTCGTTTTCATAATTAAACCACCACTCGATTTTTACGCATTTTTTAATTTTTAGCAGTCAAAGGATAAATTTATTTATTTGCCAAATTTATATGAATCTTATACCTGTTTATTCTTCGATTTCATTAGCAATTTTTTAATATCTAGTAGTCGAAGGATACATCTATTTATTTGACAAATTTGTATGAATCTTATACATGTTTATTCTTCGATTTCATTAGCAATGGAACTGCTGTCACGAAGTTCGACTTCCCATGAAATTAATAGGCCAGTCGATGGTCGAATCGATGGCCATGCTGATAATTACTGTGAAGATGTCACAGATGTGGAAATGTTTCACTTATTGTTCAGTTGCGGGTGACGGAATGGACGAGACGCGAACTGACAGATCGATTTACACGGGATTCATTACAAAGGATAATAGCTGCCAGGCCTGAGCAATCAAAGTCTGAATTATGGGTCGCCGGGATCATTGCGGTGATTACAGTCCGGTTAACCGGACACCGTATCGACAGCGCCGATAGCTCAAAGAATCTCGTATGCGGAGCACACAGTTTAGGTATAATAAAATTTGGAGCATAGAAAGCGTTATCGATTTGGAGGGCATAGTTCGGATTCCAGGCTTTATTTAAATGAAGTCGAAACTTGTTCTTGGGAGAAATTTCTAACCGAGCTGCTACAACATTCGGCACGAGACAAGATTTAAAATAGTTCGGCGAAGGTTTACGAAATGGATAGAGATTCTAAAAGTATTTCAACACAAATTTCGTTTATTTCAAGTATTCGCGTGGAACCAACAATATGAACACTTAGCAGACCTAATGGGGAAATCTTCTATTTTTTCCTCAACAAAAGCGCTGCCATTGATTCTATTTACTTTTGTTATGAGTTTTGTCGTTCACAATTCATCAAATACATTTTCTGCTTTTCCAAAGTACAATTTTCAGTAAATTCAACACTAGCTCCTCCAATGGCGTGTATTGGGAATGGGGTTTCATATTGCTAAATGAAACGAACTCTTATTTGTGAACTAATACTTTGATAATTTATTGATACTTTTATATAAACCGAGGAAGGGCAATTTTGACCGCACCTAGCGAGTTTTGTCACAAGACTAGCAGAACGCAGTTGTCGAAATTCTTACAACCCCGTTCGGGTTCTTCAGCCCCTTTTGTTCTGTTTCTCAATGTTTTCGAACTTTCTAAAATGCCAGATATAGCTTAGCTTCTTGGAAGAAGCCCTTCAGAAAGTACGTTAAGAGAAAGCTGGTTTATGGTTAATTTTTGCTTCGTAGTATTTCTGTATTCAATTTCCAACAGCGTGAAACGTTCACACCCTTCCCATTTAACATTTCGCCGCTTTTATCGTTAAACCAGAAACCACCACCCTGTACGGTTCACTTTCAAACAGGGGCCAACCACCCTACTTGAAGGAAGCTTCGAATTAAATGATAGCGATCTAGCTATTTCATACCTGCCCACCCCACCCCCCTCCCCAAGAACCAGGCAACTTTTTATCGAGAATCAAGGTTGCGCGCTCACTTCAGGCCGAGAGTCCTCGCATCGCCATGGTGTATCATTACTCCGTAAACTACCGCGTTATCTCTATCGGCGGGAAATCACCGTCTGGCTTTGATTTTTAATCGCACGCTTTCGCGCCTCGACCAGCCAGCGTATCATTACTCGGTGTTATCTTTATGAGGCAAAAATATTCGTCTCGGGGCACGGTTTCACGGGGTACCACGTATGCGTAAGCAATGTACAGTCTTTATCTTTTTGAGCTCGAGAGGTGACTGTTAGTCACCAAATGAGAGTTTCGCAAGTTTTCAGACTTTAGTTCAGACTTTTCTTTATTAGTCAGACTCAGAGGTTAAATAGTTGTATATGTAAATTTTAGTATATCATTTAACAAAACTGAATAACAAAACTGAGTAAATATTTCGAAATTGAAAATTTTTTAAGTTGGTATCAGAAAGTTGAAGTTATGAAAGTTCAGATTTTTATATTCCCTGGGATTGTCGAGAGGGGGAAAATGTGTAAACACGCAAAGGACTCTCAATTCTATAAGGTTGCAATCAAATATCCGTGCTTTACTCCCCATAGCGCTGAAGGGTGACTAGCCGTTTGGGCCAAAGGACGGGCCGATGTTTAGACCCTATTGTACCGTATTTTTCGGACGATAAGACACACCTCAAATTTGTAGGATAATTTAAAAAAAAGAGTTCACACGATTACACGCTAAGCCTAATACTAGCCATCGGCGACCATAAACAAAGAATGTGGATAAAACGGTGATTCATCGCTTGTCTCGAAATAACTTACGAACTCACCTTTAGTGGCGTACCATACTTTCCGGACTACAAGGAGTAACTGAAATTTAGAGATGGCTCATTAGAAAAAATATTCTAATGTCACCTTCGGACCATAAGACGCACCCAAAATCTGAGAGCATTTTTCTTTGTAAAAAAAACCGCGTGTTATAGTCCGAAAAACACGGTAAACCGTTAGACGCAGTCCCTTAGAGAACTCGCAGAGGTTCACGTCACCACGGTAACATCGGTCGAGCGGACCAGAAACAATTTTTTCTGGCCGCAGCTTTCGCTATTCCTCGATCGCTAGGCATTCGTTCGACGGGCACCGTATCGGTTTATCAGTTTCACTCGATAGCCTTGAACAGGTTCCAGGGGAGCGGGTCGATTAGCATATTACCACCACCTGTCTCTCCCGGACGCCTCGCTCCGGGGAGGGTATATTAACGTCGCCGTTGCTTCGAGCCGCGTGCGGTTATCTTCCAACGAAGAAGATAAGTCGCCTTTTATCTCGTTCCAACGGTGGTCGCGAAATTTATTACGCCTCGAAACCCGACTGCGAAAGAGTAACGTTGCCCCGATAACGTCGCGATGTTGTATGTACTATGGCTCTGTGAAATAATAAGCCGACGGGTGCTGCTGCTTCGCTTCCGTTTACACTTTTAACACTTGGCCAACCGAACGCGGAGATCTAGTTTTTTTTTCTCGATAAAATGCTGCCATTCATTCTATTTACCTCTGCTGTTAGTTGATGTTGAGTTAGCGTTGAACTTATGAAAATTTGTACTTTGGAAAAGCAGCAAATGCATTCGATGAAGTGTGAACAGTACTAGTTCAAGACTGATTATTAACAAAAAGTAAATAGAATCAATAGCAGCGCTTTGTTGAGGAAAAAATGGAAGATCTCACCATTCGGTTGGGTAAGCGTTAAGAGGCTCGGATTTCGACCGTTGAAAAATGAACGCCATCAGTGATTTTTGTTTCGTTTTTCGAGGCAAGGGAAGATGTTGACGCGCAACCTACTGGGTTATATTCGAAGTTCCTGTGTTCCCTGCGGAGGTGCGAAAGATGCGCCACTATCTTTCAGCGTAAAAGATTGGAGAAGGTTACGTGTGAAAAAGTGAAGTTCGACCATGAGCTTTCAAGGATAAATATAGAAAAAGCGAGCTTTCAGAATGACATTCAGCTTCCAAGGTCAAAAAATGATCTTTCCCCGATATCTGACTTTGGAAGCTCAAAATCAACTATAAATAATTTTTCTCTTTTTTTTCGTTGACGAAGGAACAAAAATTTGGAATCGATTGAAACTTTAAGTCACTCATGTCAAAAATACTTTTCTATGTAATCGAGAAAAAGTATTTCTAGATGAATATGTTATTACAAATATTTTTCCACGAGAATTTAAAAGGAAATCAATTTATTGCAACATAAATTTAGGAATGAACTATTTCGCATTCTCTCGGTAGCGTTGTTCACGTAAAACACGTTTGCTGAACGATCCGGTAAAAGTCACCTCGAAATCGTGAACCAGGAATCAAAAGAGAACAGTTCCACGGCGTCTTTCTTATCTCAATTATCCCCATTTTGATCTCCGTACCCATACGACGTCCCCGTGAAACAGCGAATCTCCAATCCCGAATGAAAAGCAGCTTCCAGCCATTCGAACAATTCTAAGAGCGTCAGGAATGGCGCACGCGTGTAACGCGCGTCCTTAATCGTTCGCTATAGGACGAATGAATTACCAATCGCGAGAGGATCAAGGGGGGAGAATCGAGCATGATATTTCCCCATCGGCGCGGCCCTGTACAAGGTCGTTCATCGGGTCCCCTAACGTCAAACTATCGCAGTGCTTCCCAACCTTGTTTCGGATCATACCGCTACGCAACAGCTTAACGCTAGGTTTACAGGATAGGCTTCATCAGCAAAATTTGCAACAAACAATTATTATTATTTGTAGCAATTTTCATTGACTTTTATAAATGGAGCGATACGAATATACCCTAATCTATTTCGCTCTCAGCTCTGCAATTTCAAATTCTATACAATGTATACCTGTTCCTTAGTATATGTACATATATTAGAGATAGATATACAAGAAATGTCTGTAAATCTAGTGTTAAAGATCTACACGACACTCTGCTAGTATAATAGCCCAAATAAGTTTTGAGAAAGTGTCTTTAATTCGAACGCGTGCCAATAGGCAAACAGTTCTCGCCGAATTTGGGCATTACATATAAAGGAATGCATGTGTAATTAATTTTCGTGACCATTCTCATTTTATTCCCTGAACACATTTCAATTGTTTGTTTCTTGCTTCATTAACATACTTCTTCATTCGAAATCCATTTACGGCCTTTACGAAGTTTTCCAGTGAAATTTTCTAATTACCCAGAAAATAATTAAAATTCCCTAAATAAAATATGACGTTTTCACGTTGGGAAGCACTGGTCCGTCACTTGGATCCTTTAGCCAGCGATACTCTTAAGATTCCTTAATTAAACGATCTGACAGCTACATTACTAAGATCCCCGGTTATCGGTCGGCTCGATCTCTAGGCAAAAAGGATCTTGGTCGTCCCCTCGTTTCCTTCTTCCTTTCTTTTTTCCTCCGCTCTCGTGAATCGGCTGTCGGGAGGAGCAAGCGATTTCTGTCGCGGGACGACCTGCCCCCGAGGGCCCTTTTCAAACCCTTTCGCGACTGTCCCAACAGCGGCCGGCTCTTTTGATGGGTTCCTTTAACCGGCGATCTCGCAATCGAGATACCGCGTGGACTCGTGAGAAATGCTCGAGAACAAGAAACGTGGAACGAATTGTTTTATTAGTTCCTGGGTGACAAGCGTTTTCGAGTCCTCGAGTTTTTCTTCGATGGACAATAGGCTGACTTCGGACTCGGAGGCGGAGCTTTCGAGGTTAATTGGAGACCCGAACGGGGCGTGGAGTTAAAATGTATTAGTATTTTTAGCACTTCCACTAGGAGCTCCTTTTTACCGCTTAACAGCATATTAATGATTCTACGTTTCGTTCTTGTAGGGTTTTATCGAGCACAGCTTTGAAATCGCAAGGTGGACACTTTATTATAATCTTTCACATTTATTTTTTTTTTTATTCAATAGTGTCTAAAAAATAGCGATCTACCTGTTTAATATTTTCTCACATATTTCCATAATATCGAAATTGAGATTTGGTCACATCGACGAAAACAGCATAGAATTGCAAGATACGAACTTTCATTTAATACTTGAAAAATAATAACACAAGTTGTTTATTGTTTTCCAAAACATTCTGAATATTCGGTCACACCCATATGAAAGTATTCTTAACCCCATACCAAGCGGTTCCCCGAAATCGTGAAACGCAAGCATCGCTTCATAACGGAATGTGCGAAAGAATCGTAAATGTACCGGCTCGATAAACGAACCGAAGCCTTTATTTACGTCGCATTAAGTATCCCACGGTGGCAGCGGGATAACGAGCAAAAACGGATTAATAAACCATTCGCCGGCGGCGGCCATGGAGCATTTGCCCCCTGGTATCGCGCCGTTAATTACGAGAAATTAATTCCTTTTTACCCGCGTCGCGACGCGCTGCTCTCGCCAGGCTTGAATTATCGGCGGCGACGATTAACTTTTTCGATCGCCGTTACATCGCGATCGAAACGGGGACGATAAAAAGGCAGACGGACGGGAAAGCCAATCGTCGCGGTAAGTAATGGGCAAATATGGCGGACAATTTTATTTGGACGCCTGGCGGGCCGCGCCGCGGCGCTGGTATCGCGAGGCGTCCCGTTGAAATGCAATTAGCAGGGCCTCGGGGTTTGGTTTTCAGTTTGTCGTATTGGAAACAATGGGAACGAAGCGCGACGGTGTACAGCGGCTACGAAAGTGTGCCCGTAAAGTGTGCAGAGTGTGTACACCGGTATTTTTCAATGGGACGGTTTTTTATTCCGCTTTTATTTTATCGCGACGTTCTTTTATCGTATTCCTATTTCATCCTTTATGGCATCTATATTTCATTGGTATGGCGATATCAAATTTTTAGAGGATCCTTCTTCCTATCGATTTTCGAAGATTTAGAGAATGTTCAACTATTTTCATTGTTCGACGTTTGGAAATATTTGCGGGGGCGGTAAAGGTAGTGCGGTTAAAGTGGAAACGAATGACGGATTAATAAAAGAAAGATAAACAGATGTGTCTTTCGAACGTATATCGTAAGCTTGGTTAACACTTTGACTGCTAAATACTTCCGGTCGATGTGTTCCCCGTGGACGGCGCTCTATTAGCAATTGTGTTGCTCTAAATGGGAGCGAGGAAAAATTGGCCAATGCAAGTACGCGTCTATAATTCATGCGAGTAAGTTTTGTCACAGACGCATATATGCGTCCATAGTGTTATCGACCGCAACAAAGTTTCTTAATTCTTAAGGTGACGTATTGTTCCGGCTCGTGTGCTGATGCCCCTTCCTTGATTATCACCTTGACTCAGATCCCGAATGGCGCGATTTTAATGAGGAATAATATTATACGTTTCGTTTACCTTGCTTCTCTTTATTTCTTTTTCTGGTTTTTGGGCGAAGGTCGATCGCCTTTTTAAGGGTTTGGAAAATAGGAAATGAGAGAGGGAAGTTGACAACTGTAAGGTGGAGGGAAAACTTCGGGAAAGGGAAATCACTGGTAGAAGGGGGTGGTCACCCAGATAGGTTAGGCTCTGACCCAGGGAATACACGATGGTCAGGCCCAGACTTCGTGGTAATAAACCAGAGCCGATTTTTTATGATACAGGCAATAAATATAGATCCCTAACACATAGCAGTCAAAGGGTTACAAAGGTGTCGCAAAAAAGTTTCCGTTCCATAAACATCCATTAATCTGGTTTACGTAACACCACCATCACCTATCTCTCATCGAATAAATCTTAGTTTCGCAGAACCGTTCAAAACACACGAAATTTCCGCTGTAAGTCGTTCGAGAAACAGTGAAACCTCCTCGAAAGTTCGCGAAACGAAAAAAAATGTTCCAGCGATAAAGGAACCGCCGTCAGAGCTCGACTTACCAGCAGAACGGAGCCATGTTTTCCGTGAGTTTTTCCGTGCGACGTTGAGTTACCGTGAGAGGAGGGCAGGCGACGTTTGGTAAAACACCATATCGGAATTGGCCAGTTGGCTGATTCCTGCGGAAATCGCAGAATCTTTCCGGTATTAAATCGAAGCACGTTTTCTTATCACGCGGACCATATTCACCGACGCTCCCGGGGAAACGCATCTGCCGAGCCAGCCAGTTTCGCACGAAAACAGATCCGCGACACCGTTCTCGAACTCCATTCTTCTGGTCTCGCTTCCGTGATCTCGCTATCTCCCGAGGATGCGACAGCCATATCGGGGGATGCACGTGCCACCGCCCCCAGATTCCTTTTCTCCATGCTCCGCGTAAAATTCGAAACGCGTAAACAATTCTTTCCTCCGCGAAACCACGAAACGGATACAGGTAGAGCCACCCATGTATGAATTAATAGAGAGACAAAAGGTGTCGGGATAAAAGAACTTTTGAACGACAGAATAATTGCTTTCTCGTGTATTACATTTCGTTTAAGCGGATATTAAGACTGGATTTACGGTCATTTCTTGTACATCTATTTCCAATATACATATACTAAGGTATAACGTGTATATCGAACAGAATTTGAAATTGCAAAAGTGAGAGGGAAATAGATTTGGGTATGTTTGTAAGGCTCCATCAATAAATGTTAGCAAAAATTGCTAAAAATAATATTAATTGTTTTTGCAAATTTTGTTCCCGTAAACCTGGTGTTAAGAATCTACCTTGAACTTGATATATTTTTTATCTTTTTCATTGTTAAATTTCATAATTTGTGAACTTAAAATATTATTGCACGACATTTCGAGAGAATAGAATATTTGGATATATTGTAGTATTCAGATAACAGGGTATCAGGGGTAAAGCGGCTGAAGGGTAAAGTCATTGATGAGGAATGAGTGTAGTTGAACGTGCTGACAATTTTTCCCGCAATATTTCTCAATTCGCCAACTGAACCAATCGATCTCCAGATCGAAATACAGTTGATCGATTGGACCTTCGAGAAGTTCGATTAAAATAAACAAAATGCACACGACGATCAATATGCACTAGCATACTATTCTTCATTTCGCTTCGCAAACACTTTGAATTTTAATACACCGTATTGTATTTCAGCCTACTTATACATTCAACATACCCCCATTACCAGTACCAGTGTCGAATCTAAAATAAAAAATCAAGGAAGGGTGCACCCTATCCGCGTGAGGTCCACGTACTCGTATTCAATAAATCCGTCCCAATAGGAAAGCGATTAAAACTGGCCACAACCGATAATCTCGAACACGTCTTCCCATGTAATTACCTCCCATCCATAAATCATTTCGACCGCGTCAGCTTCGTTTCACTCGTTAAACACACAAACCGTGCCCCCGACTAGCGCGCAAGGGTCCTGGGACGCCTGGAATCGTGCGCCCCACCAATAATCACGCGCAATCCTACGCTTCTGAGTCCGATCACGAAAAAACCATAGTCTCGACAACGAGATCGGTATCCTTCTGCTCTCTCTCTGGTTTTTTGTTCTTCGAATGCCCGGAAGGCAAGGGGTGTGTAACACCTATCGCTTCTCGTGAACGTCGTCCCCCCCTAGTCTAGGGTCCCGAGCACGCGATTCCGGGCGTATAGCATAGTTAATCCGCTCGGTCCCTTCTCTGGAAACCGGTCTAACCACCGCGTGTAAACATAATTGTCCGATGATTGGCGGCCAACGAGGTGTTCCTAAGGGGGTTGCACGGGCGGTGGTTTAAAATTCCGCCGTTCTCTCCCCTGCGGTGAACGTACACCGTTCGCCAAAAGTTTGGGATCGTTTTCTGGGCTGCACTGGTACTGAAATCACTCGTTAATGCTATCGATACTCAAAGATTGATGTTTCTCTGTATTACATTATGTATTATTGTATTGTAAGCAAAACAAATTAAAAACCGAATATTCCCAATTAGGATAGTATACGTGGTCGAATAAACGTTATCGAGAGAGTCACCTCAAAGTTCTGAGTTCTTTTTGTCCACTCAACCGTTCCTTCCAATTTAGGCAATCTTATAGTACAGTATTTACTTGAATTTCCTAGCATAGAAAATAAACATTTAAATTCAAATTATTACCGTGTAACCAATTATATTCCAATACTCTATTATCCCTTGCACTCTTCGTTAACAAATTTTCTAAGCAAACACCATTAATACTTAAACCATCTTTTCTTCTAAAGTATATCCTCTTATTCTTTAAAATACGAATTCCAACCTTTTGACCGACAATGTACCGTAACTGGCGCTCTCCTGAGTGTATCTTTATGCGGTCGCTCGAGCAAAATTCGACCCTGGTTAAAGAATATGCACGCCCACCTATTCGTTGCACCACCACCATCATCACCGCCGCCGCCCTTTCCCTTTTCGCCGCAGCGACGTGCCACAGCAACCCCTGACGGAGCGTTCGATCCCGAGTCCCCGATAAAATAACAGAATAATCCTCTGGTATATCAGCGGGACGGCCGGGCGAGGGCCGCTGGCACATTCAATTCTACGGAATCTCGTATCATCTGATATACGCTTAATCCCTCGAGTGGAACACAGTGACTGAGCCGGCTGAGAGGGACCCTCCGACGGGGTGGCGGGGAGCTCGACTCGTCTTCGTTTGAACCGAATCGCGGTGGAATCGGCTGAGGCGGTGGAAAGGGCGGAACAAGGGGAAAGGGGACGGGCCAAGGCGGTCTCCAATAACGTTCCCTTCGTGCTTCCGGTGTCTAATGAGCCGAAAAGTTCGCCGATTCCCTGGTAGGGGTTGGGGGACAGAGGGGGTGCGTACCGACGGGCTGATAAAAACGACCGGTCACTTGTCCGGGATTACGTGACCGGTCCCGTATCCGGACGACGAGGACGGTGATTCGAGTCGAGGTCCCTCTTCCTTGAGGTTAATCCTTCATCGGTAACGCAAGGATTTGAGAGATTTAGGTACCACGGTTTTATCGTTTGATCGATTGGATTTGATGCCCGATGCTTGATGCGGTCGAATGATGGATAAGTGCGAAGAAAAAGGATACGGGCTGGTTGGGTAAACGATTCGTGGGATGTATTTCTTGTGGATTAGATTTCTGAAATTAGTTCAGGTTGATACATTATTCTTTTGGAAATTAGTAAAAGCAAGGAAAGTTTGAATGTTTAACTAATAGAAGCTTTTAATTCGGAAAAGTGGTAATGGATATATTGTTATAGTGATATTAACGGGATATTTTATATTACATTAAATTCTGTCTTTACATTGATTTCAAGAGTGTTTTTCACAACACCATTATGCAAATTATCCATCTTGCAAATTATTTTGAAATTCCATATTTCTAATGATTACAAGCAGTATAATATATCGTCGTTCGAACACTGTTCTCTTCCAAACAAAACTAGGGTGCAGCGATAAATTTGCGCGAAGGTACCGAAAAGTAATGCAAAAATAGCGAGCAGGAAATGTCATGATTTATATCTGTATCGTGATTAATATTTATGAATAGGGTTCTGTTATTTAAATCCTACGCTCGCGTCGCCTATATTTAACAATAATTTCGACCTCACTCCCCGCGTGTTCGAAATATCTCGACGTTTGATATATTTCAACGCCAATTAGTAAGATCTTCGTCATTGGGTTTCACGAGGAACGGGAACCGTATTTCAAAGTAAGTTAACGTTCCCCGAACAAAACAGAACAAAATCGCTTGAACGTTCGCGCGTCGGAACACTGTTTGCTCTCGCGAAAATATTCATGAAAACGTTCGGAATGATAGTTAGGTAGAGGGGGGGAAAAAAAACAAGAACGACAAAAGAGAAAGGGGAAATATACGTATGATTATATGTATTTGTAGCACGCGTCATCGGGTTTCATATTTCTCTGTTATTCTTCACCCTTCGCGGCAGCATAAACGGCCGGCCGCGTAATCCGCGTGAATATATTTCAGCTTTATATTCGGCAGCCGGACACCAGGGCCGTCGAACCGAAATTTTTGCGCGTGCACACGCATAATAGGCAAACACGCGATCGTTCGTTTGTTCGATAGAGGAGCCATTATTATTCCCACGCAGAATAATTAAAATTGAAGCCCCGGCTCGTCGTTCCACCGTCATCGGGATGACGTTTTTCGTATCATCGTGGGAGGGGTCGTTGTACGGGAGGTTTTAGAAAGGTTGTCCGGCTCATTAAAATAAACGAAATGTTTTTTAATAAACGTGGACCCGAAAATCGTCGGTTTTCGATTCGCGACGCATTTTCCCGGACATCTATGTTTATTTATGGGGTCATTTGAAGGGAACATTTATGGAAATCGAGCAATTTCGCGTGTAACTACATATTCAAACGATTCGCTGATATCATACGTTCGTGTAATAATGTATATTTTCCTAACATTGTATTTGAAACGTTGAAATTGAAGAAAAATGCTAAAGCTCAAGTGTACAGATCAATTACCTAAATCTATCCTAAACAGAGGTATTTTTAAACATCCCTTGGATTTTCAATGTTTCAAAGATACTTTTAAAATTTGAAACCGAATAGAAGTATGTTTGCCAGCTTGGTAACGCTTTTCAAGAAGTACCGTGGCGGACAAAAATTCAAGACCAAAGGGTCAGAGAAAACAAATTAATTAATTAATAAGAAACAGCACGATAAATAAAATTTATATTCTATGCTAATCAATAAATAGTGTTCTATCATAATAACCATAAAAATCAGTATGTGAACAGTATTTGCATACTATAAAACTATGTTTAGCATTGTCCTATCGTTTGAAATTTTTGTCCATAACTGTACGAAATTCTAAACATACCTCGTGCATCCTTTATTTCCAACTCCGTTCAACGCTAGAACGACGGTAGAACGATGCTTAGTTTTCGATTCGTGGCGGAGAAAAGAAGGCATTGGACGGTGGATTTAAATGACCGTTTCTCCGGCTAACGAGAATCCTCGCAGGGAGCCCGAAGACGGCCCCGATTCCCCTGTAATAATCCGTCAACCGCCATTGGCACATTCAATTCCACGAAATCTCGTATCATCTGATATACACTTAATCCTTCGAGCGGAACAGTGACTGAGCCACCGATTCCGTTGAATTGCGAGGGAAGACAGAGAGAGAGAGAGAGAGACGCGGTGCCGTAGGTAAAGACCGGCGGCACCCGATAAGGCGGACAAAGACGGAGTTACACGGAGTTACGATAGAGAGGACAGAAACAGAGCGAGAACGTGAAAGCGAGAAATCGGTAACCGCGATCGTGGAACCAGGAAGAGAAGGTAAAATAGAAGGGACGAGCAAGAGGGAGGGAGACAGCGAGAGGGAAAGAGAACGAAGCAGAGACGGATAGGGTTCGCGAAGTAGAGACGGAAACGGAGGAACGAAGACGAATGCATATGGCTATGCAGGGGCGCGAAGGGGGTGAGAGACGAGGAGATCCCTCCAATAATAGTCGCCCTCGTATTTCCTTCTATCCAGCGTCGAAGGAAACTCGCGTCGCTGAAACGGAATCTCAATCCCGCGCGGAGAGACCTGCCGGCTGATATTTGCACCGACGATATTCGCGAAGATTGTTTAACGATAGGCCGGGCTGCGGCAGTACATACCTACGTACGCAGCTCCGTAAGCTTCGAACCGTGCCTGGCGAGCTTCTTAACACGTTCGCTACGGATCACACGGATCCCTGTTGTAACTTATCGTAGCTACGCGTATGCTCACTGTACGTATCTCGTGGAACTGTAGGATCGCGTGAGCGATAGGATCGTACGAGAAGAACTGAAGAGATCGTTGGTTCGCAAAATGTATTTTAGAATCGAAATGCACAAGGTAGGATGCTTAACCGGTTCAACACCCGCTCTAACCTGGCGAAGACAGGAAGAAAAAGGGCACAGCTTCGAAGCGTCAAATCTAGATCAAATTTTCAAATTTTCAGAAAATATTCACGAACGGAAAATTTCGAATTTTTCCCCAAGTGTCCTAACATCCTAACGCCTATCGAATTTGAGAATTGTGAATAGCTGTGCAATGAATGCAGTCGTTTACTCAATATTCAGAATACCTACGGAACGAGTAGATTAGAGTGATTTAGAAACTACGATGTCATTTTTATTCTCTGTCCTTACATCAAATCCTATTTTCAATCTCCAAACTAACGTCTCTCTCGGTGACATCCGCGACGCGGCGAACGTGTTAACAGGATTTGTTCGAATGTCGCGCGAACCGACACGTACCGACCGTGGAATCCACGGAATCCTCGCGTGCCGACTCGCGAGGTGATTCTCAGCCGGGTTAGGCGACTATTTTTCTCCGGGGTAGATCTTCGGCGCATGGATGCAGTGTTTGGATTAGAATCTTCTGTTTGCTCGTTCGGGAAGTTGTATTAAAAGCGGCATTAAGCCGAGCCAGGAACTTTGGAATCAGCGCAGTCTATTCTGCTGGTATGCCGAAATTTTCCCAGGACTTCGGATTGAGAAGACAGCAGCTACTTCGGAGCTTAAATTGCAGCGAACGAAGGTTATTGTTAACGCAGTGGTTTCACGATATATAAATTATCGTTGCAATTTTTAATCAATGAAGGTTGCAAGGTGAGATTGAAAAACCTTGGAGGTAAAACTTTTATTAGAAATA
The DNA here is from genome assembly GCA_033822845.1 of Tetrapedia diversipes. Classification (NCBI taxonomy): domain Eukaryota; kingdom Metazoa; phylum Arthropoda; class Insecta; order Hymenoptera; family Apidae; genus Tetrapedia; species Tetrapedia diversipes. The sequence continues at coordinate 317,833 of JAOPTO010000207.1, read as the reverse complement.
TTAAGTTCACCACATTTCTCACAGTTATTTGTCATCGTACTTTTATGTTGGAGGAATCTCGTACCACGCTATATGGTACTAATAATTGTCTTAACACTACTCGAAAGAATATAAACATTTATTGTAAATTTATTGACTTCTTTTCCACTCATGCAAGCTTTAAATCTCAGTTGTTGCGATGTTTAAACTCTTTAAACAATTGAACTGTACTTTCTTTTATGTACTCTAAACGGTGTTTCGTAAATAAATAAATAAATAAATAATTAAATATTACAAGGTAAAACCGAAGGTAAACTTTGATTGTATACGTCATCCCTTAGAAACAGATTGAAAAGCGAAACCTGAACCCCCTGCTTCATTTTTCATTTGCCGGCAAAGTGACGGAAACGATCAGAAAATACGGTGACTTCGAGTTATTTAAGTTGTTAACCGAACTTTTCACTGAAAAATATCACAACCTTATTTGTCGCCAGCGAGGGAAATTCCCGCTTGTTTATCATCGACACCGTTAAGTCAGTTAGCTCGGTAATACGTTGAACAAGCGGTGGCATCAAATATTTACCGGATACCCACGGGTGAAACTTGGCCGGGAATTTCTTTTCGTCTGGAAATAAGTTCTCCGCCGAGTAAACCCGGTAGTCGTAAGCACTCTCCGGGGTGTCTATATCTCGTGAGGTTAAGCAGGCGTAACGGTTAATTAGCTCTAACGCTGGCCGCCCTCGATCCGGAAGATCAACAACGCGACCAAGAAAAATCTCACTGATGAACGTCTATTGCGCTCGTCTGATGTACTCGCGCTGTTTTTCGTAGCTTTTAATACGATTCAGGGGTATATATGTTACGCGGGACTTAGTCGGATCGCTGTGCCGGAACAACGCTAGTGTCCATTTTCTGGACATCGCTTCCTCAACATAATATTTACTTCGTGTATCTACATCTGTTTGTTTCGCTTTCTTGAAAAAATGCACACCTTTGTAATTGAAATTACCATGCGACACCGTTGGGTGTTTCAAATTTTTAAACGATAAAGTTGGATTAACGTGTCCATTTAATTAATTAAACTTAATTTCTGGCGATTCGATTCAATTAAACGTAATTTCTAACTTTTCCACGTGTACTTCCTTTGAAAGGTGGAGTAAATGAATATAACTAGTCGCGTACGAGTGTAGATCGCTGAAACGAAGAATTTTTTGGAACGAAAGCGTCGTTCTATAATTGTTGAAATATTTGCCAGTAATTTTCAGTCACGTTGGTCTACGATTCGCAACTTCTTCCAATCTCAAAATCAGCTCTCTGTTCCAGCTGCCGCGAGCTACCCACCAAAACTTGCACCGCACGAGAAGCTATGCGCATCGGAACAGAATAAGCAGCAATGCAGAGCAGCTAGGTCATGCCTTGCAATGTTACTTACCGTTCCCCTGTCGGGGCTGTTCACCCTATGAAACGAGAGTTTCGAGTTTCAAGCAGTTTTTCCCGCTTCTCGCGCTACTTCAATTTCTTTCCAGGCGAGTGTGGCCGTTAATTGACCCCGGCAATCTACGATCTCGCGTTGCCTATTTTGGTAACGGTATCACGTAAAATGGTCAAGTTTCTGAACGCTCGACCAACGACCACCGACTTATCTTTGCATGAATTTCAATCGTGTCACCGTGTTGCGGGAAAATCGAGAAACATTCGAGCTCACGAGACGTCGCGTTTCGATGGTTCCGAATCATCAAACCTGCACGCTACGCGTCTATTTTTCACGTCCTCTCGCTTTCGCCTGGTCAAAAACTTTAGCTTTCCCCCGTCCCGTTTCCGGTTGCCGACAAACGCGGCCAACCGAATCCTTTAATCATGCACCGCGAATTCAAGCGGAATCGAACGGGAAACAAAATTGCCCACGCATCGGCGCGGCAAAAAAATCTCCTCTCGTTTTCGAAAACGATCCACCGTTCTGCTTCGTTCAACAGCCCGTGCAGTTTCTAAATAACGAAAGGAACAAACGAGATTTGCTTCCCCTCTGTGATGTTTCCCATGCTAACCGATCAAACGCAATTAACCCTAGATAACTAAACCAAAATTAGTGTCACTCTGTAACTAATCGTTCGACTCATAGACTACGAATTAAGAACGTGTATATTCTTATATTTTTTTTATTTATGTCAAATAAATTAGCGTAACTTAAGGAAAGTGTTATAATATTTTAATTAGAAGATAGAAAGGTGATAAAAAATTAGCGTTTGTAATCTTGATAGATCTCGAATCCGTAAAATTGGCAAGGGTCGGTAGTCTATTAGACGAATGTTTAGTTATTTAGGGTTAATTTGTTTTTGAAAATATTTTTAACGTTGTTGTTTTTGAAGAAGTTTCTGATCAAAAGTACAAGTTCGCAACAAGGGTTAAACTTCTCAGATCTGACGCTATTTATTTATTTTAAAACATGTTTATCTACCTATGTCAGAGAATACATGAAGCAACGTTTTCTGTGAAATCTGTTGAAAAGTTATAAAATTTTTCATAAATTTTACAACAATGTACGAAGTTGAGGTAATCTAAATCTTAAACATCAAATATAAAATCTGAAACGTTAAATTCAAGAATATTATGATCGTTTGTATAGTTGACGCGAAAAAGATTAACATTTATTCACGGGAAACCTGTAATGCCTGCTGAGACGCATCTTCATCTCGGTCGTATAAATAGACTGGTAGTAGAGGACAGCAGATTAAACAAGCGGAACAAGGTTAATTAGCTCGAACGTTATCTCGATTCGTTCCATCGTTCAATCCCGTGGAACACGAGGACGCACGGGACGATCTTGGGTGACGTCTTCTCGATGGCCTCGGTGTCACGAAACGTAAATCGCCGATCGGACGACCGAGAGCGTCTTCCGATCCCGGCAATCGGAGAGAACTAGTGCGTGTCACTTTGGATCCCGATCGTTGCGGTATAGCAGTAATACCTCTGTCTACATCGCCGGGATCAGTTTAAGCGCATTAGGCTCGCACCGTGAAACGTATATATAAGAGTATCCGAGCCAATCAACCGATCGGCTAACGCCTATCTACCGGTTACCGCTGATCCACGATGTATTTCCTCTTCGATCGCAAGATTAGCTTGTTTCGATCCTCTGCGGCGAAGAGAACGCGTCCTGTCTGGTTTTAAGAAAAAAGAAAACGAGTGAATTACCGAGGGAAGATCATTAACAACTCGATGAAATATTCCGACGAGGACGCTGCGTTGATTAGTGGGGTTTGATCGCGTGAATGAGAAGGCGATCTGCAAATCTGTCAAATTTTTTTACTTCTGTATAAAAGCAAATACTTTGTGTTTTATTTTTTGTATCATCTATTCTTGTTCATTCACATTATACAATTTATGTAGAAAATTAACATTAGTTTCTCGAAGATATTTACAATGATCTCGTTATTTTGTATACTTTTATTCGTTCACATTATCTCTATATTTTTAATTTTACCATTGGTATATTTTATACTCGCAATTACCTTACATCATTTAATTCAAATATTTCTACCCAAAAATTAGTTGAAATTTCTCAAAGACCTTACGGCCCTTTCCCGTTCGTTCTTTCCTCCCTCCGTCGCCATTGGTTCGTTGCAGCGATCCTCGCGAATGTTTCACCGACGCCGATCCCCTTTCCCCTCCCTTCGCCTTAACTCGGTGTCGTAAAGGTTTGATGGACGCCGAGCAATCGCTCTTGGCGACGCACTGCTTCGCACTGCTTGAATGCGAGCAATCAGAAGGATACAGTTGCCGGGGTTGATGTTGCGTCGCGTTTATAGCAACGGGAGATCATGCGTGGAGAATGTTCGTACCTTCTTACGGCCACTTTGAAGGACCCTGTCGTTCGTGTTCCCCCTGCTGCGGTCCATGAGCCGCACAATAGGAACAACGACATGCATTCTCATAAACTCCGACAACGGGACGGCAGGATACCGTGGTCCGTTTCTCGACTTACGGAATGTAGTATTCCAGGAACGCGGAAGAAAAGAATTTGTTGACCTTTTCCACTAAAATTCAGCTTTCCATTCTTCCCTCTTTTTCTTTCCTTACATCGTAAGACGTGATTCTCTTCGGATTTTCTGGCTTACCGTTTGGTTAGTATGTTTTAATGCAAAATTCAAAGAATACGATCCACGGTTTTCGCGAAAGATTAGTTCTCTCGTAACAATAAAGTCATCCACCATCGGTAAACTTTCTCAAAGGCAAAGAAATTACAAGCCAAGTGTAACCTTCAATTTCGCTCCATTATCTCGTTAGCATTTCTTTCAATTTAATATTTACCTTTACCGCTGGTACCATTCTGGTACCATTCTGGTCCCGCCATTCTCGGAACGCTTTAATCGCGTCGTAAAATGCGAACTGTAGGAATAGTCTGAAGGGCCGCAAGGTGGTCCACTTTCCCTGGTTGCACTTCACTTTTATTGCAACGGTTTCGAAGCGTCCTTTCTTTTTCCTCGCCCCGTCCGCCGGCAAGCGCGCGAAAAAGAGCAGAACGCCATTGCTACGGACAAGAACGGGCCCCGTCGCGCTGCCGCTCGAACGAGTAACGACCGGTCGTTCGCGGGTATACATCATCTCGCGGCCAACTTGCCTCGGATCACCCTGCCTCTCTTAATTCCTTATGTATGTATTCAATTATATTTGAATAATTGGCCACCCGACAGGACCACGTGGATCAAGCAAACGAACGTTTTATGCGACGCCAGTGGCCGTGTTTGACGAGTAAATTGAATGCGTTCCCGTTTAATGGAAGCATCAGTATATATTGTTTGGCGAACGTAGTAAAATTTCTTGGTACCGTTTCCGAGCAGAATTCGTTTGAACGTACGGCAGCGGTTGGACGTCGGCGGATAAACAGATTCCGATCTTAACGAGATTGATTCGATCGGTATACGGTATATATTGAAATGCGTACACCCGGGCATAGTAATCGATCGTGCAGCTGACTGGTTTTCGTAAATATTCGCTTCTGGGGATATTCTGAGATAAGGGCGTCCTGGCAGTAATTGATCATTTAACTGACTCGTTTTTTCGCGAATACTCGCTTAGGAGGATACTTTGCCGACAGCAAGAAGCCGTTTCCTCGAGCAGCATTGTATTTTTTACGCTACTATTCGCTGGTTATGTATTCCAGCTGTTGCAAACGACCATCCGTTAGATCGTTTCATAAGATATCGCACAGATTTCATTAAATTAGTCGTTCTGTTTGCAGATATTTTTTAATCTTCTTAGAAAGTAAAATACGTCAAAGGAAAGATAATATCTTCTTACAATCGTCGTGATAGCACTTGAAATACAGTAGCGGACAAAAATTTTAAGACGAGAGGACAATGTAGAAAACAGTTTTATGGTTTACAAATATTGTCTGTACATTCATTTTTATTGTTATCACGGTAGAACACTATTTATTGATTAGCACACAATTCAAATTTTGTTTATCATTCTACTTCTTATAAATTAGTTACTTTAATTTCGTTGACCCTTTGGTCTTAAACTTTTGTCCGCTAGTGTATACAGCGGAAATTTTTGAAACGCACAACTTTCTCTGTGCAACGCTAATATTTCGTTATTTTCTCAGCTTTTTAATCTTCAACCTTCGTTCACGCAGAGATCAAACGCCAGCTATTAGAATATTTCCATTTTTTCCCGTCTACGCGCGCTCGATACGTCAGCGTCGGCTTATATATAATATTTTTAACATACTTCCGGCAGGCGGACGCCCGTTTTATTGCACTCTGTCGGGTATCTCGAGGGCGGCCGTAGAATGTCAATAGTCATAATATCAATATCTCTTCATGGTGGGTGGTAGGCGCTGGCTCATAAGCCCCGACAAGCAAATCTCGTGAGAGCACCTGCTGGGTTGACACTCTGCGAGCCGAGAGGATGGCTCTTCTCCCGGTCCACGGTGCACGCTAGAGATCGTTCCTCTTTATAATCTTCGAAAACCGTCCTCTCGCGGGCGGTACTTGCGGCGAATTGTGCTCCTGCCTTTATTCACGGGAGAAAAAACACTTACCGCCAGCTGGCCCCCGTCGTGCCTTTCTTTGCCAGCAGAAATAAACCGAACTCGACACAGCCAATGAGCCGATGAATTTGATTCTTCTACTGTGTTCTGCTCGATACGATTTGATCGTGTTCTTAGATTACTTTAACCCGCATATTTTGAACGTCGCTGCAAAATCAAGTGTCTTTGCTTCGTTAATTCTTCAAACGTATCGTTTTCCATTTTAAACGATGGATTACGAAATATTAAATTAATTTAAAAAATTAAACATTAAAAAATGGTAATAAAATAATAATCACCTAAAATACAAAGCCAATGGCAATATACACGTTTGTTTACGTTCATCGTAGGAATGGAAATATGAACTTAAATGTTGCTAAAAAAAAAAGATATTTGCAAGAGAGTGTGATACCAGTTAATAATCCTGGGTGGTAGCATCACACACATGTGTGAGTGGCCATTAAGGTGTTAACTTTTTTCAGCTTGCGCTAAGCCCCCGTTAGTTATTTTTATCAATTCGAAATTAATACGGCGTGGATTAATAACTGTTTTTCATATACCTATCAGTTTTTGAGCCAGGGGATTTTTAAGGTAAATGTACGTAATGTCGTGATGTACCTTGGATTAAAGATTTGTTGAGAAACTACACAGCTTCGGTACATATTAAGAGGTTTAAATCGACAAATCACGTGTAAGCGTTCGGGTTATGTTCCGCTTTCTGATCGATTTTTATCCTTTGAGCTGCGCGCCGAGGATACGCCGAAGGAAATCGCGGGAACGATCAGGTTTCTTCGGCCTTTGACGGATTTTATTCGATTTAAGATGTAGAACGTTCGGTATATCTCCTTCGTTGTAAGCGAATTGTGTAAGAAGGAATCGCGCGAATGAAATTTTTAGCATCTTTTTACTGCCAATACGGGGGTGGTCTCTGTTCTATTTTAGTGGAAAGGGGTCGGGCGGCTTTATGCAGTAAAAAAAAAAAGGAGCTGTCAAGTCAGGAAAAATGGGAGGTGATATTTTGATGTTCGGTCAACAGAGCCGTAGACAGAGCTTTTATTACGATTTTATCTGACATTGACAATAATAAACTCGCTCATACCGCTTTCGTCGCTTTACTCGACTCCAGATCAAATAAGACACCGTTTAATGTTCATATATTCAAATGCTCATTTATATATAGCTCAGGGATATTTATATTTATATTTATAGATAGCTCAGAGATATTATATTTATTTATATTTATATACAGCTCAGAGATATTATATTTATTTATATTTATATACAGTTCAGAGATATTATATTTATTTATATTTATATACAGCTCAGAGATATTATATTTATTTATATTTATATTTATAGACAGTTCAAAAATATTTATATTTACAGATAGCTCAGATTAAGAAAAATATCAAACATCAATACGGAACAGAAAATTCTGTTGATTGAGAAAACTCGCGTGTTCTCAAATAGAAGCCCATGGTAATCTCGCGAACCGGATAAGAAACACGTAGGAATCATTAAGTGCGGTGTCTTCAGCAAACACTGTCACGCTGTTGATTACTCGGTCCAGCGTGACACGGTGAAAATATTCACTCTGGCGCCATTATCGGCGCGTACACACGACAGGGAACCAGGATGATACCGCGCGATCTTCGCTCTCGTCGATCCACTCAGCAACCCGTGGAGAAGTGCATGCATTCTCATAAGCCGCGACAAGCAAATCTCGGTGTATCCGCCGTGACTAGACGGCTGGGAGTATTCGTGGCTCTTCTAACGCGGAACCCGTACGTGCCCGGGATATCCGGCAGTTTCGCGAGGGTGGAAACCCTACACGGACGGATCGCATCCACTGATCATGATATCTCGCCGGTGTGACACGTGTAATCCGAACGACGATTTATTTATACATGTTTTCGTTCCGCGGACTGATACGCTGCTCGGTTTCTTCCGCGTTTCTGTCAGTCCATGAATAAAAACGAGACACTTGGACGTGAATCGAGAAATCGAGGCGAGATCTCGCGGTGGAATAGGTACACTAGCGGGCAAAAGTTTAAGACCGAAAGGTGAGGAAAAATAAAGGAATTCGTGTACGAGGAATAGCACAATAAGCAAATTTCACGCATTGTACCGATCGATAAGCGTTACGCTATCGTATTAATAATAGAAATTGATGTACAGGTAACAAACAGGTACTCCGTTTTGTAATATCCTCTGGTCTTAAACTTACGTCCGTTACTTTATACGTATGGAGGTTCTCGTTTTAAATGATGGTAGGAATTGTTGGCGGAAAGATTAGGTTTACGATCGATAATGCTGTTTAACTGTAATAGGAAATACGTATACGTTAGCGAAGGAGGATATAGAAGATTTTATTCGAAGGGATATAATTGTTTTTAGGAATTTTTGTGAAATGAAGAAGGATTAATACGAGGTATTTTTTTTGTTAAGTGTATGTACTGTTTGTTGACGCGTTTGAAGTTTTATTAGACATTTCATTAGTATAGTAATCTCTTGTGCAATTTATCGTCAGTGTCTACCATTTAGATATTTCACATTAAAGGAAACACGTGTTTCCCTAAGATTTCTAAGCATTTTAAACTTTTCCATCGGCAAACAATTTTGCAACCTTCATCGCGATGATGTATATCTGAATTAAAATTACTTTTTGCCTGGAATAAAGCATCAGATTTCGCCCATTCGTTAGTTTTTACGCTCACGCGACCGCAGCCTTGTTATTATTTATTTCAACGCGACACGAACGGCGTCTCTGAATTATTTAGAACCGTGGTGGCGTGTCGAGCGCTATTAAAAACATTTACAAGCGTTGTCACTATGAAAGGGCGGATTTCACGATTCCACGGCTTGCCAAGTATTTTCCAGGCGAGCGTCAGGGCACGCCGGACGAAACAGGAAGTTCGCGAAGAAACGGATTCGTGTTTCACGCTCGAGAGCGTTGCGCGTGAGGAAACTTGTCGGCTAAGGGGTTAATGAAAATATATGGCTACCGATAAGACAAAACAATTGCTCGTTCGGTTCGTTCGTCAATAATTATTACTCTCTGCGACTAATTACTTCACGATTTATTCATATTTATTATTTATATCTATTTTCCGTTTTATGTAATCTATAATATAAAATTACATCGCGTTTATTAAAGTGTGATAAATTAATTTTCTTGAATTGAAAATCAATACGTAAACAAGTCATCATTTTCATGAGAGTACGTTTAATGGTATCAGTTTGTTCTTTTCAGTACATGAATGAATAATACAAATAAATTCGGTCAGTTTTTAATATGTTCGTGCAATCGTATGATTTGCCAAAAGTCTTTTATTGTTGCCAGTGTACAATGAAATGTCCCAGCTCCCTTTCGCTCGTATTACCAACGATATTTCGACCCGTGGTGCCGTGCGATAAAATAAAACATTTCGCGAAATAACGAGGCCACTGATGCGTCTACAAAAATATATATATGTACATACGCGCTGGAGGGTATACGTGCGCGTTTCCGTCGCGTTGCTATCGTCGGTGTGAATTGAACACATGTTTTGCATTAGCGGTGCCATTTTCGATGTATATATATAGTTTCACGAAAAACCTACATTTTCGAACACCTCGGTACATTACCGCACCGAATCTGCGCCGGATTATTCGGTGAAACGTCGATCGGGGAAAAACGTATTCCGTTATCTAAACTGGACCATTGATTCGTTCGAATTTGACGAACTATCGCACGAAATTGCCATTGCTTTCTATAACTCCGAGGGAAAATAACGTCAACAACGATCGTGACTGCGGGGACGATATTCATTGTGAATGCATGTTGGTAAAAGTGGATATAGATATTGTTACATCAGTTAATTATCAGACATTTATAATGTTTATGGTAATGTTAATTAATATACCACTTGTTAGAGTTATGCAAGAAGCCGTTGTTCATTTGGAGTTCATCGAAAACGACGTTAATGCTAGGATAACGATATCCACTGATTGGCTGTAATTAATTTTAATACACTACTTCCCTCCTAGCAATAGGTTCGAATACAGTCATTTATTTGGTTCATTAAAGTACTGAAATACGAATATTTCCATTTCACCGCTATTCACTGCCTATTTACTTGAAGAGGTTAACTCATCTTTTAGTTACTTGTACATCTCAAACTTCTTCGAGGCACAACTTTATAACTTAATTACCAGCCGGTATTCTACAGCCTATTTATGCCCCTTTCTTAGTCATAGCTTCCGTTTACCCACCACCCCAATTCTCCCTTACCAGAAACTTTCAACACTTCCCCGAATCTAACCCTCTGCGAGGCGACGTTCCATCTCACCCTTTAATTACCGTCGCGACGTTTCGAATCTTACTAATACGAATACGGTAAACTTAACAGGCTATTTCCATGGCTTATGACAATAACAAGATAACAAATTATCTGGAATTTTGCCTTCAAATTAAAATCGGTCAAATATTTATGCGCATCTAATGTCATACGTAGAGTACTAGAGAAAGAGTACTACATCCTCGTAAGCCGCGACAAGGAAATCTCATGGCTCGAAGCGATCATGCTGGCTGCGAGCCCATCGGTCTCTCTCGGATGTTCGGCTGCCGCGTCTTTGACTGCCAACGCTCGTGGTCACTCGGTTTCGTTCGGTTATCTCCGGGCGCGCTCCGTTGGGGAGGCGGCGCGCGCCTCGTGTCCCACGGAACGCGTCTCTCAGTGATTACCGTGCAGTCCTTGCGATACGACCTCTAAGCTTCTCGTGTTACTGGTCCGTTGACGGGGGTTGGTCGCGCGCGCGCCACACGACACACCGAGCGACGGTGTACGATACAGTAGCCGAGTACCGACCGCGCGAAATCGCTTCCTACGCCGATTACTGGTCGCCCTTCGCGGCCGAGGAGCGAATCAGAGGTGCGCGATCGCGCGCTGAATCGAATCCAGTCGGGAGTACAGTGATCAAGGTGACACCACCGGGATTCGGTACGCATCTTCTTCTCCTCCTCCTCCTTGTTTTCCTTCGCGCTGCAACGTATTCGAAGGACACCTGTCAAACTTATCGCGGGCCGTGCAAGGGAGAACGCGCGAAAGGCAAATCGGTTGGCTAACGTTAATCGTCGGTGACGCGTTCGAGTGTTGGGCTAGGTTCGTGGTTCTGTACCGCTAATATCGCGCTGTCTCGCGTGATAATGGATCGGTCGCGTGGCGAGGGGAGACGGACAATAGGACCGGCGGCAGCTTGACGGACCGTGCATGTCGCTGTTCGACCGACGGATCGCGAGGCTACTATGCGGTGCACGCGCGAGTCATTCGTCGCGCGAGATCGATTATCCGAACTTTTCAACAAGTTGTAACGCATCGACGAACCGCGACACCGGTTAACCTTCTCCTCGCGTACCATTGTCCGGCCGTTTGGCTGGGGTTGTGCTACTTGTGCGTGCTTGGTATGCATCACGGAAAAACGGCTGCGAACGGGGTGGAGGATTTTATCGAAACATTTCGTGTACGCGAAAGATCGCGCGGAGGGTGCTTCTGTTTTTTGGGCTTCGGTGAATTATTCTGCCAGTGAGTTTGGTGGCTACAACACCTCTACGACATCGGACGAGAGACTGGTCGACGTTCTTTAAAAGTTATTTCAAGACTGTCTCTCTGGTGGAAATTATATAACGTGGTTCGACCACTGTCACAGCTTCGACTCTCCGAGCAATCCCAGAGAGGCGATTGACTTCGAAAAGGAACAGGTAAGCGTGCCGTTTTGAGTCTCCAGAGAGTTCTGCGAACTGTAGCCGAAGAGATCGGACTATTGAGTATTTGTCGATATCGCGAGGTGCTCTAGGGAGTCGAAGTGCACTCTCCTCGTCGGAATTTTGATGTTCGATTGGATAGATGGGTTCAGCCGGGGATGGGGTTGATGGATTAGGGTTAATCGTGGTTATTGGTAGTTTCCTTCAAACACATTGGAAAGGTTTTCGCTCAATCTTTTGGACGACTTTATTGAATTCCGATATATTGAAAATGCTATCGTTACAATTGTCATTACACCTTTATCATGTAATTATAATTATGTACATTTATTAGTTTTACATTTATTAGTTATGTACGTTTATCAGAGCTGTTAAAATTTTCATAATATTGTTCTCTATTTATTGGATAATTAAATTTGTAACAACATAGTATTGTCTGGAAATTTCTGAGTAAGGATTTCCTTGATCGCGCGACGAAATAACAACTAGATATCAGTTGCGAGCAGTTTTTGATTCTAGTAGGAATTTATTACCACTAGCACCAATTAACCCTGCCATTTTTATTTTAATTATCTTCTCCTCTGTTATGAACTTTAATTTCGAAAGATTTTGAAGATGTCAACAATGCGAGACAAATTGAAGCCCTTAATGTTGTTTTCAAAGACATTATCAGTAAACAATGATTTGGTACAGTGAAAGCGAACATCACTAATTGGATCTCGTTATCGCGGTTCATATATTTCCGCTTTCTATTCAGACGTGCGCACACTTAGTGATCTTTAATCGGTTAGAGTCACTTCGCGTTCGCGACATCCCAACCACCCCTCAATATCCGTATCAATTATACGTTGAAACTGATGGAACTTTGAAGCAGGATATTGTTGGGAAATTTCAAGCAACGAGGCCCGCTCATTTACCACTTTATTATATATACAGTGTATACCCTATAACTATGCACAAAATTCGAGCCAAATTACTGCCTCGAACGTCGCGCTCGCGCATTGCTCCCCTCGTTAGGGAACACCAGCTCACTAAGAACTCCGGTGTGCTCTTGGCATCTGTGGTTTGGAATCCACTTAAAACTTCGGATCCACCGAGTAAATAACCACAGTGGTCGATATAAGCTAATACAAAGATAGGTGCACCGGCGAAGGGACGGGGACGAGATCCATTCATGGTTATCGCTTCCGGAATCACTATACGTGGCGCTCGACTAGATCGAGGCCACACTGTTCTAAAAAATATTAATACAATATTAAATGAAACAGAACCTATCGATGGGTTATAGAAAATAGTGATGCAAAATTAAATGAAACAGGACCTTTCGATGGATTATAGAAAATAGTGATGCAAAATTAAATGAAACAGAACCTTTCGATGGGTTATAGAAAATAGTAAAGCAAAATTAAATGAAATAGAACCTTTCGATGGGTTATAGAAAATGGTAATTAATGGCAAAATTGAGTATAACAGAACTTTTCGATGGGTTATCCGCATGTTAGGTGAATTGTGTATATTACCATTTCTAATTATCGCTATTCTAATCTTCAATATTTTAGTCTGATTTTCACCCTGTTAGAAAGACTTCTATCTTTATACTATGCACATTACCGACTGAAAGTTCGGAATCGCTTTCAAAATTGCAGCCATATCAAATCTGTGACAATTTATTATTCGTTTGAAATTAATATTGCTAATTGTAACAGCAGTTTCCTTTATGGCGGTAGACTTTCCATGGAAGAGCTTTCTGAAATTCCACCGTTCGAAACTCCTTTTTTTTTCTAAATTCAAATGTTTCTTAAAACCACTGGACGATTTCAAACCTTTGACCGATAGTGTATTTTTTTTTTTTAATTTTTTATAGCTTCGATACTCTAAAAGGATCAACCGAGAGTAGCTCTCGCTAACTACATTTTTCCAAGGGAGAAATCCAGGACAGTTCCATTGTTTTCTTCAAAAGTATTCAAGATTGAAAAATTGTAGCTCCCAATTTCTGTATTCGTCGGTACCATAGAACATGCAAATTTAATCAGCATACTTAAACGGAACAAAATCTCGTCCCAGCGAAACAAGTAATCGTGCAAATTGAGAGAGTAGACGCAAGTACTGCATAATTACATACTCGAACCGTCGTGCAAAGATACGTCGTTCGTGAAATCGAACCGCAGAACGCGACGGGACGACGACGAGGAATAGTACCGGATGGTTTCCGAGAAAGTCTGCTAACAGGATCGGGAAAACTTTAATTGCGGTATTATTCGGGGACCAGCGGGAACGCCTCGCTGAAACGAGGGGGCTTTTCTCGATCAGGGAGACGCCGTTAATGCGGTAAGGCCGGGGTTACCGGGCTAGTTTACACAATAACGCGTCGATCAGTCGAAAACAATCAGCGCGAGTAATAACGGGGTGCGAGAAAGCTCGTTCCATTCAACGAAGACGACGGCGATGGCGTGACGGCGGCGAATTGAATAAGGAAGAATGGCTGTAATTCACGTCGCTCTTTCTGACGTCGCTTCCGCTTTTCTGTCGCGCTTATTCATTTTTACAGCAGTCGCGTCTGATGCGACGGCAAAAGATGCTCCCGACCCAGTTTAAGAGAGACTCGTCGAGCGGACGATGTAATTATGATTTAACGTGGCCCCCGCCGCTATTTTTTCCCTCTTTCCGCGACGACGCTGCTCCTCTGACTGTTCCCCGCAGGAAGAGAACGGCGACGATGTCTTTTTCGAGTGTGCTCGCGAAACGACCTTGCGAACATCGCCGCATCCACGACTGTTGCTGTTCGAGCAGTTTTTCTGTCGCGGTCGAGGAATTGTTCAGGAGCTCGCGAGAGGTTTTCACCGTTGTGCGCTGTTTTTGTTCGAGTTGACGTATGTTTGGTGACAGTCGCGATGGGTTTTTGCTCGTTCCTCGAGTAATAGCGGTACACCGTTCCTGTTTCCAGAGAAACAGATTTAATACGCGTTGCACGTTATCGGGGGGTGAAAGCAGATATTTGTTTCGAAGGGTTGATTCGCAGACTCGAATCGAGTAAATGTTTGGTTATTCGCTGGTGCAGGTGTTGCAAGTTTGCAAAATTTCAAATAGTTATTCGGCAACGTTTTGGATGGTTTTACTGCCGCTGAGATTGGATTTTGATGCGCGAGCTGCTTAGAGAGTAATCGTATTCGAAACCTTAGAAAGCGGAGAACTATCTCGGGTTTCTGGGTCGCCGTACGAGACCCTCGAGGGTTGCATTGTCCTTTGAGCCCTTGTTAAGGTTCATCGGTGATTAATTCTTCGTCAAGTTGTTGCTACGTAAAGTAACACGTAGATTTCTACGAAACTAGTCCGGTTTCTGTCGTCTTCTAAACATTTACAATTTTATTCACTGCGTTTGATAGGACACAAACTTCGTTAAAAAATATAAATTAAAACAAAAAGTGGATGATTAACAATTGTGTAACACGAACAATAATGAAACATCTGTAAATTTTTCTTTTCTTACACCATTTGTATATTTTTACTTTCTCTGTTTCCATTTACTATATTTTCATACCTCACTGCAGCACTTTCATTGTAATCCTCTAACGGATTAATTCCGTAAAAAAAAATAAAAAATAAAAATAAATAAACAATTAAGGAGCTTATTTAAATTATACGTTCCGATTGCGCAGCTGTCGCGAATAACGAAGGCATGTTTAAATTAATTTCAAGGGACGATTTCCAGCCGAGGAATTTCCTCTGCGAGCAACGGTTCTCTTTCGAGATGAAAATCAGAGCGGTTCGCGACAGAACAATTTTCCTTGAAATCTGCGTTTGAAATAATATTCGCGTCTACCGATCCAAATGCCAGAGCAGATAAGCAATCAGCAAATTCACACGCCTCCGTCTCTCTCCTCGTCGATAATATTAACCCGCGAAACCGCTTCGCGTTTCGATGTTTACTCGTTTCCGAGGAACCGGTACAGTCAGATAATTCGCACGCTTTTAAACACAGCACACCCGAATTAATAAGCGCGTCGTCCCGAATATTCGATAACCGATGCGTATCAGGGTTAATGAAACGGATTCGACGTTGTTTTATCGGGAAAACCGGCGCGCAAATTCGTGTCCCGACGACAAAGGAGCCGGCGCACGAATAATTCGCCAAATTGGACGCCTCTCTGTTCCCTCTGTTCGTTCAACGATGGCGTGGCTTTTCGAGCCGAGAGGAGGCGTTCTTTCGTGGAGACCGTTTTCGCCGCGAACGATTTAGACAGTATTAGGTATCGCACGATACTAGGAACCGTTACAGTTACGCCGAAGGGAGGCGAATTAGACACTTGTCACTCGTTAACCGGCAATTTTCTTAAAAGAGGCTCTGCCCCGCCATCGAGGAAACAATTTGGCCGGGCCACGGTCGCAAATAAGAAGGAGGTCGTTTCCTCTCGAAGGACACGGCCGTTTGTCGGTGCAAGTTCTACCTGGCTCCGGAGTCGATCCGATCGTGAACCCGGTGATTTTCAGCAGCTCGATCGGAGCCTGAGCGTGTCAGATCGAACGCTGTGAATGAATGGGCACTTCTATGCTTTCCCACGTGTATTCATTAGTGGCTTCGATGTATTACGTGCTATTTCGGACAAGGGGATAAATTTTGCAAGCGTTGGGTAATCGGTCGCTCGAGCCTTCTTAAGAATGACAATTTTCGAGTGTTACACGTATTTGAATGTTATAGAACAGGTAAATAACGTTAAATGTAATTGATCTTATTCTTTTGATCTTATTAAAAAGTTATCCAGAAATAATAATAATGATAATAATAAAATAATGATAATAATCTTTATTTGACGGGCCATTTTATACAAAAGTATACATAAAATGAATGAAATAGTTTAAACTCGTCGCTTTCTTAAACTTTGAGCGTCCTCGATCTCGATCGACGCATCTCACAGTTATTATCTTCGCTACAATAACATATCCAAACCCAAATCTCAAACCATTCTAAAGCACACCCGTACGAAAACGCTTCCTAATCGCAAGAAACCGCGCTAACACGCAGATCAGTCACGCTCAGTAAATTGACAACGGCATAAAGAGGGTACCGCGTAGCTTCCTCTCGCCATTCGTTTATATTCCTTTTAATATTCGACGAACGCGCCGGCGAATTTGAGGCACGTCCCGCGTGTGCTGTTATCGTGCCAAGGATCGCGAGACGTCGACAACGGGGACGGCTGCACGGGACGTCGGCTGGCCCGAATTCGTGAATGAGGACCGCCGTCGTCGTCGTCGTCGTCGTCGTCGTCGAAAAGCGCATTAAAATTCTAAGAATATTCATAAAGCGCGCGCGAGCGCGTAACGCGTCACAAAAGACGGAAAACCCGGCTTCAGGGCTCTCTCTGCGGCCTGAAAGACTGACGTTGCATTCGGGGGTGCATATCTGGCGCAATCGAATTCCCGTGGCCGTCGTCGCCGGCGGATTCGCCTATTGTCAACCATCACCCCGAGCCCACCCCCCCTCCTGCCCCGTTACGCCTCTCTATCCCACTGTCCTCTTATTGCAGCGCCAGGTTTATGGGCCGCGCCAGAGAGATCGCTGAAGAGAGGATCGTTAGGGCTCGATCTCAACCCCTCGAGCTGACCGCCGGCGAATAGTTGCACGCGCGTCGGTGCATTTACATGGAAATCTCGAAGTCGGGTCCCCGTGGTCGATTGCATTCCGTGCATTATGACGTTTCGTCCGGCCAGGTTGATCTCTCTTAAGAATCCCCGGAATTTTGCTCGATACTGTGGCCAGCTTTCGGATGTTTTGTCGAGAGGGGCGGTTCTGCTAGTTGGTATCGATAGAAAGGTATTTTCAGTGGGAGTTGATATCGTTTCCTCGTTTAGTTCACGGTTTTTGAATTACTCTCAGATCGTTGCGGGGTTTGGGCGCTATGTACTTATACTAGGTTTACGTCGAAGGATTTTGCAGGATAAACACGCATGTATTACGTTTAATTGATTATCGTTGAGTTAATTGTAAGAGAAATGATAATTTGCATAATAAACCGTTTGCAGAGGAGAAGCTTGAATTCGTTCCACCATCGAATTAAAAAGTACACGATGTTCACGGACTTCGTTTGTCCAACGAGAAATGAAAAACGGAAAGGTCGCGTTCTCAAAACGCCGTGTTATACGGAAAAATTTCCGCGCGTGCAACAAGAAAAAGCAACCTGTTTACGTTTCTCGAATTTCAATATCCCCAAACTGTGCCAAGGAAAGCAATCCTTGACACCTTTCCCGACTCTCTATCCGCCGATCTGCTTACTCTCTCTCTCTTTTTCTCTCTCTTTCTCTCTCTAAGCTCCTCCAAACCGAATTCCTCTGGCAATCTCGTACACTCGACAGACCTATGCCCTCGAAAGGATGAATGCGAGAAAAAAATTCGCGCCGCGCACGACGCGACCGTTTTCCGAAAAAGCGGCCTGGCGAAAAAAACCGGGGCGCGATTACAACGAATGCATAACGTCAGCAACCGACGAGCGAGGAGGGGAAAATAGGGAGGTCGAAAAAAAGAGAGAGAGAAGGAGAGAGAGAGAGAGAGAGAGAGAGAGAGTGTGTTTCAACGACGACTGCAGCCTGCAATGGGTTTGCAATCGCTGTTGGAACTGAATGCACGAGGCCTTGCACGCGCGCGAGAAAGGAAAATCAGCAGAATGGGATTCGCGAGGGGGTGTGCGACGGTGAGAGGGACAGAGGGGGCGCATTCGGAACACAGGGGGTAACGTGTGAAAGGGCGAAACACGACGCAGGAGGAGGGATTGAGGGTGGTTGGGGTCGGGGAGCACGAATGGTGGCGCGATCGAGTGAAATTCACGGTGTTAACGTTTTACAGCTCGATATCAACGCGGCTGTTCGTGATATTTCGTCACGTGAAAAGATGCGCGTTCAATGAGGGGGGCAGAGGGCGGAAGGGAGAGGGAGCTTTCGCGACGCGACTCGTACCTTACGATAACGAGTTCTCAACTTAGTTCTTGTCCAGATCCCGAGTCATCCGTTCGAATCGAGAACCGTGCTGCGTCGGTTAAAGCGTAGGCGATGGGGATGGTCGAGGGTGGGTGCAGTAGATGATGGGAGTCTTTGTTGGGAAAATATCGCTCGTAAAGGATACGTTTATCGTTTCAATACACCGATATGAAGTGTTTCAGTGAAAATTATTATGGATTTGCGCGTGAGATTTGAAAACTTTGTATTAACCGTGGAACGGGAACTCGGTAAACTTAACTTATGAAATATATTGTACGTGAAATATCCGGTACATCGTGTCGGTTGTATATTGTATCAGAAATCAATTCTGATATACAATAATATAGTATTATTATCTTGTTGTTCTTTATGGATTTCATCTGATCTTCTCTTTATATTCGTGTATTATGAGAGGAGATTGTGATACTGCGATTACAGAGATTAATTAACGTACAAATTTTATGATCTATAAAAAGATATTTATAGAATAATAGTAAAATTTATTGTGATCTAATAAATTTTATTATTGATTTATAAATAATAATTTATGGATCGAGTAGAAATTAACGTACAAATGTCATAATCGATAGTATCTACGTATTATAATTTCAATATAAAATATTGTATGGAAGCTGTTATATGATGTCAGTTAGAGGAAGTCTTTCATTACGCGAAATTCAAATTAAATCAGAGAATTTGATCTTCGACGAGCCGATGTTTAAAATGAAACGGCGTTGGTTCGATTGAAAAGTGGAAAAACCGTGCCGAATTTTCGTCGCTTCAATGAGTTACGGCGATACCCGACAACGTTACATTTCGTTTCCTTTTTTTTCTTGTTTAAATTACTAATTAGAATACCGGCCCGATGTGCGCATTTCCGTTCGCGCGTTTCATTTTTCCGCCCTTTCATTTACAATCCACTCCGTGCGCCCTCGTATTACGAATCGTTAACGCACAAAGCCTCGACTTTTTACTTTAACACGGTCTCTCGATCGTCTATTGATCGTTTTCAATTCACGGGAAATATGCTCGTTTCGATTGTTCCTTCGAGCACGGAATTTTCACGGAACAACGGTGATTCTTTCTTCGCTGACGGATCAGGTTTAATACCCGCCTGTAATTTTCGATTAAACCGGCTTCAATTTATCGGCCAACCTTTTCTATCCAATTTAAAACACGTTTTTCTTTTCTCCAACAAGAAACTGCTGTTACATTTTTCAAGCAAGGTATACACGGAATGCTAACTAATTAGCTCCGTATTGTAAGTACCTTCGTCAAGTACAATCGCTTTTAGCCCGAAATCTTTCTTTCGCGAGGTATTACATTAAAAAAAAGAACATTAACCAATTAGAAAGATGCAAAAAAAAAACTGTCAGGAGAGTTTTCCAAAGGAGAGGTTATATTTTGCAGCTTAAAGTGAAAGTATAATAAATTTCAATTGGAGACGCACGTCTGGCGACATTAGTTAACCCCTTGATATACAAATAAAACGGAATTTGATGCGACCGAAAAATTTTATTTAATTTCGCTTAACTGAACTGTTACGTGCAAGTTTGAAAACAAAACATTTTGTTTTGAAATTTATTCTGAAAGGGGGAAGGGGGGGAACATCATGAACATTTAAAATAAAATAGGATCAACGCACCAATGAAATAATTGAGTAATCTAATAATATACTGCACGGCGTTCGTTGAAAACAGCTCTTGACGAGTCAGACCCGTTAAATTCTACAGTGGCAAATGAAATTGATGAGATTTATCCGACGACCCTTAATTATTGACGGATTAAAAGGAGAAAGGACGCGAAAGGAAAAACACCATACACATGCGGCTTTTGCTGAACGGTAAAAAAACAAAAACAAAAGAGTAACTACTTTATTGTTATACTTTCCATATAGATATCGCATTAAATGCGGTGAATACAAATTGCTTCAGAAATGAATGACGGCTTTAACTGGTCATTGTATGTTAATTAATTATTCCCTGTTTTACACCCCTGTATTCCAAACATCTCCGACACCGAAAGTGTTACTCGCGAGGCCGATCGCGCAACGCGTAGCTCGCCCAGCACCCGTCACGTGGGTCGTGTCAATTGAATTTCATAAAAGCCAGTTGCGTTCGCCGGCTGTTGGTTGACGGCGTTCGATCGCCATCCGCGAACGCGAACGTTCCTCGTCCAACGTTTCCACCGATCTAAGCCTCCTTCGATTTTCTCTGTTCGAAGGTTGCAACGACGAGCGAGGACCGGTAACGAGAGCCACCAGGGAAGAAACGATCCAAGCCTGTGTTGAAAACGCACAAACGAGACCAGCGAAGATCTCTCCGCGAAGATCCCCACTAGCCTGCTGTGCGAATAAGGGGTGGCGACGGGGTGGGGGTGGCAATCGACGGACGAGAGTTTGAGTCGCAGAAAGTGGTTTCGAGAGTGGCTGGCGCGAGTCAGCTCGGCGTGAAGGGTGGCGAAAGCTGCGTGGGAGTTAGAAAAGGAGGAAGCTTCGGCCGTAAAAAAGAGAGGCTCGAATCGCGCGGCCGAGGGTGGCTCGTAGCGCTCGGAGAGGAGGAGAAGGACGCGACTCGCGCGTGATCGAAGGAAGGAGGCCGAGAAAAGGGGGAAAAGATAGAGGGAAGAGTAGACGAAGAGCCGTGTGTCGTTGACGCGACTACGAGTGACGTGGACGTGACGGTGACGTGACGTGACGTGACGTGACATCGAGGCGTCGAGATGCTGCTGGATGAGATGGCCGCCTCCGTTCACACGCTCCTGTCGCTTATTCTCGTCCTCGGTGCTTGCACGCTGTGCCGCGGCAGGATCACGAACCAGGAGATAGGTGAGTGGAAAAATACTACCTGCCTTCCCGTCTGTTTGTTTGCTTGCTTGCTCGCATGCCGAAGGGAGGAGAGGATTCTGTCTCTTCCTTTCGGCCTCGCTTTCCGCGCGTTTGACACTGCTTCCCGAACGGGGGGATGGGACTCGCGCGATGTCTTTTTGGCGGACGGTCGAGGGTTAGCTCGAACGGCGTGGTGAAGAGGAAGCCTGTTTTTGATGCGCTACTCTGTGCTTGATTCTCTGATCTTTAGGTTTCGCTTCTTTCGCTTCTACCACCCCACGGATTTCTCGTTTTATCCGGTCGGGGAGAGTTTGTGTGCCGGGTGTGCCGGAGAAATTTTGTAGAGCGATCCGATCAATTCAACCACGGAGGTATTTTCTCGTGCAACTTTATTATTACCTTTCTGTTTTATTGTTTTCGCGAGATCTATCATGCACAGGCAGTAATATCCGAGTAGTTATCCGAGCAGGAACGCGTAAATTTATGGAAAATTTAAACCGGTCGTTTCTAATTTCAAACCACGTTGCAACGTGCCCCTTTTATATTTGTTCGTGTCGAATTGCGACGAGGTTCGATAATATTCGTAATCACGTTAGAGAGATGTAATATTTGGAATTAAATACGTTACCGGGGAATGTCACGTGAATCCGATATTAAATTCGAGGCGCGCTTTAAATTCACGATAACCGACCCGGTTTCGGGTTTTCAACGACTTTGTTTACGTCACCGTGCGAAGGGTCGATCCAATTATTACCATTAATAATATTGCTGTTATCGTAATCGATTTTCCATTAGGCTAAAGTATTTCTACGCTCCTCAAATTTTTCGATTACCTTCCAGAATCTAATAGATTCCGTGTAATGTAACCTTCAAGCGGTTCAGGGTCATTGGGATAGCGAAAGTTTCTCTAACAGACCGGAAACGGAACATTCCGTACAGTGTAGCTTGTAGAGAGGACAATGTAGAACATAGTTTTATGATCTGCAAATATTATCTGTACATTCATTTTTATTGTTATTGTGGTGGAACACTATTTATTGATTGGTACAAAAAATTTTATTTATCACGCTATTCCTTATGAATTAATTTAATTTCGTTGACTCTTTGGTCTTGAACTTTAATCCGCTACTGTACGTTTGCCTATTTCGAAAATCATTCGTTTCTTGTCGAACAAAAATACTCAGACTCAATGGGTGATTTTCTCTCGTAGTTTCTCGAATAATTAACCGAAAAACCAACCTCGAATCGCGGTGTTATGCCAGGATAACGGACCGGAACCTAATTAATTATCGCATGATGCGGGCTGTTCGCGCGTGTTCCGCCATTTCTGGTATTCCTCTCGACCAGCGTGTGTAATTTTGTCACTGGAACGATGTAGCACAAAGGGGCGTAAAGTTTACCCCGTTCAATCCCATGAACGCGTTGCCCAAGGATTAATTAGCAAACGAAACGATCGCGTGACATTCTTTCGCGTCTGATTTCTCGTTTCGATCTGTTTATCCCCATTTTCCGTTCTCTTAGACATTTTGATGATTTATCGATCATACGTGAATCGAACGAAACGTTTATTATTTTTATTGAAAAACCGTTTATAAAGTTTGGGAATAATGTTTATTGAACAGATCTTTATAAAACAGGCGTACCGAATGACAATAATTTTTACGCTTTGCATATTATTATTGGTAGTCAAATTTTATAATATAAATAAGTATGATATTATTGTTATTAAGTTTAATAATAAAGAACGAACAAGTGAGAGCACGTGTCTTTTAAAAAACAAAGAAAAGAATACGTAAAGCAGAGCTTCCAATACACTCAACACACATTTTAATTCAACGGCGAATCTCATTCTCCCTCTCTCACGTAATACAAAATCACGCATATCTCAACAATTCTTTACGATTAGTTCCATGTTGGATGGTTAATTGTTGTCGATAGTGTTTTGTAGCAGTTTTGCGCGTGTTTTGTTAGAAGAAAGTAAAAAGATGTTTTGTTAGACATAACGATTGGTAATGGATCCGATGTTTTCGACCTGTGTTCTGTAAATTTATAAGCCAGGTATTAACAACAATGGTGGGTGTAATTGAATTTTTTAATTTATAGTTCATTCAGGAACACTGTAACGAGAAAATACGCGAGTTGTTCTCCCTGCAGGGAATATTTACATTCAGCGTTGCCAAACTGCTAAAACCGCGTTACCGATTCGAATGTATATTTAATTACTCCACGCGGACGGGGTGCACATAATTTTACCGATCAGCATAAATCGAAAGCTGGGTGTAGCAGTTTATTTAAGAAATTAACAGGAAAACGGTAGTAATAATTAATTGATAAACCATTTAGCGTTCATGATCGTAAATAAATTTCTTAATTCTAGCGTTTCCTAATGGACAAAGATAATTGCATTTTTAATAGAACACTCTAATGCATATAGAACAGCGGTTATTGTTACACGCGAACCATAGAAAAATCTATAACGCTACGAGAATACTTGTCAACAACGGTATTCGCCTCTGAAAATCGCCGCGAGCAACACATTCCCGTCCGTTATAAACGTTTGGTATGTGAGCTACAGCCAACAATGAAAATAGTATACTTTATTTAATTTAAACGGTATACTTTATTCAGCGGTTTGTATCTATTCAGAATGAGCTCGTGATCAATTGCTATGTGTCTAACCTCGTGGTATACATAGTGTTTCTCTTTGTGTATGCGTGTGTATGCGTTACAGTTCTAGTCCTTTATCGTAAGATGTTGTTGCCATCTTCTATCTATAACCACCGTACTAATCCGAAACGAAGCAACATATACTAAACCAATTGTCTCGAGGCGTGTGTCTTCCTTTGAATCCAGTATTATCCCACAAATTTCCATCGAACCTGCGTGCCCCGTTCGTTGACAATTAAGCCGACTCGTACTTACACCTAAACGCGTGCAGCAACGAGCGTCGCGCAAGTTGAAGGCTACAAAGCGAATCGTATCGAATCGACGCTGGTCGCGTGGGTTGGGGGGTATGTTTGCGGCAAGGGTGAAATTCGCCAGGATCAAAGGCGGTTTCGCGTACCCGTGGGAGGCTCGATTCGCGGGTATAACGTCATTTGCCAAACAATCGGCGCGCCGGGCTGGGCTGTTTCGCGCGGATCTGTCGCGCGGCCGATCCGAGCGGAGCGGAGCGCGAGAGCCGCTCGACGAGGCACGACGGCCTCGTTAGAACCGCAATGGGTAAACGAGTTAAAAAGCCCCGTCCCCATCCTCCACCCCTGCCCACCCCGCCTCATTTTCGCTCGCGAGACCAACGAAATTACGCGGTCGGTATACTCTGCGGCTTTCGCCGCTAGACGATTCAATTTGTGCATTAGCCGCTACGGCGCACAATGGATCGTTCCGTGTAAATAAAGCGGAACAAAAAGAAATTAAAGCGTCGCTGCGCCTCGCGCACGTTCTGCCACGGGCACCTGTCCACGGGGGGAGGAAAACAGGATTGTGCACGGGGATGTGTAGTTTGGTTGTTTCGCGCGATGCGTTTGTCAACCCGTTATGATCTTTTTTTCTCCAGTTTTTCGGTTTCCGTTTTTATTTCGGCCCACCACGCTGTGATGCCAGACTGAGGACGGGGGTTCTCGAGAACACCCCCTTCCA
This sequence comes from Tetrapedia diversipes, assembly GCA_033822845.1. NCBI lineage: Eukaryota > Metazoa > Arthropoda > Insecta > Hymenoptera > Apidae > Tetrapedia > Tetrapedia diversipes. Next base: position 292,648 of record JAOPTO010000207.1, on the reverse strand, counting down.
CCACGCACACTGCCGCAGTAAACGCGTGTACGTGAGCTCAGCGTTTCGAACGACTTCGGGAAATTGAGAGGGAAAACAAATGAAAGTCTTTCCCTCTGGTTTTTGAAGCGCTGAAATCCAACCAATGTGGGAAGCAAGCCTGCGACACGGGCCGCGCGAGATCTTCACTCCTCATTATTCTTATTTTTCGGCATACAAGAATGCTCTTGTAACGTCTTTTATCGTTTAGCAACTCCATATGATTCTGTCTTATATTTTTTCTTGTAAGCAAAGGGCAATTACCCCTTAAGAGAACAATAATAAATCACTTCCGTTTTTGCTTTCGACGTTAAATAAAACGCTCCGCGTCGCTTGGTCGCTTTCCGAAGTGTGCGCAACGCGTCGAATCGAGTTTGCTGTCGCGCATTCAAATCGCCGTGGCCGATCCTTTGAGGCCGCAACGATGGCGACCGCGGATTATTGTGCCGTCCAGCCCCTTGTTCACGACGAAGCCATCGCGGTCGCTCGCCTCTTTCTTCGCCGACAAAACGGCTAATTGGGCTTCCACGCTCGGAGCTCGCTGGCTTCGTGGCTCGCGAGTGTTCACAGCGAGCGGCTCATTGTGCCGCAGTTTGTCGCACGAGTGCTGTTCGCCGTGGCCAACTCGTGAGAGTAACAATCTTCGCGCGTTTAAAAGAACTGTTAGCGTAATAGCTCGGAGCTTCGGGTGGCGCGCACGAGAAACAAGGGGCGTGGAAGTGTTTCGGTGCTCGGGACAGATTGTTCGAGGGTCGTACGGGGTGCGATACGCGCGTCCGACGAGGGTACGGGGAGGTGGGGCGCCCATTGTCGACTCTTTGGCCTGTTGCGATGCTTTCAGTTCACTCAAGCTATTACCTTTCGCGAGAGTCGGTCGCGACAAATGAACATTTACGTTCGACGTTGTTTAACCGCTGTAAGTGGACGCTGAAGTTAATCTTTGCTTTGAGTGGAACACGTGTTTCTTACTCGTACCATTCGTATCGCTGTTGGTTAACGCTAGAACTATCGACAATTAATAAAGTGTACTTATTTGCGTGGAAGAGATCAAATTGAAAATTACACGAGAAAATGCTGAATACATAGAAAACAAATCTTTGTTTATACCTTGTGCAGAAAATCATAGTAAATTTTGAAAGTTTCACCACAGTGAATTTATAATAAGGTTGCTATGTGTATGATCACCAGTTGGTAATTTTTTGACTGTTTTGGTATTTCTAGTGTTAAACGAAGTTTTCTTTCGCACATTTTGTGTAGAGATCGGGAATGATGAAAGGATTAATGTTTGTGTAGAGATCGTGGATGATGAAAGGATTAATTTTTGTGTAACGTGTCTGGATTTCATTTTGTTCTGTTTACGGTGCCAGTGAAAAATTGGACGCCGTTCGTTACGGAGAACGTGGTATTTCATTTTTACGTTTGAATTTTAGTAGCGCGCTACGATATTCATTAGAGTATCTTTCGAAACGCGGCAGCAACGTTGTATTATTCGAAATTTTATCGAAATATACACACCATGCTCGCCGACAGCTGCACGAAATTCTTATTATCATAAATATACGCGAAGTTGTATATTCGTACGTTTATTAAACAAATGATCTACCTATCATTGAAACGTCAACAAATATGTCATCATTTATCATTTTTCATTGTTTGCCAAATTTTTATCAATTGATATAGCCTCTTACGACTAATTATTTTATTGCTGGTATATGTATACCTGATGGGATTTGCCCACGGACTTTTAATCATCTACAGATTATGGAGAGGTCGCCAAAGGAAAATTATAACAGATGTGTAGCTCGTTGAACGTTAGACAAAAGAGCAACGATCGGTATTATTAAAGTATTCGTACAGGTGTCGTGTTTACGGCGGTGAATACAAAAGGCTTCAATACCAAAGGGTTTATCTTTACCCATATATAATAATAATAGTAATAACATCAAAAAAGTTCCTACAAAACCTAACAGCAATAGGATTACACCCACAACTACACACAGAAATACAAAAAGCAGTAATATTAAAAACCACAACAATAGTCAGAAAGGTCCTCCAACAAGAATAAGGAACAGGCATCACCCCAAAAAATATTCATACAGAATCTACAAATACCACAATCGCCAACACACATACACTCACACATCCAAAATGTGATCATACTTAACAGAGAGACAATAATAAAAGATTCCCGCAATAAAAACACCGGCATGAACTTGGTACAGCCCGTTCATGCTGGCTACGGACCAGAGAGGAAGTCCTCTGAGAGTTCAATAGGACAATAGTAATAATAATAATAATAACAATAACAATAATAATATCTAATAACTCCCGATAACTTTCGTTCCTCTGTGAAAATTTTTTCCGGAAACACGCTGAAACACTTTAGCATCCCCGGTTTCCCGTTCCCCTATCATAGAGGCGTTAATTTCCGCGCGCCGGTGTTCTCGCGCCCCCAACAGCGTTGAAACTCCGTTCGTATTTCAGCGAAGTTTTTTCTCGTCAGACGCGTCCACCGCGTCATCGCCGGGCAACCAGATCTCGGGCTGCTTGCAAATTACTTGAACGCGAGCGGCGGCATCGACCCTTGAGGGATCTCTGACTTCGAGGCGAGAGCTTTTCGATCGTAATCTTTTAATTACATCAGGCGAAAGAAAAAGGGGGCGGAAGTGGAAGAAACAAAGAGAGAAACGAAGGTGGTGGGTGGAAGCAGCCAAGCTTTAATCCGACACCGGGAGCGGTCTGAAGCCTCGCAAATGGGAAGAAGACACCGTTTCTCCTCCTGTCCTCCTCCTCTCGGTCGTTCTAACGGGAACCGTGACTGCGCGTCGCGAAGACGCGTCGCTATCGTCGTCGACCATCTAGAACAAAAGGGACGATCAACGCCGGAACGGGAAAAGAGTGCGCGCGCGAGACGCTAATCCAATTAACCCTTTGCCTTAAAACAACGTGTGGGAGACGTGATCCTACCTTCTGTGCCTGAAATGAGAACCTCGTATCAGACACGCGACGACTTCTGGCCAAAAGCGAAAAGCTCGAGTCAGACACGTTGGTCCATCCTACGGAACAACAGCGGGAAGTTTTCCTTGGCATATTTATGACCGAGGATTAAGAAATTTTTTAATTTCCTATCATTGGTTCAAAATGTTGGTAGTAAAGTAGTATCCCTTTAAATAAAATTGTTGGTTAATATATTACACATTATTTCCTTTTTGGTTATATCACGTAAAATAAATTGTATAGAGCAAACATTTGAACGACTGAAAATCTTTACTTCTCCTGTTATAACCATACAAATATATGAAATACAAAAATTAATACATTTCTTTAATAAGAATGGAGTGAAATATAATGATCAAATTCTGTGGTTTTATTAAATAGTAAACGCAATCCTATTAATTTCCACTAGTTTGCTCAAAAATTTGCTTGTGATCAAACTGCTTCTGGTTACAATGTACAAGAAAAGTTTTCGTCGAAAGTGGCACGCACAATCGTCGCTCGTTTCATAAGGCAAGGGGTTAATCCGGGCCTCAAAAATGGCCGCCTGAAGCGCACGAAACGAAAGCCCGTTACTTTCGTGCGAGAGCACCGGCCGTTTGGCCGGAGAACCTGGCACGAACCTGGCCGCGTCTGAATTTGTTCCGCTGTGTTCGACTTATTTTCCGTCCGGCGAAACACCCCGTTGGACGGGTGGTTGTACGAAACTTCCTGGCTTAGGTAAAAACTGGTCGTTCCGGTAAACAAACCGCTGCCGTGGACGCCGCTGGTGTTCCGCTGCTACCAGCAGCACGGTTCGTTCGGGGTGATTAATCGTGGGCCGCGTAACACCGGGAATTTTAGTTCGTTAAGGAGCCGAGTATAGTTTGGCTTGTTGGTCTAAGGCGCGAACTGTGTCGGGGTTTTCGGTCAATGACTGCTTGGGCTTGATTTATTTCGCTGCTGAACGGGTATTGTTCCTTGATGGGTTTCAGTGTTGTAGAAAAATATGGCTGGACGTTTCTCATTGTTGAATGTTATTTTAGCGTTGCTAAATATTTTTGAACTCCAACGTTAAAGTGGTATAATTTATCGAACGGTTAATGTAACAAAATTTCTGAAGCATTGCACTTAAAATTGTCGTACAATTTAAGAACAGATAAATTGTCTTATAAATACATTCTAATATTCACGTAATTATATTTCGTGAGAAGGTGCTCAACCCTTTGAGTACCAGGGAGTGCGATCGCGCTCCTCTGAAATTTTTCTCAATAAACTACAAAAATAATATATATTAATATATATTTTGCGATCCAAATTATACTCTAATATGTTAAATATAATATGTAAAAATTTCTAAACGAATACTTTAAGATTGTCTTTGATAGGAAGCATTTCCCGTGCCACTGTAAGATCGAACAGAAACCGCCGGTATTTTTCGCGTATGCGTGGGAAATTTCTCCGGTGCCAAAACGGGTTAAAGACGGTAAGAGACAGAAAATAGATTTACGAAAGGGAATAAAGAGCTGACGGTATGCGCAGAATTATCCCTATCGTTTCACAAATTTTCGACACCACCCCTCGATTCGCGTCGCGCTCTTAACTCACACGAAACACCCCCAATAACGGAACCTCTACTCCACTCCCTCTCGCACCCCTTTCTCGTCGCGCAGCCAGCCTCGTTCGTCGCGACTGCTCGCCGTCCTCGAGAGGCTCGAATCAACGAACCGTGCTCACGAGCACGACTTTCCCTTCGAGGTTCGCGCGACCCCCGTAGACGCTGTAACTCTGTTCGGCCGGCGATGACTTATGCGTCCGGTTGGATCCGATTGTGGTCACCGCTGGAAGACCGGCGGGGCTCGGGCTCAGTCGGCCGAAAAATTTTACGATATGAACTCGGCCGGCGAACGGGTCCCGTTATTCGACTTGGAGAACGGAACCGGAAGTGGCCTGAGCGCGGGTCTCGCGTTTTATGGTCCCATCGGTGCGCCGTTCGATCGGCCATTAATATTGCCGCACGTGATACGGGAGTTATGATTATTAACGCGATAAAAAAATCTCGTCCCACCACCCCTCAGCCCATTCGCGGGGGATGAGCTTTACGAGCCGAGTTATGGACTGGACACACAGCGATTTCGCGCAGGAGGTTCCGGGTGAAAAGAGATTCGGATCAAAGTCACGCGTAAACGCGGGATATCTTGAAATACCACAAAGACTTATTTTCGACCTATTATTCGCGCATTCAAGTTTTAAACGGAATTATCCCTTGTCCTGAAATTCTTTTTAAATTTTACCTTAATGCATCCTATCCATCATTAACGCTTTGATGGCCGCTTACACAACATGTGTGTGATGCTACCACCGAGGATTATTAACCGGGAACCTTAACTTTAAAATTAAATTAAATTATTTTAACATTTACTTTTTTCTTTATTATTATTATTTTTTTTTTAATTGCAAGTATAAGAATTTAATTATTTGTGTGTTTTCTTTTTTATATTTTTTTATCACCTTATTGTTATTGTGTTTTTTTAAATTAAAGATGTGTATGTTCGTTCAGGTTGAATTATTTCCTGAATTCATATAAAGTTTTCTTTAATTAATTCTTCAAAAATATTGCCTGTCCCTGGCGAAGTTTAACCGCGTAGACATGCGGCCATTAAAGTGTTAAGACACCGACAGGCAATTTCTACATGAAGAACAAATCACCCAATACCGAACTAAATTTCTTTAGTTCCCTTTCTACTTTTAAACGACGTGTTTATCAACTCATAGCCTCTTACGACTAATAATTGTATTGTTTCATGCAGTATATACCAAAGGGTTTATTTTGACCTGTGTATAATGATAATAATTAAATAAATCTCCGTGCACGCGATCGAGGTCGTTCGAGGTAGAAGACAATCGTCGTGTGGATCGATTGTCGAAGTTACTCCGAGCGTGAGCCGATTACGGTGTCGTCGGTAATTCGAGCGCGGTTTCGCGGGGTAAATAGAGGGTGGGCGTGGAAGTGTCCGGAGAAGCGAGCGCGTGTGCAAGGAGATTGAAAATGTGTGTTCAACGCGTCGAAGGAAATTTCTTCGATGTGTTCGAACTTATAAAGCGTGTCGCTGTGTCGCCGCGGTGATGGAAGGTTAATTGAAATCGTAACGAATCCGGCGGCACGGATCGCGGGGAAATTATATTGACGGGCACGTGTTTATACAATTAACTAGGCCGAGTGCAGCTGAAGCGCGGTCGTCGGGATGTGGCACGTGTGGTGTGTTTGGCGAAGTGATTGCTCTGTTTGCTCGGAATTCCCACTTATAATTAACACCGATAATTGTTTCGTTACTTTTCCTCCCTATCAAATTCTGCGATTGCCCGCGATTTTTGGACCGGGACAAATTCTAGGAAGTTGTTACGTGAATCGCAGACAAATTGGATTAAGTTATACATGGGGTATACAGAATCGAATAAATTTGAGGGGAAATTCAGAAAATCGGAAGCTGCAAATTCTACAAAATTGATATCTGTTTTTCTTTCAGCGATAGATTCACGATAGCATAAAAAAAGTCACATCTCTTTTAACCGTCTACACCTTCTCGACTAGCCTTGTTATCATGAAAAGGCTCGCGTATGTTTTCGATAGTTGAATTATGCAAATTCTACAAAATTGATATCTGTTTTTCTTTCAGTGATAGATTCACGATAGCATAAAAAAGGTCACATCTCTTTTAACCGTCTACACCTTCTCGACTAGCCTCGTTATCATGAAAAGGCTCGCGTATGTTTTCGATAGTTGAATTATGCAAATTCTACAAAATTGATATCTGTTTTTCTTTCAGCGATAGATTCACGATAGCATAAAAAAAAGTCACATCTCTTTTAACCGTCTACACCTTCTCGACTAGCCTCGTTATCATAAAAAGGTTCGCGTACGTTTTCGATAGTTGAATTATGCGCTGCAAAATTGCAGAATTTTTAAAATTGTTTGAGTTACATATCAAACTGTCCTTATTCATTCTCGCTGAGTAAATAGTCGAGGAAATGCCCCGGTAGAATATGAATCAGTTACGAGGATCGATCGTAATATCGAATAAATCTGATTTCATTCGGGGCTAGCAATTCAGTCTGTCCGTGAATGATTAATTTAGCGAACGATTACATTCGGTTACGTTCGTCGCGTTCTGTAAAGTGTAAAATATGTAGAACGTGTTCAATTACAATTATCGTCGCTCGACGGAAACGAATGTTCGCGTTTTCGCGTTACATATTTCATCGTGGCCGCGGTTTAGCATGCTGCGCCGTGGGATATCTCGTTTACAGAATGGATATTTCTTCTTGGGCGAAATCAAAATACAAAAGCGGCGGCTGCCGGATGGTCGGGGTGAGGCGGGGGGGGGAGGGGAGGAACGGTGTCGACGGCGACAATACCGATATGAAACTTTTTACGCGGTAGCGATTCAGAAATATTTCAGGAATCTTCCGCGACGGCGTACAATGCCAATGAAAGGCGGGGATATAAATCTGGGAACTTTTCAATCTATGAATAGTGAAACGAGAAATGATGCGTGAAGCGTCGAACCGTGAAACGATCGCCGCGAATGTAACGCGGAGTTTCTCGAGTTTCGAGTTCCAGTCGAGATGGCGTTCAAAATTTTGTCCCGACTCTGTACGTCGAGCTTCGCGTTTCCTTCGAAAAAGAACATAATTTTACGATATTATAATACTTCGTTGCAATTTCATCTTAACCAGTTAAGTGTGTTTGACGACTATATCCGTCATGGAGATATGGCAAAATTTTGTGTCATGACGACTATATCCGTCATGGAGATATGGCAAAATTTTGTGTCACGACGAGTATATCCGTCATGGAGATATGGCAAAATTTTGTGTCACAACGAGTATATCCGTCATGGAGATATGGCAAAATTTTGTGTCATGACGAGTATATCCGTCATGGAGATATGGCAAAATTTTGTGTCACGACGAGTATATCCGTCATGGAGATATGGCAAAATTTTGTGTCATGACGACTATATCCGTCATGCGTAAAATTTTGTTACAATTTGATATTTAAATTGTAATTTTGGCGAAAACTAAATTACATTCGTAAAGTTTAATATGTTTAAAATGTTTAGAGGTCAACACGAAATAAGAAAAAAACAAATGAAAATTATAAATAATTTGAGTTGGATTTATAACTATATCCGTCATCGCCTGATTATCGTGACACACACTGGGAGGTGCTTTGTAAAGAAGTCGCCACGCTTAACTGGTTAATTGTTCGCTTTCGTCTTAAAAATAAAACTCTGCAACAATTCAGCGCGTCTTGCGGAGAAACTTAGCATGTTGAAGATGAAAAGAATAAAGTGAAGCAAGAAGCAAACGTGTCTGTGAGGTCGATATTAAAAGTAGAGAACCTCTTGAAAATCGCGTAAGCCACCCTCGCGTTTACGTCAACGCGTCGAATGATCGCACTTCAAAGAATCCCCTAGCGCGTACCGCGCAACGCGTAGCACCGTGCAGTGTAGCTAGACGACGTCACCGATTTGCCCGTAGGCGTCGCGTCGTTTCGCGAATCATAAAAGCGTCGACGCGCGAGAGTCGATCGTTGCCATTCGAACTCGATGGCTCGAACGGTTCCCGGCGACGCGACGCGTAGTTTCGTAATTAAACGTCGGCATCAATCGGCGGTAACGAGCGGCGGTGGCCAGAAATGGATTTGCAGCCGATCGGACGAAGAAAAAGCTGCGGAATGCTAGAACGCGCGCAGTTTCAAACAGTTCACAGTCTGTCATGCGGTCTTCTATGTCCGTTCGTCGACTTTGATCCCGAATTAACCGAGCACTGTCTTGTTGGGAATTGTTTCAGCGGCATCGATCGTCTGGAAGAGAGAAAGAGAAAAGGAGAGAAGGAAAGGAGGAGGGAGAGGGGGGAGTGAAGGAGAGAGAAAGAAGAGAGAAGGAGAGAGAGAGAGGGTGAGAGGGAATAAAGGAGGGAGTGAGGGAGGGAGGAAGAGAAAGGGAGAGTGACCGAAGATCGAACCTTTCCCGTTTCCGTTAAAAATCTGCCCGCTGTTCCGTTGAAGTTGTCGAGTTTGAAAGTTTTTCAATCGACCAGCCCCGTCGTTGCCTCTTCCCGTTACTCCTCGTCCGGAGGAGTCGCGTTTCTGCGACCGGAAACCTTTCGAGGAACACCGGGAACGAATTTAGGAACGTGACACTGGTAACTGCAGTCGGTTACGGAAAGCGCGGGAAGGTGTTTAGTATCGCGTTAGGAACGAAACTTCAACGAGTCTCTAAGGTTTCCTCTAGATCGCGGAAACTATCGTTAACACGTTCGCCAATTGATGATACGTACAGTAGCGGACAAAAGTTTAAGACCGCAGGGTAAAAAAGAATTAATTAATTAAAATAATAAGAAATAACAGTACAAATAAAATTTGTATTCAATGCTAATCAATAAATAGCGTTCTATCATAGTAACGATGAAAATGAAGGTACAAGCAATATTTGCGAACTATAAAGCTATGATGTTTCGCATTGTTCTGCCGTCTTAAACATTTGTTCGCTACCGTATAGTAGTTAAAGAGCGACGTGTAAGGATAAATTGTGTTTCGTCCCTTTTTAACTCCTCAGCAATGAATAATAATGAATAATCTTCGGCTGTCTCGCTTTTAAACCGTTTTAATATTCTACAATTTACATATCGTTATATTTAATATTTTTTGAGTCTTTGTACATCACTCTACTATGGTCTTTCTTTCTGGAATCTCCGCTGAAACTGCTGCAACGTGAATGTTCTTTGATCACCGTACCAACAACCATTAAAGTCGTGTGTGCCTGTTTGAAAAGAGTCGAGGAGACACGGGATAAACAAAAAGCAGCAATTCTGTAGCTCTGATCCCGTGCCAACCGGCTCGCGGCCTCCACGCGATCGACGTAAATATCGTTAAACGTTGTCCGTTTCCGTCCAGCTACATACACGAGGGTCCATGCTCCGGATACCCAAAGACATGCTCGACAAAAGGAGATTCGTCGAACAATCGTGTACAAGGGTGTGCGTACTCGAAGAATGGTCCTTCGGGGTGGCACGTATTCGTATTCCTTCGCTTTGCTCCGTCGCATCGATCCTTCTGCATCGACGAAATCCGATCGATCCTCTGTTCTATCCGCTCTCCGGCGCATCTCGCGCTCTTTTGTAATTAGCTCGGTGCCTACAGCCACGACGGGGAGTGCGTTTATTGGATTCCTGTTGCCGCGATCGCGCTCAAGGAATCTCGATGCAACGCGGGGCTGGCGCGTTTTCACGCTGAATTCCTCTTTTAAAAACTGCTGTGCAGGTCTGGTAGATTTGTCAGGTATACAGAGAGGCGTGGTCAGGTTGGTCGTGGTATATCACGGTAAAAGTGGGCGGCTCTTTTGGCCTGTCAGCCAGTGAGGATCTGTTGATGAAGCTATAAATTACCGATGGCTGGTTTTCCGGGGCGTGTGAATGCTTTATAAGTAATTTGGTACAGCTACAGAAGCGTGCGTAGGTATGGTGTGATCCCAAATACGGTCAAACGATCGATGTAGACACTTGTATTTTGAATGTTTAAGCTGTGATATTAAGAACCAAAGTTTTCCCCTTTTCTACCCGTTACTTCTACCCCCGCTTCTGATTTTCTTGTCACCACGAACAGTCTACGAAGACTTAAATGCCTTTCAAATATTTCGAACGTTAAGCAGAATTCATAGTCAGGTCGACGTAAAGCGAATTACAGTTAGTCGGTAGTCTTCGCTACTTTACCAATCACACTGGGTGTCCCAGCATCCGATCTCTGTCACCGATCGATGCCCCGTAATTTTCTAACTCTCAGTCCCCCTACCTTTTTTGCTTAACATAACCAACAAATCCTACCAAAACTACAGAAAGCTACTACTTAATCTCGTGTCAGAAACGAAGTTTCAATGAGCCACGAAGAGAACCTGAAACTGAATGGTAGGACGATTCAGCGAAGAAATGGAATCATCTCCGGGTCTCTTTCCGTTTAGGAAACAAAACTATTAAACTGCTTCTCCATCGCCTCTCTCCTCTGGGGCTCGTTTCCTTCCTTGTTTACCGGCTGAATTTTTCATTGGCCTTCGTTTAATGGAACGCATTCAGAGAGCTCCGGGGCGGCGGAACTTTTTAGGCCATCCGGGAACTCCCTTTGAACCGAGCCGGGGCATTAACGAGTATACACGGAGGCGAGCGCGGAACGAATAGCGCTATCGATAAGACTCTTTTGTGGATGAATGGGTGAAAAGGGGGCCGGCTGGAATTCACGGCTACCCCCGATGCAGGTGTAATGAAATTTTTTTCGGCGACCCACCTACCCCCCACCACTCCTACGACGTCTCTCTCAGGATGTCTTAATTCTTCGCTCGGGCGAGTCGATGGGATCTTTACGATTTCGCGCTGTCACGCCGGGTTTTCTCTTTCTTCGACGTATGAATGGCGTTGCCGAAGAGGCAAGGGTGGTTTTGTGTTCCGTTGGTTAGGAGTGGGAGATGTTTGAGATCTTATGCCGATCGACCCGTGAATTGGCACTATTGTTAAGCGAACATGATCAATTGTTTAAGTTCCTATGGATTCTTTTTTTTATTGTATCTCTTTGTCGTAGAAGTTGAGTATGCAATCAGAATTCTCAATCGAGAAATCTCGATCACTTTTTTACTCTTGAAATCTAATACAGTATTTTCTCGAAATAAATAATTTGTACAATCTTATTTTTATTTATCTTTTTCGATCATTAAGAACAGCGAACTTGCTTTAAATCAGTCTCACCTAAAAGTAACCCGCGTAAGTACAGTAGCGGACAAAAGTTTAAGACCAAAGGGTCAAGGAAAATAAATAAATTAATAAGAAATAACAGTATAAATAAAATTTATATTCTATGCTAATCAATAAATAGTGTTCTATCATAATGACGATAAAAATTAATACGTAAACAATATTTGCGAACCATAAAATTATATTTTACATTGTCTTGTCATCTTTTGTCCGCTACTGTAAATACGATACGTTTAAAATGGTGTTGAGTATTGAGTACTCGATAGTTCGATAGTTTTATCGTTAATCCAAACAGAGAAAAAAGCGTTCGATTATTCTTCGTCGCTCCGAACGAGCGTTACTTTGTAACTGTACGGACACCGCAAGCCCCCGGAAGAAGAGATTACCGGGGCGAGCTGCGTCAAACGGATCCACGGTAAAAGTCGGGAAGGGATCACCGATCCGACGGTTCGACGTCGGACGGTAGCTCAAACGTGATGTCTTACCTCAAAGATATCCGTTCGGTCTGCCTCGGAATTCCCTCTCTCTGTCGCAATTAGCCGCAGCCCTTGGTAACAATGGAGTGCGTTTATTGGATTCCTCCGGGCGCAATCGTTCGTTCCCGTGGAAAAGATTTCGAGGCCATCAGCTTCGCGTACACCGGAAGGAATCCAAGCAAAAGAACAGAGACAAAGAGAGGGAGAGAGGACACAGGGAGAAAAAGAATCCGAAGAAACGGCGTACGAGCGCACGAGTGGTTGGTCGGGGCCAAAGAAAAAGGAGGAAAAAGGAAAACAAAAGAAGAACTGAAACGAAGAAGTTAGAGAAAGAAGAAGGAGGGTGGAGGGGGCGGTAGTGGTGCACGACGAAACGAGAGAAAGATGGAAAGGGGTGGGGGTTGGTGGAAACTCCGTTCGCGAGCGGTGGCGGAGAGGTCACAGGGGACCGGTGGGAGCACGGAAAAAAGGAAACGCGACATTTTTACCGCCCCAATATATAAAATGGGTTACGATCAATTGAACCCGCCGATATTGAGAGGTACCACGGCGGAGGAATGCGGTATATCGGTTGTACAAGGCGGACGGGGAAAACCGATGCTCATCGAACCTTAAAATACGTCCTTATCATATTGGCCTGCTGCTGCGTCTACCGAGGCCCCCCGACCTTATCCCAACCCCTTATTTCCGTATTTCCGTTTCCACGCTGCTTCGGCCCGTTCGAGAGCCCAGTCTCGCGTCTGCTTCTCGTTCCCTGCGGTTCTATGGACATTTAGCGTTGCTTCGGGCGGAAGCCCTTAGGAACGTCTAGGCTAGGTGTCTGAGCCTCCCCTGGGGGAATACCTAGGTCTCTAGCTGCGATACTATCAACGGGCATCAGAGAATCAGCACCACCTCCTTTTAATCACTTGATACGGCAGGGTGTTGGGAAACCATTACAACTATTTTGGCGGTGAGGAGATTTAATTACAAAGAGCTTCGCACCATATGCATTGATTATATTCATCTATTCTTCCATAAGACAGAATAAGAATGAGAAAGTGTTGCGAACAAAATGGGTGTCGGGTAGTTTCGCATCACGGTACAATAGGTTCTCCAACTTCGTTAAAATTCTCTACACCAAACGAGTGCCTTAGATACGGTTGGCAACGAAACGAACACTAACGCGTTGGATATTAACGCTGATTTATTTATCAGTTGAAGTTAAACAGATTCTGTAAGAAGTTGCAACACAGCTGCTCGGAAACAGTTTCATCCTAGTCGCGTAGCCTAGGAAAACCCGCTCAGCCTCTACTCCCCGGATTCCACCCGTGAACATGCATCCAACGTTTCGCGCAGCGACTCCCCACGCAGAAACGAGACAAAAGAGAACTCCGCGACTCCGAGGATGCCGCTGGAGCCGCAGCCAGTGCGTTTCTGCAGACATCCGGCCGCGAGCTGCTTCGCGTCCCCCTTTCCTCCTCTTAAAGGCTGTTTCGCGAAACGTACGATGCCAAGAACCGAGAGCTGCTCCTGAAATATTTCCAGGACGAGGTCTTGTTGGCTGTTCAGCGACCTCCCCCTCGTGCCTGGCTCTGGGGTGGTGGCGAGGAGCAGCGCAACCCTTGCCCTCCCCCAACCCCTTATTCCCGCCGTAGCGGGCGGTGGTTGCGCGAAGCGCGGCGAAAGTAGCAGGCAGAGCACGCTCACTCTCTCTCTCCCCCTCTCCTTATCCCTCACCCCCTCTCTCCTCTCTTTCTCTTTCTCTCTCGCACACTCTCCCTCCCCCCTCTCTCTTTCTCTCACCGGGATGAGAACCGGGGACTGTGGGAGGGTCGGAGAGGCCGGAGAACTCTAACAAATTGTCATTTGCAGCGCAATACTCGTTCCGTCCGCACAATAATCCAGCGCGACGCTGGCGTTGCAGGCGTCGCTGGAAATCCTTTATACAGAGCGGAAAATGCGGGGTCCGCCGACTAAATTAGACGTTGTCACAGGGATCGTCGCCGAGGCACGTGTCTCCCCTCCGAATCGGCGGGGTTCCTTTTCAATCGTACGCGTGTTTCGCTTGGTAAAGGAGAAGGGGATTATTTGTGATCCCGTGAAAAGGACACCGATTAGAATTCGTTGGCGATGAAAATGATTAAATCGCGGACGGAAAATTGAACAGCACGGATTTGTTAATTAACGTCCCGCCGCTGAAAGGATTTCGGGACTGCATGTTTTTCAGTTACCCGCAGTTTCGCGAATTTTTGAAGCGGCTTCAAAAAAACCGGTCGTATTTTCGTTCCCGCTGCGGATTCATTTTTCGGAGCACGATCTTTTGTGCAGTTTCGAAACGTGTGTCGCGTGGATCACGCGGAAAGTGGAAATCGGTTGACGGGGGAGTTGGGCGCGTGGATTCGCGTTGAAATATGCGGCGAGCTATATTTTTCAATGGAGAAGCCCGAAGAAAGGAGTTTCCTCCGAGCTCGACTTAAAGCAGCGGAATTTTAAGATTCCACCGTTCAAGGAGAAACATTCTGCTCCAATCATTTAACGCAACCCGGGGATCGTTTTCTGGTGTTCGCCGGCTACAAAAGAATAACTTAGCGCGGCTTGAATGAGCCCACCGGTTAAGTCGGTGGCTGGGTCGTTATACTTTTAACGAACTGAATTCAACTTCCGCATGAACTTCCGGAAAAGATTCTTCGCGGTCGAGCGTTATCGCGAATGGAAAGTTCCCCCGCGGGGTTTCGGACGGGGCCGAAGAAATTCGTCGGATTCGGTCGTGTATAAACCTCGTTATTAGCTCACGGAACGTCTTGAACTACGCCGATGATCGCGTGGAAAACTGGTAACGTAATAAGCTATGCGGTCGTCGAGAGTAAATTTCTGCTCTGTTTGATATCGGGACATAATCACATCCACGAGATTCGAAGGAAAATAAATAACCAAAAATAAAACGTAAAGTTTGCAACAGAAATTTGTGTTAATGTATAACTATCAGGTGATGTAAAGCTATGTCAACTGAACACCTGCTTTCTTTACAAATAGATTGCTTACTTTTACTTTATCATTACTTATTATTAATCAACACTTATTACTATTATAGGAAATTCTACTTTTACTTTTATTTAGTAGAGTGAGATGATAGGATTCAGGTGTAAATAGAATAAAGCGAAATGATTAGAATATTAATAACATGTATATTTAAAATAGTTTAACAGTAACAACTTAAACGACTTTTCAACTTAGCGACTGCGACGTTCTTACTTGCTTCAGAATCACAGCTCTTTCTTAAGGGTTAACAGCTCTTTCTGCCTTCACAGTCAAACTATTATGATAGAATACTGCTTATCGATTAGCGTAGAATATAAAGTTTGTTTATTATGCTACTTCTTATAAATCGATTAATTTATTCTCGCTGACTCTTTGGTCCTAAACTTTTGTCCGTTACTATACTTTCGACGAGGTGTGGAGCGAAGGATGCGGCGTTGTTCGTTATAGACGCTTATCAGAAACGAGAGCGTAATTTTGGCTGAAAAGGCAAGTTTCACCGGCAAATTAGATGTCACCGCGGTCGCGAGATACACCCGGCGGAATGTGTACGTGTGTATTCGCTTAAATACGCTGATATCCGATGGAATGGGACACGAAGCAACGCGGGTAAGGAACGATAGCATAATATCTTAGGGTAGAGGGAGCGCGCACCCCTTGCTTCAAACCGCGATTGTCGCTTTACCCTTCGAGCCGACAGCCCTGGCTACGACGTAATAATCCTAGACGACTTTCGCGCTGTGTTAGCTACAATTATGAGGATGTACCGTGACGAGTCCTTGAAACGTGGTTATCATTCGGTGTTTGAAGTTGCGACCACTCGGGTTGATCGATCATTTCTGTGGCAATTGTGAAAATTTATTGGTAGATTTTGGTTCGTTAGACAATTTGTAGAATCGTAAAGATTTTTAAATTTGCGCGACGATATCGTTTGATTTCTCTTTTATTATTTATTCTCGCTTTCCGTTATCTTAGAGCACGCTGCCTAGCGTTGCTGTGGCTGTAAATATTTATAGACACTGATTTATCGATATCGATTTATAGATCCGAGGTAAAAGTTGATACTGGTTTTTCGAGTTACATTAGCATAATGTCTCGTTTCATCATCGTGGCCAGTGAAAGGAACTCGAAAGGGAATTGAATCTGGAGATATTTATTTATCAGCGATGATGACAGTTAGCAAAAATTGTGTAATGAATTAGTGGTTAATCATCGGGCATTAACATTGAGCACTAATCAAACTGTCAAATTTCCTTTTCTTACTCATATATTTAAATGAGCGGTTAGCTTGTATTAAAAGTTAGGCGAATAGATCTGTGCATATGTATTTACGTTTAAATTTACAACATTTTACAATTTGAAATTAATGTTGTTGTTGAATCGATAATAAGAATATCTGAAACCCTATAAGAGGATATAAATACAAATTTGAAACATTTTGAGAAAATTTCTAAACAAAATTCGTCCCTCGAGAAGTTGACGCGTGAAAATAGTGGAACATCGAAATGGGAAAAAGGCTTGTGAGCGTTCAAAGGTGCTCGAAAATCGATGGCGATCGGCGATAACTTGTCGGGGATTCGTGGAGGATCCTCGATAACCCTTAAGATACTTGGCAAGAGCTGCGATAAGCCTATGTCGTCGAGGACTTCGTTTAAGAGTTGCGATTGCTTTTCGTCGGACTTTGGAAAATCGCGATAGTTCTTCAGATGGTTCAAGGGTGGTTTGCGGCAACTTCGAAAATTTAAAAAAAACTGCGCGAATCTTCTAGCGTCTGAATTGTCCGTCGATGTTGTTTTTCCAACGACAGAATAAACCGTAGAATACAAATTTTATTTGTACTGTTTTTCTTATTAATTAATTTATTTACAGTAACGGACAAAAGTTTAAGACGACAGGACAATGTAAAACATAATTTTATGGTTCGAAAATATTGTTCATCTATTCATTCTTATCGTCATTATGATAGAACACTATTCATTGATTTACCATAGAATACAATTTTTATTTATCGTGTTATTTCTTATTAATTAATTAATTTGTATCCTTTCACCCTTTGGTCTTCAACTTTTGCCCGTCACTGTAGTTTTACGGTATGCAAATATCGTGTATTATATTTATATTGTTTTTTCTTATTAATTAATTTATTTATTTTCTTCGACCGTTTGACCTTAAACTTGCGTCCGTTACTGTACGTCAGTTTCCCCCCGAGAAGTTAAAATAATTGTAACCCAACTGTAGGGGTTGCTTTCTTGGAAATCTGTCCGAATGAGAATAGGTTTTCAAAGGCAGTCCGATAGTCTGCGGTTGTAACGGTGGCTGCGTAGCGGAGGGTGTCTCTTTGTCCTGGAATATCTATGGTGACGCGGGACCAGTTCCTCGTGTGACAGAGACGAACGGAACGCGGGGCAACGATTCGTTACGCGAAACTCGAGCTCTATGAATCTTTGTTTGAGCGCCTCGCGTGACTTTCCATGCGGGACAGAGCTGCTCCTCATGCAAGTATAATATTCGCGAACGCTCGTGCCGCCGCGGTTGTCTTTTGCCTAACCACGGAGTGAGCAGTCGAACCTTTTTTGAATAATCGACCGCTTTTGCCTGCGCCAAGTGTCTGCTCGCCTATTTTCGGTTTGCCTGAACAGGTGATTCGGGGATGATTTCTGGACGCGAGGGAAACAGATTGCTGGGGGAAGATTTCGAAGGTTCGACAATAGCGATCGATGACGTGGCTTTCGTTTAGTTTGGTATATAATCCCGATTGTGATCGTGAAAATGGTGTAACAACGAAGTTTGGAAAAAATTGAATCCTATTGTTTAGTTCGTATTGTTGGATGATCAACGTTCGAAACGGTTTTGTGTGCAGAAATATTCCAAAATATTAGATTTACATCGTGTCGTTAAATACAATCGTTCGTCTATTCGTTATTTTTGAATTTCCGACGGTTATCGTATGGTTTCCAGGGGGGATATTGTTGAGGGACGATTAAAAATTGTATTATTCGGTGTAACGATCAAAAAATTGTTTAATCCGCGAAACTGCGACGGTTAAAATGTTTCGGTGCGAAAGTTTAACGGTGGTCGCTGATTAGAGCCTCCGTTCGATTTCAACGTGATCGCGACGATGGCTGTGAAAGTGAGCTCGAGGAAAAGTTCGGAAAAGTTTCGACTTCTTTGTTTACCCTTTTATTGTTAAGGGCAGAAAGATCAAGACGAAGGAAGCGTTTGAGAAATGCGGAAGTTATTGTTCGAAGTGGATTCTCGTTTAAGGGTAGGGTGGTGGATGCTTGATCGATCCAGTTGCCCGTAATTAAAGGCGAAACTTGGAGCCGAGTTGTTGGTCTTGCACCTCCGATCGGAAGCGTTCCGTGTTATTCTGTTCCGTTGGAAGTTTGATTACCTCATTTTACACGGTAATTCTGATATATATATATTCGTCTTATTACAACGTCCGTTCCGTTTACAAAATTATCAAGCGCACAGCTTCAATTATCCTTTCCATTACGGGGCGAAGTTCTGTTTGTTCGCTAATAACCGTACATCCCAACTAGTATTTGTTTCACCCGAATTACACTGTACAGGCGAACAGTAAGTGGAAAAGCGAGGAATGTTACGAAACAGTTTTATCGACAAAATTAATTTTTCGTGCTTCAGTTTGTCGATAAAAATCAGAATTCGAAGAATTCAACGATACCATTTGACTATCGGTTACGATTGAAATTTATACGATGATTAGGGATTAGAAGGAATTAACAAAGAAACAAATATAATTAATAATAATATATAAATAAATAAATGTTTTATAAATACTTTATACTATTCTAAAAATGTATTGTTCGTTAAAAGTCGCAATTTTCTCTGAAAAATCAACGTTTATCCAGCAAATGCACGAGAAGGGTATTATAAAAATGCATCAGCGGCTGTGCTGAAAACTCCAAAGCCTATCCAGTTTATCCCTTTCGTTCCTGACTTTTCGGAAATAAATCGGTTCGTCAATAGAACCACTGGCAGATGAAAACGCCGCGATCGCTAACAATCGCTATTCGAACTTAAAGATACTTAAGAGCGATAATTTTTAATTAAGCCGTTCTTCCTGAAGCTTCTTTCCCGTTTGTTCGTGACGGAAGTTAATCGAAGAAGCGTTCGACGGATTCGGACGCGTTTTTTTCCCCCCTCGACCCCCCCTGGCCCTCCTCGCCAATCGATCCGGGGAAACTTTGCAAAAGAGTGCCGTCCCCGTCGCCGGAGTAAATTATAATCGGCGCATTGTGACGGGGATTTCCGTTTCACTGTTCTTTCAATTTTCATCCGATTGATCGATCGCCCCGTGTCGGGACTTTTCGAGCTTTTGTTCCGCTGGTAATTTTAATTCCGCTTCGAGCTGTTGAAAATTGAGACCGTTCACCGGCTAAAAAGAGGGGAAGAGGGCAGAGCTTCCTTTATTCGGCAAAAAAAAAAATGGATCATTTACACGATCTTAGCTGTTTACGAAAGGCTACCGCGGTGCAGCAGTTTGCTTTGTTGTTGGTGAATTTTATTTCTCTTTTATATATGGTGTGCAGACGAACTTCCGCGGGGAACGTTTAAGGTTGAGCAATTTCTCTCGATGAAATCCTTTGCTCAAGCAATCGAGCGAGTTAACACTAAGTTTACGGGACCCGTTAATTTGATGGGTTTCGGACTTCATGAGTAAAATTTGCAGGAATAATTAGTATTATTCCTAGCAATTTTTGCTGAGTTTTATCAATGGATACAATATATACTCAAATTTATTTCTCTCTCAGTTTTGCAATTTCAAATTTTTTTCGATATATGTACCTGTTCTTTAATATATGAATATTAAAAATAGATATATAAGAAATGTACGTAAATTTAGCGTTAATAAATGAACGTATAAGATAGTTCGCCGAAAATCATATTTCCTGCAATGCGATATAGTGTAATTTATCGCACAGTGTTGTTATAATAATAATTATCGGAAATATCTGCTTCAGAGAAAAATTTAAATCCTATTTATTCCAGCTTTTTATCCTCTTGTTTCTGAAGTTCTCAATTTAATCCAAATATTTTTAATGTCCACGATGATCCCGCGGTCGTTGAAAAACGAAGAGAGACCGCGAAGCAGAAAATAATTAGTAGCTCGAGAGGGTTCTGTTTAAATGGAAAATGTATTGCTGATTCGATGAGAATTAAAGCCGGACAGATAGCTCGGTCGTAAATCGAAATTGACAGCGGCGAATCGCGTGTTCTGACAGTGACATTGGTCTGTAGCACACCCGTTCCTCCACCCCTTTCGCCCCCGATCACCCTCCCGCCCCTGTTGGATAAATTCAGCATCGAACGTAGAGGGAATTGCGTAGCTGCAGCGAGCGGAAAGAATTTTTCGTTTGTCGAATAATTGCGGCTAATTGATCGGCGAGGAATAAATAAACTGTGGATTATTTAATATAAGGTTCGATTTACAGGGCTCGATTAATTATCCTCTATTCAACGAGTTCGTAAATTCTGAATGGTTATATACGTTTCGCTTGCAACAACCAGGCGAACGGATGAAAGCGCGTTTGCGTGCACGCTTCCTTTACTGCAATCTTTTTTTCTCCCTCCCCTCGTTTAAATATGATTTTTATTGAAAGTACAACAATGCCTTGGTTCGCTTTGAATTTCTGCTTGTTACGCAAGCGATCCAGTTAATCTCCAAATGGGAAGTATAACAATGTTTTAAAACATCCCGTTTGCGCGGATGAAAAAGTATCTTCGCAGACATTTTCCCGTAGTTTCTACATGGCACACGATTCACGATGTTAACAATTTCGTTGCAACCCTTTCTCGTTTTAACGCTTCAGTTTTGCTTTCAATTATCGCTCGACAATCGTATAAAGTTTCATCAAAATAACTTTGAAGATTCTAATCGTAAAATTGAGAGTTACAATTTATTCTTAATTTAAAAATTTGAAAATTTAGCGATTTTAACCGTAAAGCTCGAAGTTACAATTTATTTTAAATTAAAAAATTTGAAGATCCTAATTGTAAAATTGACGGTTACAATTTATTCGTAATTTGAAAATTTGAAAATTCGTAGATTCCAGTCGTAAAGTTTAGAGTTATAATTTATTCGTAATTCATTCGTATTCAAAGCTTCGGAAATTTGAAACTGTGCCATCCGGAAACTGAGATATTTTCGTAAAATTTCGTTTAATTCGTCCCAAGGGGTATAAAGAGAGTGGTACATTCCGCCGAAAAAGCTTATTCAAACAGAAAGTGGAAAAGGAGTGTAGAACGTAAAGAAAAGAGCGCGCCAATAACACGGCGGGAGGGAAACTGGACCGAGAGCGTCAGAAGAACTTCGAAATCCTTCTTCATCCACGGTAACATCTCGAAACTCTAACAAGATCAACGCTGTCTTCCGCAGATCCTCGAAACTCCCGGAAGCGAGGAAGCAAACGAGATCAAGAAAAAGCTCGTTCCCGGCTGACCTCTGACCCACATCGATAATTATCGAGGTGTATATAGCAGCGTGGAACACGAGGAACACCGTTCCTAACCTCTAAATACCCCGCGACCGGAAGTGCAATCGCGCGGCCCTCGCCCGGTACACGATTCAATTTGCAGGGGTCGCGGGGTAGGGGGGAGGCGAAGTGTGGTCGAGGAGGATCTTTCGAGCGATCGAAAAGTCGACGAAAGAGTACGTGAAAGTTCCCAGGGCAACGAAGCGCGAAACCGCGCCTAATTATGGCGGTCGTTAACGTTAGTGGCCTGAACGTTCTGTTTAGCCTCTCACCGAGCCGTCAACTTCTGTCGCGTGCAACTTTTTCGCCCTACACTCCTCCCTTTTCTCGTATAATCGTGCCGCAAGTTTGATGGCGGATCATTCCACAGACAGATCGGACATCACGAAGGACGAGTTGTCGCTGAACCATCAACCCTCTTTGTTTTAAATATAAAAAAATTGATACATCGTAAAATTAACAATTATAATCCTATATATGCGGATAAAAGAATATTTTCCAGCTTAAACAATTTTACGTTATAGAATATTATCGAAATATATTGTAGGGGTTACGTCGGGTAAAAACTGAATAATAATTCCGTAAACATAAAACACTTTATTTCTCTACTCCGCGACCGTAACCCTACGTACTCTAATCAAGACTCCGATACAACTCAAAAAAGCTCCCGACCTCTCGCGAGGCTCTCTATTTATTCTCATTTTGGCTGATAGGCGGCTCCTGCCCCAACCAATGAGGATCCTTCAAAATTACCCGCCTTCAACATCCCCACGGCATCGAGGAAACGGAATATCGAGCAATTGCCGATTCCTTATCCTCGGCACCGTCTGATGTTTTCCGGCACCGCGCTTTCTTTGCGGTGCCGCACTGCCTTTTCGGCATCGCACTATCTTAGCGGTGCCGCACTGTTCTTTCGGCACCACACGGTCTTTGTGGTGCCGCATCAAAGGACGCCTACAATATGTATACGCTGTCTCATGAAAAAAAACTAAAATTATTTGTTAAAATGTCTGTGGGGACACGGAAACTCTGCGGGTGTTCTAAGGGGCTGCATCAAACACTTTACAACAGGGCCTGAGCATCGGCCCGTCATTAGGCCCAAACGGCCAGCCGATCGTCATTACCACGAGTGTTTGATTGCAGCCTTATTAGAATCCGGAAAACACTCGCAGAGAGTCCCTTCCATGTCACCACATTTTCCCCTCCTCGACGCGTTCAGGGAATATAAAACTCAAAACTTCCCTGGGCGCGACATTCAGTTACTCAATCTAACAGTCACAGTTAACAGTCACAATCACAGTCATACATTCAATCTATCAGTCAATCCATCACAGTGTAATCTATCGCAGTACAAGCAAATAAACATACCCTACATGTCAATAAATTAGCATGTGACCTGAAAGTTACACGGGCCCATAGAGGGTTAATTCGCTGGTTTGATTAGGTACAACAGCCAACGAAAGATTATGACTAGAGGACAATGTAGAGCATAATTTTATGGTTTGGAAATGTTGTCTGTGTAATCATTTTTATCGTATTATGGTAGAACATTATTTATTGATTACCATAGAACACAAATTTTATTTATCGCGCTGTTTCTTGTCAATTAATTAATTTAGTTCCGTTGACTCCTTGGTTTTAAGCTTTTATCCTTACTGTAGTCGTGAAATCGAAGAGCAAAATACTTATTTCAGAGCATTCGAATACACGTGAAGCTTCTGCATCGTGTGATCTACCTTTTTTAGATTATGTTTTACAATTGATTGGACTACAACGAAAATAGTTTAGGTTTCCTATAGCGTTCACAATGGATGTCGAAGGTTTAGTGTGTTGACGTAGGATTGGACAAAATTTTTCAGGTGATTTTGGATACTTGTTACGTCTTGCATCGATCGTGAAAGTGTTTGCTTGATGCTTACCTATTGCGGATCGATGGAGCGGATTAATGCTATAATTCAAGTATTCTTAAGTAACTAAAAGAGTTACTTAAACGTTACTTAATAAACGTCACTCAATAACTTAAAGTTACTAAAAAGTTATTGCTTATTACTAAGTACGGGGTATTTTGTTTAAAACTCGAAACGAATTTCGTGGACGTCCTGAAACGTCTATGATGCATGACATTCTCCGTTCCACGGATTAAGTTAATTAACGTTTTCGCGATCGATGGTACGGCGCTGTGGCCGTTCGCAAATTACGAGAAACTGTTGAGCGCGGTGTTACTTCCTTTTTGAGGATTAAATTACGCACCGGCCAGTCTCGAATTTTTGTGTAAATTGGAATCGAGTGTTCATGACGTATCGTTGCATACTTTAGTAAATTAAAGCAGGGGATTTTTAACTTAATTATTTTATTCAGCGGGAAATATATTCATCGTAGAAATGGAAAATTGTATCTTTAATATTATTTGTCAGAATTCGTTCCTTTCTTTTCATATTTAAAACATTATCGGATTAATCATCGTTCTTAATGGAAGTGTCTCCCTTTGCCTTCAGAAAATATTTAGGTAATGGTAATCTTCGTTCTATCGAGATGCCATTTTTAGCTAACCGATCCGATAAAACACAGTAGGATCGACGGACCACAGAAATAAGCGAATAATTAAGAAATCGAAGGGTTAAAGAATTGAAGAACGAAAGGTTTATAAATTTGAAAATGTAGAAACTTAAATGCATGACATCACCATCGATATTCTTGCAATTTCCAAATCCTCAAAATGCTAAACGATTAATGTTTCCCGTCATCAACGTTTTCTATTCCATAATCTGTGCTCAACGCTTCTACGAGCCAATTCACCCGAAACTGAAACATCTCACGCGTACGAACAATCACTCCGTAACATTTGACACACTTTCGCGCAGAATGCAAGCGATTTTCTCCTCCACCCCTTCGCTACAAACGTCACCGTACACCGTGCGACTAGCGTTCCGTTCATCCTCATTTTCTATAACGATTCTCCGCAAATACACGTCGCTCTCTCTTCGTCGACGACGACAGTAGCTTGTGGCGCGACGAGGGGTTGGGCGCGGTAATTAAAATCTTAAGTATAAGTTTCGGTCGGAGTTTCACAGCGGGCATCGTATAATTTAAACTTAACCAACTGCCGCTCTTAGTTTGCCCTGGCTGTCTGCTCGCACGTTCCTCGGCCTGTATCCCGTCGGCATAAAACGGGAGGCGTTCCTAAACGGTCGCGAACGCTATTTACATGCTCGACTGTTTGCGCGTTCGCGTGTTCGAGCTGCGTTCCGCTCGAAAATCGAGCCCCGCCCGTTGATTCCGCCTTCGAAAGGGTCCGTTTAATCGTGGGGAACGCGAGCGATAGCATTTGCTCGATCTCTTTATCCTGTTTACGAGCCGCTCTGCTTTCCGTTTGCGTTTTATGCGCTGCGCCGTGTCGCTGTCGCGAATCTGTCGCGAGATCCGTCGGCTTTAGGACCACTGTTAAACGAAACGTTGCTATCAGCGAGAATTCGGATGAAGCTTCTACGTATAACTTATTATTTTTATTTATATCATTGTAAGTACTCTCGAAGCTTCTGTATAATTCTCAACTCATGTAAAAGTAAAATTCTCTACTAGCTCATAAAATAAAATTATTATTTTTATTATTGTTATTATAGCTTCTAGAAGCTTTATTCTGTTATTATGGCTTTCAACTTCTTTTTCTTTTTCCGTATTGCACCCTAAGGGCAGCCTCTATTCCACGAGGGATTACAAATTAACCCTTTGACTGCTACGGACGCGTATATGCGCCTCTGGCGAAAGTTACCCTCGTTGTTTTTTTCCTTGCTCCCATTTAGAGCAACACAATTGCTAATAATTTCTAATGATTTAGTAGTCAAAGGGTTAAGCTTCGTTTACAGTTGTTTAACTGGTAGTAGAGATTTACGTGGTTCTTGAAAGGTTTAACACGGTTGTTGCCGATTAACTTTTCACAAATTTTATCGATTCTTTTCCGTTTTAATTTTTGTGAACTTCAGAATCATGATTCATCTGAATTTTTAATCATTAGCACAGCCGAGAATAGTAATAAATTGACAAGATACATAAATGAGAACATGGAAAAAAGATGATAAGCTTTTAACAGAAAATTTATGATTTATCTTACTCTCGTTTCGATTTAAATTAGAAACGAAGAAATCATTGCGATGTCAGAAGGAGAGACGAATTTGAAACGATTGTGTGTTGACGTAGGTAATAGATCGAAATGTTAATTCATATCTGGACGTGGATAACGTTCGAGAGGTTAAACGCGGAGACCTGTGAGAGAGGAAGTAGGGAAACTTTACTGTGGCCTGGCCGTATCATCCTTCAGACGTTGGTCATTCGTGTCGTTGCTCCCTTTAAAGGCACTTCCTTCGTCGAAAGAGGGCCGTAAGAAAGTTTTAAGGTGCTTTAGATGAAGCGGTGTACGTGAGTGGCTCGTAACGCCGTTTCAGGTTTAATAGACCGGACCCCGGGCATCAACTTGGCCGTGATACAAAATTTGAATGTCGAACCCCGTAGCTCTTGCTTAAGGAAATCTAAACTCCGTCCATTCCACGGAATACAATTTCCCTTGCCACCTTTCTTTTTACCTTTTACTTTTAAAGAGGACCCAACGAGTTTGTCAGTAAAGTAGGTTGAATCGAAACGTAGCTGCTGCTCTTCGACAAAATAATATCCCTGCGAGTAACTTAAACGGTTTCGTTGTTCTTATTTTATTTATCGGTATACTTCAAAGTGGAAAACGTAAGTAGAAAAGAAACTGCCCATCCTTTTCACTATAGGCACCTTTTGAATCTAAATATACAGATTACCATACCACTAATTGTGAATGATAAATGCATACCTTGATCCTTAAAAGTTTAAATACACTTGCCAACTACACTTGTTTTAAATCTAAGAAAAATTACGTGGTCACTGAAAGATATTGTACGCGATAAGTGTTAGAGATTGATAATTATTTATATTTATTATGGAAACCGGTTTTGGTTTGTAATCACATTTCAAATACACCATGTTATCGTTAAATCCCGCACATTAACAATTTTAAAGGGAAATTTATCACTTGCTACTGTAGTATCGTAGTTTTAAGGAGCAGAAAAGTGAACGGATGGGTCGGCAATGTCTAGCGAACGTTGGGTGGGAAGAAGAAAGGGCCTATAAGGGTTTCCACGAAAGAGAAAAGGGACCAGTGTTGAATAAAAAACCGAGTTGTAGAATCGTAAAAAGAGCTGATGATTAAACCTAGAGTCGCGTGGCAAAGTTAAATTAGAATTTATTGTATACCGTATATATTTTAGCGATTATTCATATTAATAATGATAAATAATCTTAAGAACCTGTATCCCACGCTATTTTACCGAATAGAGGAACGGATATCTCAAGACTTTAGAACGCGAGTGTACGTATCCGTCCACGAATAGTAAACCAACAAGGTTTCTCGATCCCGCGAAAGAAGAAGGCGCCCCGCCAATAGTGGGGTAGGAAAGGCAGCGAAGTGGTCCAAGAAAGAAAAGGGAAAAGTATAGGGAGCTAGCGAAAGAGTAAGAGGGACAGGGATATACAGGGACAGCTTTAACACCGGCCGGGTTTCAGTTGCCGAGGCACTTGGAAGATAAAGTTTGCCCGAAGCCTCTCCCCCTGGAAATCTTTGGGCGGAAACTCCTGCGAAGTTGCACCCCCGCATACTATAATACGTGCACGCGTGCGACGGCCGTTTACAATGGCGCGTGGTAAACTGCCGTGGAAGTGTGTTTAACCGGAACCACGGGAAGCTCGCGGGGAAACGTCGAATTCCGATTCTCTCCATCCTGCTGAAACCTGGGCCTGCCAAGTGTTTGTTCTCTGTTCACCCAGTTGATGAAAAACACAATCGCCCAATTGAATTAAATTTCAACGTTGGATTTACCATAGTCGTCAAAAGTTTAAGATCAACGGGTCGAAGAAAACAAATTAATTGATTAATAAGAAACAGTGGAAATAATATAAATGAAACTGGTATTCTATGCTAACCAATAACTAGTGTTTTACCATAATGACGATAAAAATAAGTATGCGAACAATATTTGCATACCATAAAACTATGTTTTTCATTGTCCTGTTGTCTTGAACATTTGTTCGCTACTGTAAATTAATTAATTAATAAGAAGTAAGAGTATAAATAAAATTTGTATTCTATATTAATCAATGAATAGTGTCCTACCGCAACGACAATAAAAATGAATAGATAAACAATATTTGCGAAAAATAAAATTTAGTTTTACATCGTCTGGACATCTTAAATTTTTGTCCGTTACCGTACGTATTACGCTAATAAATCACGTGAGTGGTCGCTCGTGGATTTTTGGTGGATTCTCGGGTAAGGGGATATTTCTTTTTGGTAAACACCGGTGAAGAGAGTTTAAGGAATTAATATTGACAGCGCTGTAATCAATCGTGGTAAATGCCTTCGCATTTAGTGAAATCGTTGTGCACGAGGAGAAAATGGAATATCGGGGATGGATTTTAAGAGAGAAAAATAAAAATAAGAATGACGATAGAAATGGTAACAGCGGTAAAAGTGAAATTTTAGCCGTGAGAAAATGGTATCGTGAAGATACGTATTATGCGAAGTATTTTCAAGGGGATCAGTGAGCGAGGAAAAGAGGAATACAATACTGCAGCACGAGGAGAACGAAAGTTTCTGCAAGATTCCAAAGTGTCATCGGACGGAAAGGACTTTGTACATAGGTTACTATGCTAATTTTAGAACATTGTATCAGATAGGGTTCCTTTCGATACGAAGAAAATAATATTGACATTTCTTTCGGTTTGCTTCGAGAGTTTGAAACCTCTTTTCGAACGTTCCGTTAGGATTCAGTTTGGAATTTTAATAATTCGCGCTTACGTTTCGTTACACCAGCATGGTAATTTTTGTTTCGAGGTACAGCTAATTTTGACAAATATTTGCATTTCGTTGCACATATTTGCTTCGATAACAACCGAACGTTTACGAACACCGACGTACACATCCCGAGGCTTTGCTGTTGATCCTTCGAACTTTGCATTACATTTTTTAACAGCACAAACATTTACCTTACGATCGCTGCAAATTTTAAAACAACACTCCCAACAACAGGATATTATTCCATTATTCTGCATAACATCGGTATAACGTAAAAGCGGATTAATTTTATGTAGGCTGTCAATAAAAATTTTCTGATCATATTTGTGTTTCAAAAGATGTATAAATTTGACGAAGAAATGATTTATAGTCGTGTTACTTTACAAAGTTTTTTCATCATAAATACAGCTGTTTGCAACGTTTGGAAATAAAAACGTTCTAACGTATAAACAAAAATTAATCTCTAAGTAGAAATATTTATGTGAGGTCAAGTTATGCGTTGAAGAGATTCTAGGAACGGTTGAAGTGTTTACATCACGCTGCGTATTTAGCCCCTTCTATTAATTCGAGTTTTGTCCTTCACTGCCTAAACATCTACTACAAAAAGATATACCTTCATTTAGAAATAAAGTTCAGTCGAATCTTAAAAAGAAAGTTATCGTCAGTTGTTCCTTTTTACCCGTGATCTCCAACAGCAACAGTTACTTCTCAGTTGACAAAAATTCAGTAAGAAATTCTGTGACGAGTGCACCGTTAAAAAATGGTTTCAGCTTCGTAGTGCAGGCACAATCGAATCGACGTCTCCTGTTGAACAAAAAGAAGATGGCGTCGTTATTCTTTCTCAAAGAAGCTCGATAATTCATCGTCTTCGCGAGCGATATTTTGCGGCGGAGACAAAGAGGATCGGCAAACACCGGGCGAACGATATTTTACCGGAACCTGTTCGTTTCTTCGTCTCACGATCGTTGATGTTTCATTTTCCCGTGGCCCCGTGTGCTCGTGGAGCAATAATCGTTTCCCATCGAGAACCAGCCGGGAATTGTTCCACGGATAGATTGTCAGTTATGTCGTGCGCTGACATAATTGTTGCCGCGGCCACGAGGAAATCGAATCAATTTAGAGGCCATCGGGAGCGTCAAACGTGTCCGGCGGAAATGAGAGGAAAAAGGTGGACGGGCGAAATGAAAGTAGCCAAGAAGGATGGAATCAGCTGGGGCAAATAAAAATTTAGCTTCGATCGGCCGATTCCTTGCCCCCGGCAACGAATCGATGATACGGAGGAAACCGGAAGCTTAATGAAAGGAATACGACGAGAAATGTGGGTTAACGTTCTCTGACAATCGAACTTCTTCTCTTCCGCTTTATTTCAAACTTCCAAGCGATATTTTTTTTTTAGAAAATATTGCTGCTCAAATATAATCGAGTAAACGTTTGTCCGGAATTAAAAGCAATTTTGATAAATCTGAAGTTTCCATGGAGGTGAATCTTGCGATCCAAAATACATTTTTGCTCAAATTATTAGAAGTTGAGGATCGAAATTAGAGATCTTTAAAAAGTTCCGGTTATAAATTAAAAACTACGGTTTAATCTTCACTATTTTTACCTTTAAAGCAGTATTGACGTTATAAATGGCATAGAAAAATGAAACAAATTGTTTGCACATAAAAAGCATGATATACCTAAAAAAAAAAATACCCTCCTATAGCAATGCAAATCTAAGAATCGAAAAGTACAAGAAACAATTGGAGTGAAAGAAATCGAAATGAAGGTTGAAGATAGATATCAAATACTTTTCAAAGGAAGAAACCTAAATGTCTTTATATCCGTGACGTGGAAGTTTCCGGTATCGTTGTTTCTATTCCAGCTTTTTACACGGGCGAATTCCATGGGGTTTCGTCGGGGCAAGTTTTTAGCGGGACGGAAAAAGCTGGCAGCTTGCAAGCTGTTAATGTCAAAACTAGTTCTTATCGCGTACCGAGAACTTCCATTGCGGGCTTTTATTTTTGGTAAAAAGTTCTCGAAACGAAGGGCCCTCGGCGTCCGGCCGACATTTTTGGCGGGAAACTAGTTCCCGGGCACGTAATTGCGGCCAATTACGCATCGGCGGAAAAATACTTATCGTGTGCACCGGTACCGGCGGCTAATGCGTTCTCTGCTTTCCGGGAACAACATGTTTAGGTGCAAATTGCTCCCAACAACGTGCCGCTCGGAACTTTCCCGTAGCCAGGAAAGTTTGGATTCAATATACCGGGTGTTACGGGCTAAGTGTCGTCCGAAAGAACGACCAAAGCCAATGATTTTATGAAACGACAGTGGAAAGAAACTTTTTTTTTTCTATTTCTCTTCTTCTTCCTCTCTCTTGTACTGTACGCGTAGCCTGAAGTAAAAGTGGTGATTTTCTCGTCGTTATTTCTTTTCAAGCGTTTTCTTCCGAGAGAATTTTTAGAGTTTCTTGCCAAGAAACCTTTTGTAAAATATTTGATACAGATTACTTTCGAAATGACTTCCTTAACAATATTAGCTATCTTGAAACAGCTTGACAAGCTTCCAACGTGATGTGTTTGCTCTGGAAGCTTATCAATCTGCTGGCACGTAACGTAAATTGAAAATCTTCCGCGTTTTATTCGTCCACGTTGAAATTGCCTGAATTAGTACCAAGGTATGCTTCGAAAAGATGGATGACTGTTATTCTTTTATTACGAGCGTTATGTTATTCGTTCGAAATTGAATAGCAAATCAAACCACCGACAGGTTTACTAATTGCTTTGTTCATTCTTACGGATGCCGACTGGAGACTCGTTTGCATACGGAACAAGAGTACGAAGTTAGACAGAAAACGAAAGGAAGAACTATTGCGGAACAGGAAGGAAGTTAAAGGAGAGTATGAGGAAGGAATTAAAGAGATAGTAAAAGGAGAGCTAACGCGAATGTTGTACTAACCTATATAAATCTCACGAGATGTTCACGGACGTCCCCATAGAACTTTTACGGGGCAGCGATATCGGCGAAGAAGCTGAAAACAAACGGATCGTTACGTAGAACGTAAACCAGCCTTATGGCAATGAAATTTTAACTCGAAATTAAACACGGTAAACGACGAAGCATCCCGACGTCGACGTCGCGCTGGCAACGCTATATAAGCACATACCGTCGTTAAGATACGCGTCATTCTCGATAGAAATGCCTCGAAGCTATGAAATGTTTTCCCGCAAAACGTTTCCGCCGAAGAATCCGCGCGATTCGATACCGGCTCCGTGAACGCTCCCTTAATTAAAACTAGCTCTGTCTTCCGGCAAGTTTGCTTCGAGTTTTCTTAAAAGTTTTCGAGAACACTTAGCCCTTGTTATCGTTTCTTCTAGTACGAAATTTTCGTGATCGTTCTGTTATCTCAAAATTCCATCATTTCGTTATTCTTGTCTTTCTTATTAGTTTGGACACGCGAGTCTCTGTTGTATCAACCGTTTGCGATCGAGAGGTGACCGTTGGTCACCAAACGATAGTTTAGGCAAATTTTCAGCTAAACTTAGCTCAGCTGTAGTTAGTTTGTTTATTAGTCAGGCTCAGAGATTAAATAGTCATATACGTAAATTTTAGTATATCGCTTAACTAAACTAAATGCCGTTTAACATAGGCAAATCTTAGTAAATATTTCGCGTTTGAAAATTTTCGAAGTTACTACCATTACACGATTAACAGTCACCTCTCGAGTGCAAAGGGTTAACAGCGATTGCGACAACTTGTTCGAGCTTTCACGAGTAACGTGGAAGCAACCAATCGACCAAGATACCTTTCCCTCGACTGTTAGCCGTCGCGTCGGTTCCTACGATTTTGCGTCGCCGGTGGTTGGGCACGAGTATGATTTTTGCCCTGTTCCATTTCGTTGGCAAAAGAAGCCTGACAAGCTAATATGCCACTGTCACGAATCCCGTCACGCTCATAATTTGACTGTTTACCGCCCGGCCTCATACATGCGTTTGCATAGTAATGCGACGACATCCCGTGGCACGCGAAATGGCTACGACGAAAGTCAGTCCGCCGCGGGAATAAATCCTGCTAGGCCACATATATCAGCCGGCCTCTCTCCATTTCCCTGGTAATTTATGAAATTTCCCAAGCGTCAGGCCAAATTCTGCCTTTCGGCTAAGAAAAGAGAGGGAACACCCTCTCCACGGGGGACGAACGGTGAGGTGAACACCCCCGTGCTCTTATCGATCGTTGAAAATGTGTGTATGCGTGTACGTACATACTTGCCACTTACACGCGACGGAATCTCTGATATCCGATGTATTTCTCGGAGATTTTGTTGCGGAATTCGTTGTCGCTACGCTTTTGGACGTTATGCAAATGTAATATTTGGGAATTATACGGAAGTGTGATTGAAATCGAATATGCAACGTCGCGATTAATCTTTTGATCCTGTTTTCGTTGGGGTCGTTTAGAATTCGAAGCAAACGATCTTAAATGTTCTTTCGTTCTATGAATATTGAATATCGTGGTTGTGTATTAATTGATTCTTGTTTTCAACGGGATGGCGATAAAATTTCGAATATTTCTCTGATTCGTG
This sequence comes from Tetrapedia diversipes, assembly GCA_033822845.1. NCBI lineage: Eukaryota > Metazoa > Arthropoda > Insecta > Hymenoptera > Apidae > Tetrapedia > Tetrapedia diversipes. The sequence goes on along the minus strand of JAOPTO010000207.1, from coordinate 259,429 downwards.
AATACTATGGTTTACCACTTGATGAAACTTTTATTTTTAAAGTACAGTAGCGGACAAAAGTTTAAGACCAGAGAGTCAACAAAAATAGAATAATTAATATGTGAGAAATGGTACAGTAAAGGAGTTTCGTGTTCTGAATTAATCAATAAGTACTATATTACATTATTATCAATAAATGATGATTTAATAATTTAAGATATTTCTGTGACCCGGAAATAGAAAATTTTCCGAGCCATGTATTAGTTGATGTATATTACGCTTAGAACCGAACGACGGAGCCTAATTTCCTCAGCTTCTTCCCTCTCCCCTCCGTCAATCGTAATCGCCTGCAGCACTCAACGAAGGACGTACAATTCTATGCTGAACTTTTGAACCGTGAACGATGCCAGCCGAGCGCGAGCACGGTTTCTCCATGGTCATTCATGGCCATTAGAGCGCCAAGTGTGTCCAACGCTGTTTAACTTCGTGGCTTTCTGCGCAGCGAAGCTGCTGACGTCTCTTTAGATTTGTACATACAACGACGTATGAATGCCGTGTAATTAAAGGTCGCTTTATCATGCTGTCGTCTAAATAGTGTACGTATCCGTGTTTGAATGCAGCGATTCTCAAAGCTTTTTACGCGGAAAGCCCAATTCGCCGGAGCCCCTAGCATTTTGTGCAATTTAATCTGGCTACTCGTCGGTTAACCCTTTAAGGTCTATAATGAGCTACCCTGCTTTTGGGATTCGTCGACTGATGTATCGTTGTGTAACAGTGAATGTTACCCGCGTTTCACGTAATAATATGAAACACAATATCTAATTCATACGCAAATGTCAGCTTTCATTTCGTAGCTTTCTTGTCGAAGATTTGGAATTTTGCGCAACTCTCGCTACGCGTACAGTAACGCTTCGTTTGTCTTTAGAGGATTAAGATTAGGCTTTGCTTATGTTCCCAATAATTTATATCAACCCTTTTCTCGTTTGCTCGTGGAGAAATCGCAGTTGCAAGACCTAGGGTTCCATGGAGCACAGTTCGGGAAACGATGCTGTAATGCAATTGCACGCCAGTGCATAATATTGATTATCCAAGCAAACTAAGAGACTCTCCGCATCGATAAATCGATTATAGTCTGTCTGTTATCGAGCCCTGTCTCTGCATTACGCGTAGGAATTTCTATTTACATATCTTACCGGTCGATCTTCGAGCTTAGCCCTGTCTGGATAATCGGGGGCTGAGACAATCACCGTTGCGGTGTATAGGCTGTTCCAGAGATCTTAGGCGGATGGTTCAACCTTTCTAGCGTGTTCGAGTTTATATAATCAAATCTGGTTTGTAGATCAACACGCTTCGTTTTTTTTTTTAAATCACATTTTTCAGATGTTATCTACTTTTATGCAGATTTTTAGAACAGGCGAAAAGCAAGAAGACGTTTCAGTTTTTATTAATTTTCCAATTCATGTTGGCTGTCAGATATTCTATTTACACGAAACATGCTATTATATTTGCAGAATTCACTGTAGAATCCCATCCCCTAAAATGAAATTATCGGGCTGTTGCCCAAACTGTTGCCCGTGCGGAACTACTTTCATTTTAATTTTAACTGCTTCCCATACAAACTTGCATCTACTATATGACCCACTTGGGGACGAGTTTTGAAAAAATCTCATACCCGTAAAATCACCAATTTTGCAAGCCCTTAATTTAAATTTTAACCACGAAGTTGAATACTTACCAATTTTTATAGTACTTTCTTTAAAATTGGTGGATTTTCAAACAAACTTTCATCCCTTAATATACCCCCTTGAGGGTTGATTATACAAAAACGTTGAAGCACGTATTTCTTTATTTCTAACCAAAAAGCTAAATAAAGCAGTTTTAATAGTGCTTGCTTTAAAATTGACGGATTTTCAAACAACCTTTCAACCCTTATTTAACCCCTTTAAGGGTGTAATAAAATCCTTCCTTGGAGGGTGCCTACGTCATAAAAGGAACCCATTGTCTCCAAATTTCATGTTTCTAGCTTCAGTGGTTTAGGCTCTGCGATGAATCAGTCTGTTAGTCAGGACATCTTTTGTTATGCATAACTGAAGTCACGAGTCAATATGATAACTAAAGTCACGAGTGAAAAGGATACGAATCTGTGAAACGTCACATTTTTAATAGAATGTAAAATTTTCGCGACAGCGTTCCTTCGACTCTGCCGCAGTATACGAAAGGGTTAACCCTTTGCGCTCCAAATGATACCTTTGCAAGTTTTCAGAATTTAATTAGTTTGTTTATTAATCAGACCCGGAGATTTATATACGTAAATTTTAATATGACTTAACTAAGCTAAACAACAATTAATATAGGCGAATCTTAGTAAATATTTCGACTTTGAAAATTTTTGAAGTTAGTATTATTGGACGACTAACAGTTACCTCTCGAGTGCAAAGGGTTAACCTCCGTCGCGCTTCTCAACCTCTCGACGAACATATAGGATCTTTCCGCGTGTTCCGTGGCGAGATGCGGTTTCGAGCGACAACTTTAAAAATAGAATCGAAGGCAGCCGCGACGGATCGATATTTTAATATCGTGCTCCTTGCCGCACGGAGGCTGAGCACGAAACAAAGCGTGACAGATTCGAGAGGGGCGTGCAGAGGGTACGTACGTGACTCTGTTGGAAAAAGGAGGAGCTGTTGCCAAACGGAACCAGTTGAGCAGCTTTATCGCGGCCTCATCGATCTTGATATCACGTCAACGATCATCGTCCCGGATGGAAAAAAGTAGACAGAACGCGGAAAAATAGACGGGCAGAGGATCGACTACACTGTACGCTCTCCTTTCCTTTTTTCTACTTTTTAATTAACCGGTTGATTGCCACGCAGAAAAAAAAAAACGGACGCAGCTCAATAGCTGGATCGCGTAACGCTGGTTGCGCTGGTTTTCGTCTTTTATTAGGTCTCAGTTTCGTGTGCTACTATGGGTCGGAAATGAATATTATTTTTGTTAACCCTTTCGCTACGGCAGCGCGTTCCGTCCGAGTGACTCCGCTGTACGGAGCACTGCGTCGAAAAGTGTACACGTTGCGCTTCGGTAAACTGATGTTCGGACTTACATCTTTCGGTGCAGCCTTGTCATTCTCCGGATCGTCTTTTTCAATAAGTATTACACAACGACATTTTTAGATGACCAGTAGTAACATATTTGGAGATTTTGCAATTATTATAAATAAAAATATAATTTAGGGTAATTGATATGTCAAATTAAAATTCTAAATTTTGCTATTATTATAAATGAAAATACAATTTTGGATAGTTAGACAACGAATTATAATTCATAGTAATTTAATTCAGAATGGTAAATTCTAAAAGTCGGCACTCGAACACACGGGTCGTCGCGTGGATGTCGCCTATAGGCGACGCTCGTAGCGAAAGGGTTAAAGCTTGTTACGGGCATTACACTGAGTTTATTTTTGGTCGTTATAGTTGCATTCAGTTTGATCGAAAACAATCTTTAGTTACCTTAACACTAGAACTACCGACGATTACAGTGTATTTATTTTGGGTGGAACAGATTAAATTGAAATTTCATGAAAAAATATCGAATGCACAGAAAAGAAATCTTTATTTACACCTTGTGCAGAAAATCATAGTAAATTTTGGAATCTTGGTAAAGTAAATTTATAAAGCTGCTATGAATAATCATCAATCCGTCGTTTTGACTGCTCTGGTAATTCTGGTGTTAAAGGAAAGGGTTGAGCGTTAACGTTTCTACTAAAATTTCTCGAAGGTCCGAAAACTTTGATTAAAAATTGTAAAAAGAATTCGAGAAAACGTTGAAACCAGTTCGCACCGATGTGACAGGCGTACCAACGAAAGTCGGCATGCCGAACACTTTTTACCAACTCCTAATTGCTCACAGTCACCTCCAGGAACTGGTTCCCGTCAAAAATGCGCTAACTACGTAACTTTGTCTTGAACTCGTGCACTTGCCAAACACTTGTCGCTCCGTCGATTCACCACATCCACAAACTACCCTCCTCTTCTTTTATTTAGAAAACCAACTCAATCCCTCGAAACGCAAGTTCCATATTTGCTTTAGCTTGTCACGACCTTCCTGCCCTCGCCACTAGGTGGGATCAATCGACTACTTTTCTCGCAAGTGCTCAAGTCCGTCACGGTTTTTACACATACGAATTCTGACCTGTCCCTTCCTACCCCTGTGTCTGAGGCACGGGCCTGCTAGATAAGCCTTATCGATGAGTCCACTAGCAGGTCCCGGACGAAACACACCGCCTTCTTATTCCTTTTCCTTCTCTTAATAATTCACCGCGTTGCGTGTTAGTTCATTGCTGAAACGAGTTAACGTTGACGAACGCTGCCGCGTCAGAAATTGAACGACAAAAGGAATTAACCCGTGTTTACCGAGTACGATCATTTGCAGCGCAGGAATAATTAGAGTGACGTGAAATTCCTGGTCGAATTAATAATTCCGAGGCGAACTAACATCGCGTTTTCTTCGTCGTTTTCGCAACCCCTGTCGACGAGGTGGACGGATTTCGCGATGCGGAGGCGTCGCGATGACACTGCGTTCACCCATTTGTCTGGTCGAAAAGCACGGGTTCGTGAGTCGCGACGCGCCCGAAACAATTCGTAACGCTTGGAATCAATTAGCGAGAAGCGGTGGCCAGCGGGTGCAAGGTCCAAGAGTTGAAACCATTAGCAGTTTGAGAAACGATCACTCGTTCTTGCGCTTTTGATTCTTTTTCTAATCAACTTGGAAGCGTCCGAGTGCTTGGGATTCGCAAAACAGAAGATTCACGCGTCCGTTGATTTGATCCGTCGCAACGGTTGAGCATAAAAAATTAAATTTTTGTCCACTCGTGGGATTTAAAGTCGCGAAAAGATATACGAGAAACATGAATTAAATGCGTAAATTAAAATGTGAATTCGCATGAAAATTCGCAGTCTAACGATTATTCCCCAATTATGAATTTACAATCTGTTTCAAAGGAACATTAGGTAAATTGTTTTATCGGTTTGATCAATTTAGCATGAAGATACTCTTCCAACAGATCGTATCTGAGTGTGAGAAGACTACACTGTTGTCACGACGTTTGGCTGAGTCTTGCGCAGTCTTCTAGATATTAGATATTAACACGTTGAACGCCCAGCGTAAATCGGTGGAGTTTCTCCCAAGACCTAAACCCGAGACTCGGAGTGTAAACAGCGCAATGTTATATTTACTTTATAATTTATTGTTACTTTATATCGTATATACTTATCATAATTGTGTTACAAATAAAATTAGTATAAATTACCTCCAAAATCTTGTTTTAATTAGAAAAGTGTCAACCGTTTACAAGAAACATAGCCGTCACCCAGATATGGGTGACGTGGCGTTCAACGTGTTAAAGTTAACGCGTTGAATCTTTCAACGACTAATCGTAAACAGTTGTATCCTGTACAGACGCTTAAGCTCATGGAAAATAGATTATCGCGTTAACAGATTGTCAAGGATCGTTCAACGAACGCTTTCGTGCACGATCTTCCAGCGCCACGATCAATTCACCCTTAGCCGCCACCCTGTAGCTCGTCGAGCGCAAGAAAATAGAGAGGGACAGATAGAAATTCTTACCCTCGGACGACTGCCTCCGCTTATTGTGTTTGTCACGTCCAGCACGAATCCTCTGATTCGCTTCCGCGAGATTGTTTACCGGAAAGTTGAGCCGTGAGCCCTCGGATTTCGCTTCTCCACGGTTTTCCGGCAGCCGCGCGGAAATCTCCGTGAGATCGTCGCCGAGTTCCACACGGAGAGGCGGGTATCCGGCGTGTTGCGTCTTCTTTTGTTGATTTATGTCCGCGGGACGGTCGATCGGGGAAAAGTTGGACACGTTTGACGAGATAAGTTGCCGGGGTTCGCCGATTTGACGCCGTTAAAGGCCGCGGCGGTTGTTGAACGTCGATCGAACGATACTCCAACTTGTGCACTTTTGAGGCCGGCATTAATATTACTTGCTCGAAGTTTTGCTTTCTTCTCGAGCCGTCTCTCTCTATCTTCCTTTCGCTCTCTCTCTCTCTCTCTCTCTCTCTCTCGTTCTTCCTCTGTGCCAGCAACTCCTTGTCACGATATCTTTATGCAGACGGAAATGATCTCTGCCCACGCGATTCGGAGATAAATTGATGTCGTTACCGGGTAGTTTCCTCTTTAATTTTCATTCGAGAACGGCACTCGGTTTACCATTATGCGGGGTCATTAGGCTGGGCCATTTTGTACGTTTTAAGGGTAACGTTTTGTTGCAACAAGATATCGCGTTCAAACAATCTTTTTAACGAAGCGTCAGGTTTACTCCATTCCTTTTAGTTTTATATGGCTATTCGCGATACAGATTATACCGATAAGACACGTAAATTTATCGAGGAGATGAAATGTTCGAATTCTGAATGGAATTAATAGAAATAATTGTATCAGATTCTTGAAAACTTTTCAACCTCTTTATAAAACATTATAAAATCATACCCTCTAAGTTGTAAAAGCGTCACACGCTTCGTTTGATTAACACGTCTCGTTCTCCGTCGTATTTTATTATAAATTTTGACCATAGAACTTTCTCACAAATTCAACTTTAATTAACTAACCCTAGTCCAACCACAATATTAGCAGAATACGCTTTTGTCCACAGTTTAATCCCTTGAATCCTCCGACGAACGTAACTCGTTCCTCAAAACGTACCTACCACTGCGATCCTAGACCATAAAGACGTTTCCTTGCGAACCTTATTTCTGTCGCGTAACACCGCTATGGAAATAACAAAAAATGTTCCCGCCTATGTGATTGATACGCTTCAAAGTTGGGCTTTAATCGATAAAAATTTTTAATTCGATTAAATGATCGACGAATATGATTAAAGAAATTAATCGTGAAAAAGTCGGTGACTGAATTAATCGATCGCTGAAATTAATTTCTTTAATCGTTTTCATCGGTCATTTGATCCGATAAAAAATTTTGATGTCGAATCGAAGACGCCCAAGAAAAATTCAAGCAATACTTTTACAAAACTCAGGAAAGGAACAATTAGTTTAGTACACGAAGATCAAACTTCCACTTTAATCGTTAATCGCGATTCACGATTAAGGAGTCGAACCGTAATCGTTAATTCTTAATCGCATTAAATTCTGCCGAACTCTGGTACGTTCCTTTAAAAATCCAACGGAATTCCCCTCGCAATTTGTTCCATCGTTCCCACTGCGTGGCGTGGCTTCGTTCAGGGGGGGATCGTCGTAACGACGGGACGACGTTTACGTAACGGCCCGTTTTCCACGAGCGTTTCGTTAGCCGCGACGGTTAATCTATTTACGCCAGGTAACACGAGCGTCTCGTAAAAAGCGGCCGCGTCGCGAGTATCGCTCGGCGAGATTTGCCTTGTAATATTTAACGCGGCCCCGCAGCTCCGCGCAATTATGTCGTTCGTAGACGGGGATGAATTATCATGACGTTGCCGCGTCCCATTCGAATAATTCCTGACGAAACGCGTCTAATTGTGCCTCTACGTCGCGACAGCGCCGTTCCTCCTCGCAGAATTATTAATATTGCTGCTGTTATTGTTGTTGTTAACAAACGATTTGGGAAACGAAGTTTGCACGCGCAGACAAGCTGTGCTGGGCAAGCGTACCAAGAATGTTAATTGCTGTTTGGGTTAGGTACACTACATGTTTTTGCAACCATGTAAAACGCCGCTGGCTGCTTGGCTGGTTGACATTGCTCGTTGGGAGTAAAGGCTTGTCGGGATACGCGGGTTTCCTTAAGGCGGGAACGATACATCTCGTTTAACGAGATCGCTTCGTTTAAATTACCGTTGGAATTTGTATTAAATATCAGCGAGGGAGATATTAAATAACTAACTCGTTAGCCAGAGAAAACGTGCATATTACATACAGGGAATAGCGAATCTGTTTTTATCCCCCCTTTTAATGTAAATTCTGTTTAATTACCAAACACACTGCCAGCGTTCTAACAAATTGCAATTTATGCAAACTTTTGCCTCACAAGATACATTTTTCAGGAATACTTTATGTTATATCACCCTTCCCCAGTTCGAACCTGCAGTAGCGGACAAAAGTTTAAGATCAAAGAGTCAACGAAATTAAAGGAACTAATTTATAAGAAATATTATAATAACAATAAAAATGAATGTGCAGACAATAATTGCATATGATAAAACTATGTTCTACATTGTCCTTTCGTTTTAAATTTTTGTCCGCTACTATAGCTATACCATGGGGAAGCTCTCGGCAGAAGGAACGATTCATAGCTTTCCCTTATGAACTGCATCAGCGTCAGCTACATTCGGAGATCGTCCCCCGTAAAAATATCAGTTTCGTTCAAAACGAATCCGACCCTGCACCCTCGTTTCCGTGTCCTCGCGGCCGGGGTCAGTCGTCACGATTTTATTAGGGCTCCGCGATATTTGGGAACGGTCGCACGAGTCCTCGACGACGTCAGCGCGTTTTCACGACGGCGGAGAAGCGATCGCGACAGTGTAACGCGTAACGATAACTCGGTTAACAAAAGATATAATTCATGTATTAGAGTCTACGCAAATCACAGAAATACACGCGTTGGAAAGGAAAGTTCCAGGATAGGAAAGTGGAACTTTCTACCTGAAGGGTTAATAATATAGGAAAGTTCTATTTTTTAATAGAGTGGACGATAGGACTTAGGTGTGAGTAAAATAAAACGAAACGCTTACAATATTAATATACGTATTTAAAATAACTTAATAGTAACAACTTAAACGACTTTTCAACTTAGCAACTACGACGTTCTTACTTCCTTCAGAATTACACTCTTTCTGCCTTCACAGCCAAACTCTGTCTACCTTGCACTGTCATTTTCCTCGTCCTATATTCTTCCAAACAATTGCTTCCATTTTTTCTAATTCTAAACCTTTCTCACTCGATGCATTCGGTCAAGTTCATCCGAAATTCCTCAATCGCTCAGTCTTCTCGAGTGCTCATCTTTCGCGCGTTAGAAACACTCGAGTCCAAACATTCTGTGTTCACACGACAATCGCTCGACTCAAGCACTTTTCACATTTTCCTAAACTCGCATCCACTCGATCGCATTCCTACAATAATGAATTACAAGCGGTGGCCGAGGGCGGGCCACTTATTAGGCGCGCGCCCGCGGAGCGGCCATTTTGACGGAGCTTTAATTCCGGATACCGCAATACCGGCCGCGTGTTTTCGAGGCCTAAACGATGCATGGAATTACAACGGAATGCGATCGCTCCAGCTATGCGGCCTCATTACCGCATTAGCGTAATTAGATGTCTATTACAGATCACGGGGATCGGCGCGTACGCGCGCCTGTTTATAGTTAATGCCGACATTGCGCGCGCGGCGGGCATCTTCTAGTAATTGAGACGCGGTAGACAGCCACGCGCCCGGGATCGCGGTCGGAATCGAAATGAACGGGGACTGTGTGGCATTATGCAACGTCGAAGGCGTACACGGGATATTATAGGGTTAGAATGCAACAGTTGCGGGGGAAACTATTGGGTATTAATTCAAAATATTTATTGTGTAGGCAATTAACGGATCAATAGGGCCTTTGTGTAGGGGAGAGCGGCAGAGAATAACAAATGCCGATTGCCATTGTTTTCTTTAGGCGACCGCGGATCAAACTTCGAGGTGTCGCCGTGCTATTTTTTCGGTGCTGCGTTATCTTTCCGGCACCGCTTTAACACGTTCGCGACGGGGTGTACCACCGGTGATACATTCTTGTCTGTCCTATGGGACGGGATGAGTCACCGGTGGTACATACAGAATTATCCCATCGGACGGGATGAGCCATCGGTGGTACACGAACCATTGCTGCGTGTACCACCGATGGCTCATCCCGCCCGATGGGACCGAGCAGAAAAACAGGCCCGACCCACGGTGCGGCCAGTGAATTCAGGCCCCATCGCGAACGTGTTAAACAACGCCTGCGTTGTAAGGATAAACGGTCGCGGCCGTAAACCTGATCCCCGAAGAAAATGCGGACAGCTGATATCCTAGATGCAAACGCGTCACTGAGGTTTGCACCGAGTGGGGATATCGAAGGTGGGCATTCTTTTGACGGTCCTGATTGGTAAGGACAGGAATCGCCTATCAGGCTCGAGGCAAATAAATAGGGAGCCTCGCGATAATTAGTTATAGTTCAGAGTTCGTTATTGGAGAGTGTTCGTTAATATAGTTTGTTATAGTTCGTTATTAGAAGTCGTATTAGCTTGAATCCTGACAGTAGTTTCTGTAAAAACCCATCGGCCAATAAATAATTCCTACAATTGGCTTATTTATATAAGAAAAGTGAATATATATTTGGGTGAAGAAGAAAACGATACGGGTTATACATGTTCTCATCACTGAAGCGTGACAAACGCTACTACCACATGGGGAAACGGGAGATTACAGTACTCCAATAGAAACCATGTTTTCGTTCACATAATATATGTTCGATCGGAGACAGCTTTCTGGTAGCAGGAATTTAGGAATCGAGATTTTTAAGCAACGATACACGTGGTTTAGATCGAACTCGAATACGATTTTATTTAATCCTTAACGAACTCGGGCATTTTTCTAGAACAATGACCAGTAGATCGACGGATTTTTAAGAAATTAATCGCTTTATTTCCAGAGCGAGAAGAAGTGTATAATTAATACCGTTTTGTTGGATTTTATGGAAATTTTCAGTAATTATAAGTATATGGACAGATATTTGTACAATGTATTTATGCAAAATTTCTTATATTTCTTTTGGATGTGGTACTTCTTCCAACAGCCCCCTATGTGGATACCAGGATTTTGATACAAGTATCGCAAGCATCACGTGATGCCGCCTGTATGGCGGCATTCGATTTTTTCAGAATATTTATAATGTTGCGAATATGGCGGCGTTCGTTCGCTAAGGGTTAAATTTTAATAATTGTTGTTACTATTGCGTAAGATACTTTTAGAATAGCACATTGTCGCAACTTTCAGAAAATTCTAGCACCCGCAATATTATTCTGTAATAAAATAAAAACTTTTAGCCGTTTGCTTGTCAAAATGTAATTTCGAGTGTCTGTAAAATCATTCGTTGGATTCGCAATTCCTCCAGGAAACGGAGAGGATAAAATTTTCGTTGCATTCCATCAATCGTGAAGCAATCGTCGGCCGGGACACGATTTATTCAATTTTCAGCCCGGCGGTCCGCATCATGGCGCATAAAGGCGTGGCCGTCCGCGTTAGGTAGTCTTGTTTTATTCCTCGGGAACAAAAGCCTTCCCGGAAAGATCGCCATAGGTATCCTGTTACGACGTTTAACTACAACCCGTTCCGCTTTGAGCTCTCGAACGGAACAAGGAACGAAGTCAATTAAAGCATTCTTATCGGGGATCGAAGAACCGTTCAAAGCTCGGCGAACGCTCTTTGGAATCCTTTCACGGTTCTACGCGAGTACATTTTAACGAGCACCGTTTAACCCTTTGATGCTGGACGCTACCGTTTTACGGGGAGTTAGGTTTGGCGATGACAATTTTAGCGGAGCAACTGTTTCTTCGTGAAAGGGGCTTCCATGTTACACCTTTTTAACATTCGACGCTTTATCTACCGTCAGTTCCTATTTTTCAATTACGCGTGCTTTGTTGTGCAAAACATTCGCTTTTGCCGTGTTCACAGAAAACTACGTACTTTCCTGTTATTTATTTATTCTGGCCATAACAGAGAACACGTGGTGATAATTATTTCTACGATTAAATTTCAGTCTTAATGCTTTATAATTATTGCACCACGACACGCACATCGACTCGTTTCACGAATATACCGTGTGCGCGTGATAATTACGTACAGGTTGGTTGGAGAACGATTTTAACATTTAGCCAACCGAATGGGGAGATCTTCCATTTTTTCCTCAACAAAGCGCTGCCATTGATTCTATTTACTTTTGTTATTAGTTAATCTTGAATGTTAATCTTTGGTAAAGCAGAAAATGCATTTGATGAACTGTGAACAACACTAATTGAAGACTAACTAATAACAAACAAAAGAAATACAATCAAAGGCAACGTTTTGTTGAGGGAAAAATGGTAGATTTCCATTCGATCGGCTGAGTGTTAAGAAAAATCCAGCGATCGACTTTCGTTGGATAATTTCATTAGGCTACCGTGTAAAGATGTGAGTTGGAGAGTTGGACGCTTGTTTAACTTTCGGACAAGTTGATTTTGGATGATGTTTAATAATTGCGTAAGCCATGCCGTTGGAATTATATCGAGTAATTAGTGTATCGTTATTGCAACGGTATAATGTAGCGTTACAATGCGACCGAACGCGTTAATACGGAGCCACGAGTATGCTGAATACAGGTGGGGGTGCTGGGGGGAGGGTGGTAATTCGAACCGAGCCAAATCCAATATTAGTTGACTTCGTTTAATTCGTTAATGGATCCGCGTGATTTATCGATCGCGGTTTTTTCTCGTTGGTGACGTTTCCGCGAATGTATGGCCGGTGCATGGCGTTCCAAGGGGGAGGGTACTTATGGTTTGTTAAATAGGGGTAGTTGTGTCGGTGAATATCGTGGACACGTCGAAAAAATATAGTAAACAAAAAAGAAAAAGATTGGTATCATTCTTTTACAATGCAAAAGAATTAATTTCTTTGCTTGTTCATCTTTTATTCTTTAATTTGATTTCTATCTAAAAACGTGAAGTTGGGTTTCTACATGTGAGTACAATTTGTTGATAGTAAATTAAGTTAGGTATTTTAAATTGAATGAGGTGAACTTTTATTAATTTTTAGTTTCATGCGTGAAACAGATACCGATAGAGATGGTTGATTGGTTAATCATGAAAATTCAGTCATCGAATTTTCGCTGAATTTTGTGTTGTTACGTAGTTTATACTATTTTGTAATTGATAAATTAATTTGTAATTTAATCCGCCCGCAATTTATTACGACTTGATACAGCTTCGTGCAAATTGACTTCTAATTTAATTCATAAAGCTACATAGCCTGGCTGTTTCGTTTTTACGTTAATATTCGGAATTTGCGCATCGATAAACAGATATAAATTAATTTAGTATATTCGCGTGCGTATGCGTATGTGTGCACACACATAAACAGCATTACAATGAAACAGACAAAGCGAGTATTCGCTCTGTTCTTTAAACGCGAAATTTTCTTTCCTCGCCTACATTCTGCAGTGATATTCTTAGCAAATTGAGTTTATTCGTGTATTACCATTTTAATGCTTTAAAATTTACCATTGAAGTTTCAACGCTGCAAATCGATTTTCTTCTCAACAGTTATTTATTTCGTCAATTATATCAATTACATCAAGTTATATCGAAAAATCGATCTTTATCCTTCTAACCGCATACAATTTCGTATTCCACGTTCTTTCTTTCTTCGTTTATAACGTAATTATTCAATTATTATGAACTTCTCACACAACCGTTCATTCGTTCTATAAACGCTGTTTTATAAAATAAGGATTTCGTTTATAATTTACAATTAGTTTAGAATATTGTCAATAGGTACTTTTTCTTTTCACTTTTTCATCTTTTGACCCTGTGTAACGGTAAATAATTGTCACACGACCTTTTACTAGCCTCGTTATTTCCATTCCGTAATAATCAGTCAAAGAATATAAACAACGATCTATGCTTACGATAAATATTCAGTATCGCGTCAATAACAAACGATTTCTTCTCCCTATCCTAATCCACTGGCAACAACAATCTAAATACACTTGACACGTACACCAGAACGTTTTTACAAGCAACCACGTTTACATCGAAAGCACCTGTTTTGCCAATCTTCGGCTTCTAAGAACCGCGTTCGAAGGTGTACGTACCGATGAACGACGGAAGTTGGCGCGAAGTTCGACGCGAGGCCACGTTGGTGTAGATTGACGGGCCCTCGGTAGTGACCGCGACCTCAACTTGCGAGTTAGGCACCGAGTTGCTTCAGCTTTGACCGGCGTTCAAGTGACTGACAACCGGCGAGTAGTGGCGGTCGAGCGTTTGCAACTATGCGTGCCAGCTCCCCGGACCAATCCCCAGAAATCTTGACTGGTTCCTTCGGCACAAGCGGCTAAACCGTTGTTCCCGGCTGAACTTGCGGCAATGTCGGCGCGTTTGCTTCGTTCGGGAACGATCTTAAGCGTGATTAGGTCGAGGGTGGCTGGTTATGAAGTTGGAGCCTGATTGGGGCGATCGTTGAGACGTTCGGGAGGTTTCCAACGATAAGTCGCCCTGTTTCGAATTGACGCGTGACGCGAAATGTGACTTCAGAGTACAATACTGTAGGAAATGTTCTATAAAGTGTAGAACGGAAGATGGAATTCAGGTGTGAAAAGTAAAAGTGGAGCGATTAAAATATTAATAAAAGTATATTTAAAACAATTTTATTGGGAATGGGGTTTTATATTGCTAAATGAAATAAACTCTTATTTGTGAAATAATACTTAGATATTTATTGATACTTTTATATAGCACGAGGAAGGGCAATTATGACCGCACCTAGCGAGTTTTGTCACAAGACTAGCAGAACGCAGTGGTCGAAATTCTTACAACCCCGTCCGGGTCCTTCAGCCCCTGCAGTTCTGTTTCTCGATGTTTTCGAACTTTCTAAAATGCTAGATGTGGCTTAGCTTCTTGGAAGAAGCCCTTGAGAAAGTACGTTAAGAGAAAGCTGGTTTATCGTTAATTTTTGCTTCGTAGTGTTTCTGTATTCAATTTCCAACAAATTTAAATAAAACAACTTAAACGACTTTACAACTTAGCAACTTTAACACTCTTTCTACGTTCAATACTTTCTGCCACGTTAGTCAAAAGCTTTCTGACTCGCGCTCGCATTTTCCCCGTCATATATTCTTCCAAACACTCGTTTCCTTTCATTATAATTGTCAACCTTTCTCACTCTACGCATTCGGTCACGACCACCCAGAATTTCTCAGTCGCACTGTTTTCTCAAGTTCTCATCTTTCACGCCTTAGAAACATTCGAGCCCAAACATTCTGCGTTCGCACGACAATCGCCCAACTCAAGTACTCTTCCGACTTTTCCAGACTCGCATCCACTCGATCGCATTCCTACAATACAGGGTATCTTATCCGAATTGACTAGGTAATTAGCAGATCAATTTTTGGAGTGAATTTTGTTACCTTTAATGTACATAATTGGATACATAATACGCACTTAGACTAGTGTCTGAAATATGTACGATTGATTCTAAATAACAGTTTTTGCATTTTTAGAGGAATTTTAACACTAGATTTACGGACATTTGTTGTATATCTGTTTTTAATATACATACGCTAAGAAATAGGTACACATCACACACAATTTGAGAACTGAGAGGGAAATAGATTTGGGTACAATCGTATCATTCCATCGATAAAAGTCAACACAATTTGCTAGGAATAATAATAATTCTTTTTGCAAATCTTGCTCACGAAATTCTAAATCCGTCAAATAGACGGGTCCCGTAAATCTAGTGTTAAGTATCTACATCTCGTAGCGAACACGATTGAAATTGAAACGAACTTCGAAATCTTTTGTATTTCTCTCATTTCTATCTTCAACGTTATCCAGTTATAACGTTTATAAATTCTGTATCCTTGTTCGCGAAATCCATAAAAATCTTTGAATACTTAAGCTGGCTTAAGCTAAGGCTAATAATAACAGCAGCCGTTGGATCGCAGCTGGCTTTATTCACATTTATCGTCGCAACACAAATCATCGCTGAAAGTAATAATCTCCGCAACCTTGACCGTCTCCTATTTATTCATAAATCCGCCCAAGCTGTTCGATCGTACCCCGCTATTAATTCTTCTCAGGAAAGTCGTCCAACGGTATTATAAACAAAGGATCGAATCACGTTTCCCTCGTTCGTTGTGAAATTGCACGGGTTTCAGCGATAGAAATAGGGAAAGAGATCCGCGAGTTTTATCGGAAACTGGCGGGAAAAAACGGGGTTTACGGCAGATAGGGACGGGTTTTTATTTGGAGAGCGTTTCGAAATTTGACAGGTGAATGGAAGCGAGGAGATATTCCATTTCTAAATGCAGCGACACTCGGCTGCTGCGCGCGGCTGTTTGCCGCACGCGTCGATGGAAACAGCGCGAAAAACACGGTTCGGCCGGCGAAAGGGTTGCCGACAAGGTGTTACCACCGCTGTTCCAGCGTGTTCGTCGATTTTACCGCCGCGCCGCGGGAACTGGCTGAAATTTCACGGATATTCACGTGTAATTTAATTCGTAGCCACCGGTAGAATTATGGCGCGAATAATATGGTGCGGGCGTGCACCGGGAGGGGTGGTTTGCATTCGAAACAATACGGAATATGGTGAAAATTATGGTGTAATGATAAATAATCAGATTACTGGATTTTGGTGAAGGTTTTTGGTGAACAGAATTCGGAGAGCCAAAAGATTTTAGCGAAACACCATGATATTGTGGTATACGATCTTTGAACGCAAAATTGCTTAGACGTATAGATTTTTGCAGAACGTTTCAGCAATGCATAATTTCGCGTAGCTTTGGTAATACAAATTTTCAAAGCGGTAATAGTATAAAATTTTAGAAACAGAACTTGAGCATCCTTCAGTATTGGTAACAATTTCAAGAATTGAAATCGTGATTGTAACAAAAATTTCAAAGCCGTCGTGTGTTCTGGAGTTTTGATATAGAGTGAAACAACTCTTCGGAATCGACATGTTTAAATGTATCACGTATTACTGCAGTGCAACCGTTTAACGACTTCCTGAAAAGGACCTTGAACTTTAACCGGTGGATAACTCGTTACGAAAAAGTTTGCACTCATTTCCCAGGTTTTCCAAGCATTTAATACTAATTTCCGTGAGTTATACGGGGCGCAATATGTTCGCAAAAAGTTGCCTCAATTTACCGGTTGAAACTTTCTGTAACGCTTGTTCTCGAGAACTCGCTGAACGTTTATGTTTGATTTCCGTTATAAAACGGATATTAAAGTGCCTGGACAGTTTCCATATAAAACCTGCCCGCGTTGAATTTATTTCCGAGTGCTGTCATCGCGGAGGTTAACATTGTTTATTATCGTTCTGGGTTGGATAGGTTTGTCGAAGCTGTACGGTTTGTAACGTAATCGAAAATTCTCAAGCAAAAACCGGTCGCCAAGATAAATTATACGGTTCTTTTATCGGTAAATAAAACAATTTCTCCGCAAAATTTTAACTTTTCCCCGTTTGTTTATCTATTATCCCATTAATATTGCTTACGGAGTACACGTTCTGCTTTAAAAATTGGCCAAATTTGGGAAACAGCGATTTTCAATTTCCCTACCGAGCGTTTATAATTCGTGTTCACGAATTTAAACGAAAAACGAAGAACGAAGCCGTTTCAAAGAGGCCGTGCATAATTTTCATGCTTGTCGAAATGAAAGCCGATGAAAATCGTTCATTACGTTCCATCCGGCGAAAGTAATTTTAACGTGAAGCAGTCTCCCGCATGATTTTATTTCGTATCAAATTTATTTCTTGCTGGCATATCGAGAAACAAAGGCGCCAAGCAGCCAAGTTGCTCGTATTTTTCGGTAATTCTTCCTGTCGCCTGGTGTCATCGCATCCAAGGGCGTACGAGCAATATCGAAACACAGAATCTGTCTGCGGAGATTTGTATTTTGGTTTATAGAAAAACCACGCTGAACCTTGGTACCTTTTTCGAACTTGGCAAAGTTTTTCGCCGACGATTTTTCATATGGGAACAAAGAATATGGTTTCGTTAACCCTTTGCACTCGAGAGGTGGTTGTTAGTCGTTTAATAATACAAAATTCAAAAATTTTTTAAATTCGAAATATTTACTAGGATTCGCCTATATTAAACGTCATTTAGTTCAGTTAAGTGATACACTAAAATTTACATATATGACTATTTAACCATTGAGGCTTAATAATAAGCAAACTAACTAAAGTCTGAAAATTTCGGGTACTATTATTTGGTGATCAACAGTCACCACTCGAGCGTAAAGAGTTAATAATTTATCGACCGTTCGTGGATCAACTTATTCCGGACCAGTTCGCTCATTTTGCAGGGGATGCATCATTAATGAATCGAACGCAATGATTTCCTTCTGAGTAATTAATAGTTTAATATCTTTTTTTTTAAATATATTTTACGATTTTGCTGAAAACAGTTACCTTCGTGTAAGGGAACATTACAAAACTTACAAGCTGAAGAATGTTAAAAGCCGATTAATAGGCTTCCGGTCGGTAAGGTGTTGAGGGAGGCAGTGATACAGACGTTGAACGAGCGGTCATGTACATTATCGGTCATTCGATTTATCATTCGATTTTTGCGCGAATTTAATTAGTAACGGTTGAATCCTGTAACGACCATAAAAGGAAGTCACGGTCTTCCTATTCACTGCCGCCGTGTATATCATAAAATTCAGCTGTGAAAATTATTTTCGCCCGCTCAAAGAGCGCTGCTCTCGTTCCGTCGGACACTGTCCACCGTTCCCTCCCCACAAAGATCCATCCGTCGATGGTGCTCCATCGCGCAAAGGACTGTCAACGCATCCCTTTCACGTTCCCGTAATTCGAGAACCCGTCCGCAAACGTGAAATTTATGAAAACCTGAAAAAGCGTGCACGTCGAATCTGAGAGTTCCGCGACAAAAATAGAGAAGACTGCGAAAAAAGAGAACGAAACGCGTTCGATGACACTGTGCGGCATCCTCGAGGCCAGCTACGAGCAATCTGCGGTCCGTGAACCGTAGAAATGTTGTGGTTCATTTAGTCGAAGCATGGAAGATCGAGCGAAAGGCATAATCTCTGTTAATGCCAAACGTTCAAACGGGGATGATTAACCGTTTGTACTCGAAAGACGACTATTGGTCGCCAAACGACAGTTTCGCGAACTTTCAGACTTTAGTTTGTTTATTAACACGTTAAGCGCCACGCCGAATTTCTGTGCCGTTCCGTTCAAGCCACAGTTAACCGTCAGGCGGGCCCCGTCGGGCCACTTGCCGATAGGCGAGCCACAGTATAAACAGATAAACAGATATCTTGTTTTAATAAATTACATTAATATTTTTAAGTATTATATTCTTTTCCTTGAAGCATTGACCAAACAAAAATCGATATCGCATAATTTAAATGTTCAGTCTTACAAGTACGCAAGGACCGACACACGCGCTGCGATAGACGAACGAAAAATCTGTCGCCGGTCCGTAGGGACCGGCGTGGCGCTTAACGTGTTAATCAGACCGAAGGTTAAACAGTTATACATGTAGATTTTAATATATGACTGAACTAAACCTAATGAAGTTTATTATAAACGAATCTTAATAAATATTTTGCGCTTAAACATCCGTGAAGTTAATATTATTATACGACTAATTGTCACCTCTCGAGTGCAAAGGGTTAACACTTTGACTGCCGCGTAGGTCGCATATGACCCGGCCACGGTTTCCCCTGTGATATCACGGTGGTCATCAACAATTGTAAGAGTTGAATAAAAATTGACAGTTAGTGCATTTTGAACATCGCCGCTAATTAATAATAACAATAATAATATTTTATTAACGGATTAAAATCCTTTGGTACACAAAAAAGTGAGGATAAGTATAAGAAGTGGTTGAGGTCTAGTTGAGCCTGAATAGTGATACTTTAAAAGAGTTTAGCGATGCATTGAAGAAGTTAACATTTTTACGTTGTGCATAATCTGTTTAGGCAGTTTCTCTCACCTAACTGTGAGCGGTACGGATACCTTAGAAGATACTTTGAAATAAAAAGTGGCCCATTGTACGATTAAAAATGTTTATTAGAACATCAAAAGATTAATATCAAAAATGAAAGATTAATTTTTGTGAAATACTGCATTTAGCAGTGTACTCCCGCGGCGTCCTGAACGAAACATGTGATTTCAAAGGCGTGACACAGTCAAAGGGTTGATAGATTTTCGGCGCGAAGGTAGCTCTGAAGGGAAACGAGTTTATTCCAGCGAACACCTGCCGTTCGATTATTCGCAATCGAAGTCGAATGCACGGCCTAGCGGACATGGCCGATCACGAACTGGTTTCTGTGTCCCGCGCATAACCCCGGGGAATATCGTTCCCATTACGCTGGTTCGCGGGACCTGCACGTGACGTTCTCGTGTGTTTCCGCGCGATTTATCAGCCGGTACTTTGGACCGCTCGCCGGCACGAGAGCCGAAAGAACTAGAATGGAAAAAATATATGGGATTTTTCGGGCGCTTGGCCCTCTTTAACCGTTGTTTAGGTGCTGTTCGAACAAGCGTTACAGTAAGGGACAAAAGTTGGAGACCAAAAGGTCGAAGAAAAATAAATAAATTAATTAATGAGGAATAACGGTAGAAGTAAAATTTGTATTCTATGCTAATCAATAAATAGTGTTCTATCGTAATGACGATAAAAATAAATATACGAACGATATTTGCATACCGTAAAACTACAGTGACGGGCAAAAGTTTAAGACCAAAGGGTGAAAGGATACAAATTAATTAATTAATAAGAAATAGCACGATAAATAAAAATTGTATTCTATGGTAAAAATCAATAAATACTGTTCTATCATAATGACGATAAAAATAAATATACGAACGATATTTGCATACCGTAAAACTACAGTGACGGGCAAAAGTTTAAGACCAAAGGGTGAAAGAATACAAATTAATTAATTAATAAGAAATAGCACGATAAATAAAAATTGTATTCTATGGTAAAAATCAATAAATACTGTTCTATCATAATGGCGATAAAAATAATTATATAAACATTATTTGCATATTATAAAACTATGTTTTACATTGTCCTGTCGTCTTAAACTTTTGTCCGCTACTGTACGTTTGAAATGTCGAGGTCGATGCTGATGTTGCAGTTTATGCAATCCAAGGGTTTTGGACCGTTCATTGTTAAATAAATGAATAAATAAATAAAAATTGTTCCTTGACACAGGGGGATAAATAAAAGGCAAGGGCAAGGATAAAAATACTGAAAAATCGTAAGGAAAGTTTGTGCACACAGAAACAAACAGTCCAGGAATGGAAACGCCGTCGTCTTTTGGATTTCTTTCTGTATACCGACACCTCTTCCGAAAATACGACACAGTGATCGCGTTTGCGTTACACGGGAACCCAAACGCTCTTTGTGCCCGTCTAAAGGAATGCGTTTTTTCCGAAAGCCTCGCGAAACAGTTGTGTTTTCGATCAAAGAAGCATTTCGTTTCTGATTCCTATCGTATTTCGCTGTGAAACCCTCTGTACAGTCTGTGATTGAGGTTTCCCGATCGTTTGCGAACCCTCCCTCTTCAGGGAAAAAGAGAATATTATGTAACTAAAACCAAGTCAACATAATAAAATGACTTTTCTATTATAATGTTTTGTTTTTCAAGAAAACAGCTTTCGTAATTAATTCAGCACGTTTTTAAGATTCAATGATGCTTTCTGTGATTTTAAAAGTCTGGAGTACCTAAAAAGAATGTTTGTTCTAGCAGTTAAAGCAACGGAAAGGCAGCATATGTTGAAAGTAAACATAATTCGTAGAATGCAACCTTGTATATTAGAAATAAACGTTATTAATATTGGCCTAATTAAATTGTAAACAAAGATCTCCTATGAGATTTCCTATGAGACATAAATTGTCTCCTACAAAGATCACCACTAACAGCAGCTCATCGTCAACAGATACTTACTATATTTATAGCAATTGTTGAATTGGGTTGGCAAAGGATTAATGCGGAGCTCGCTTAAACTGATTTATTGTCTAACTAATTAAATCTATAGACTACGCTTTAATTCTATTTTAAATATCATTCTACGGGAATATCTCTTCATAATGTTCGTGTTTTTCTTCTTTTTTCCCCTCTTTCGCGACACACTAAAGCCACATCCTCATACCTAAAGTCCTATTCGCGATGCGTTCCACCTATCAGTAATACTTATTACTTCGTCAATTTTCAAAGACATTTTCCTATTAAACGAATCTTTGTACGGTATGCAAGAAGAAGTTCTCGAAATTATTATTCCGACTGATTTTTGGGCCATAGAACTTCCCACATCTCCCTCGTGTCACGAATCGCAGTGTACAACTGTTCCTTGAAAATAAGCTAAATAAACGTCGAAACTCTACGGGCTGTTTTCTAACGATCCCTCGACTTACGCGGAGCTGGGTAATTTAATGATTCATCCTCGGTTCCGGTTCCAGGCCTCCTCTTCGCGCTGATTTCTCGTTCACCTGGATCCTGTGCTCAAGCTGGGATCTAATTTCGGATATTTTCTTCCATCAGCCGCGCTGAATTACGCACGCCGTGAAGGGGACTCGTGCCTCGCGAAGCAAGGAAAAGCTTGTTGCTAGAAAATTCTGAATCGCTGTTCATCGCCAACTACGATGAAAAATTTATAAGACCGACGGATGTTCAAGAACATCCCTCGTAATGTTGCAAGATCTGTTTGAAGCGACTGCTTTGAAAACGAACGAATTTGTTTGTTCATTCTTCGATTCTACGATAATTAATATTCGTTGAAGGGTAGAACTCGTTCTATTTTTATTTGTTTATTTTTTTATTTGGAATAAACTCGATCGAAGGGATGTAAATTTGTGACTCCATAATTTCCAGTCACATTACGCATTGTTGAGATTTATATGAAATCTAATTAATCCGTATTGGATTCATGTAAGTTAGTTACTTCTGTTCGATATTTTCTACTTTATTTTACAATAATTAATATTCGACGAAGGACAGAGTTCGTTCTATTTTTATTTTTTACTCCTTTAATGAGAATAATGTAGATCGAGGGAATGTAAATTTGTGACTCCATAATTTCCAGTCACATTACGCATTGTTGTGATTTATATGAAATCTAATTAATCCGTATTGGATTCATGTAAGTTAGTTACTTCTGTTCGATATTTTCTACTTTATTTTACAATAATTAATATTCGACGAAGGATAGAGTTCGTTCTATTTTTATTTTTTACTCCTTTAATGGGAATAATGTAGATCGAAGGGATGTAAATTTGTGACCCCATAATTTCCATTCGCATTATGCATTGTTGTAATTTATATGAAATCTAATTAATCCGTATTAGATTCATGTAAATTAGTTACACACGATTGTTTAAGAATTAGTATATGAAATCGTGAAAAAGGAGGACGTTTGGTGTGCCAGTTTTAATGAAGAATACGGTCATAAGCGACAAACGAGTTTCTGGTGTATCATAGAATTACAACACCAATCCCAAAGAATAATAAGGCTAAATAGTCGATTAGCAAGGTGGTTTTATGCTCGCCTTCTACATCCTCGTAGACAGTCATAAAACCTATAATGAAACGAGGCGGAAACGTTATTGAACGTGTCAGTGGTTCACACGGATTTACTTTCACGCGGCTCGCCGAGAGAAAAGTAAGGGATCAATTAAACTCGAAATCGGGTAATAAAATGCAAACGACGAGCGGGCAGGAGCAATTAAAGGGGATGAAACGCGCGATAAAAAGGCGAATTGCCGGCTGAACCTTCGGTTACTTTGGCTTAATGGTCACCGAGAGGCAAGGCTGAAGAGGCGATCTAATTCATCCTCGTGCAGGGGAATCGCGTGTGCTCGTTCTTAAAGTAATTCGCAAATTAATTTAAATAACCAAGGCACGATTACGTGGAGAGGGTTAAAAGCAACGTTATTCACAAATTTTAATAGGGTTCCTAATAATTAATGACAGTAATCGTCGTATCGCAAATATTTTTATAAATCACGTAACAAATTTCAAAGCTAAAGAAACGATTGTCCATGTGTTGGATATAAAATTATAGACAAAAATTAATCTCTTAGAAGAAATATGTACGTGAGGTCAAGCTACGCACTGAAGAGGTTCTAGGAACGAGTGAAGTGTTCACACCACGCAGTGTATAAAAATTAGAGGACCCAAACGAGCTATGTCTTTTAGCCTGTTCTATTCGTTCGAGTTTTGCCTTTCGCTGCGTAAAAATCGAGCACAGAAAAGATATACCTTTGTTAGATTTCGAGGTTTGGGGTTTTTAAATGTTTTATTCTTGCCAAACTTTGATTTACAAGATCTAACACGTAACGAAGTATAGAAACGAAAGCTACTGCGTCGCTGCTGGTGAAAAATAAAGTCTGCCCTAAGTTTCTTATTGTCTATATATATGCCTGGGAATTTAGGGTAGTGGGGTAGGAAAAGTACAACAGGGAGAGAGAGAGAGGGTTCAGGAGTTGACGAATAGATATGGGATAGATGACTTGGATGGATGAGCAACGGTTCAGGGTTTAGGACGGATGATTCGAAAGGATGAGTGGCGGTTCAGAAGTGTAACTATTTAAAGAAGATGGGACTGATTGTCTTAATTAAATAAGCGATATCTAACACCTTCCTTTAGAAAAAAAAAGAAAGTTATCGTTACTTCTTCCTTTTTACCCATAATCTCCAATACCATGCAAACATCTTTAGGTTTGAATATGATCGACATTATCTTCTAAATCGAAGTTGCAATATTTTTTTTTTTTTTTTATATAAATACTACATTGCAACACTTTCTTTCGTGTTCTAATTTACAACCAACACCAAAAGCGCGATCTAAGTTTTAATTATCTCAACTATGAAAGCTGTGAAAATTTTCCAACGTCGCCTCGTTTGTTTCATCACCACCAGTTCCCGAAAACCAAAAGACACCAAATTTTTCCCTGCTCCGCTCGTGACAAGTCGAATTTAATTATCGCCCCAGTTATCGTGCTATAGAATTAGGTAGAAAATATTTCCGGGAATGGCGCAGTTTCGCGTCGCAAAAACGAAACACGGGCGCTGGATAGGCGTCAAAGGCGAGCGTTTTTCGGCGGGATTTCGCCGACTTTTTTCCCCGCCAGTTCAGGGGAAGGTAGGTGGCGGGGGAGGGGATGAAACTTTCGGGAAATTGATGGCGCGATATACCGTGCGGATGAGATCTCCAGGCCGATCTCTCGTCGGAAATCCGGAAGAAATCTCGAAACGAGAGGCGGCCCGCGAAAGTTCGAGGGTCATGTGGTTCCATTCCCTGGTTCCTCGGCTGAAACTTTCGCCCGGCTGGCTTCGACGATTATTCTAATGAAAATGGCTGCACGCGCGCGTACCCTGTTTCCAGGCGAGCGTTTTAATAACCGTGAAACCTTTGATTTCGGTCTTAACCCTTCCGACGGTACAGGCGACTCATAGCCGTTCATCGTAAAACGATTTCCGTGCTCCATGTAGCGATCGTAGATCGAATTTTTATTTGTTAAAAAATGCTTTATTTTATGTAAAAGTAATTATAGCTAGTTAAATAAAATTATTCTCACTATTTCACTAAAATTTAGAACAATTAACCCTTTGCACTGTTTTGTCGAGGACTACTATGCTCGTGTATTAATTAATAAATTAAATTCACAAATTAAAAAGATTAAATTAGTTACAGAGTAACGCTAACTTAAGTTTGGTTATCTAATTTAGAAAAATTAACCCTTTGCACTGTTTTGTCGAGGACTATGATGCCCGTGTATTAATTAATAAATTAAATTCACAAATTAAAAAGATTAAATTAGTTACAGAGTAACGCTAACTTAAGTTTGGTTATCTAATTTAGAAAAATTAACCCTTTGCACTGTTTTGTCGAGGACTATGATGTCCGTGTATTAATTAATAAATTAAATTCACAAATTAAAAAGATTAAATTAGTTACAGAGTAACGCCAACTTAAGTTTGGTTATCTAGGGTTAAAGTAATTTGATAGATAACTCGCTTAAATATCTAACGGTACTTCGAACAAGGTACCCATCGCTGTTAACAGGAAGTAAGTACCTTAAACGTGACATGCTTAAACGTAACCTCGACGAGCACACGCGACACGCTCGTTTTACAAACGTTACCGATTGCCGGTACAACGTCACGTACGTCGGCGATAAAAGTAGCAACGATCAGCCCCTGTTCCGTAAAGAGCAAGATACACGTTTCGAAGTATACGAGCCCCTAAATCTTATCCGTCGCTATAATAAGCCTATCAGACTTTACGGCCACGGCTATCAGGAATTATTTCGGAGGAGAGAATGGACTGGGCGACGAGCGACCGGAACCGACGGAATCCGGAAACGGATACTCTTACCCCGGTGTCGTGACTCGATCTCGTAACCTTGATCCCCCGGAAATGGTCGGCTTTGGAGCTGCTTTGTGGAAAATTTACAATTTTGTCGGCGATCGTGCTCGTCGGTCATTCCCCTTTTCCGTTTCTGGTGCTTTCGATTAACGCTAGATTCACGGACGCGTTCTTGCATATCTATTTCCAATATATATATATATATACACTAAGGAATATGGTATACATCGAACAGAATTTAAAGTTGCAGAATCAGAATAGATTTGGGTATACGTTGGAAATTGAATACAGAAATACTACGAAGCAAAAATTAACCATAAACTAGCTTTCTCTTAATGTACTTTCTCAAGGTCTTCTTTCAAGAAGCAAAGCCACAATTGGCATTTTAAAAAGTTCGAAACATCAAGGAACAGAACTGCAGGAGCTGAAGAACTCGGACGGGGTTGTAAGAATTTCGACCACTGCGTTCTGCTAGTCTTGTGACAAAACTCGCTAGATGCGGTCAAAATTGCCCTTCCTCGTGCCACGTGAAAGTGTTAAATAAATTACCAAAGTATTATTTTACAAATAAGAGTTCATTTCATTTAGCAATATAAAACCCCATTCCCAATAGTATATCTGTACCGCTCCATCGATGAAAGTTCCCAGAAATTGCTAGGGAAAATAGTAATTGCTTTTGCAAATTTTACCGATAAAATTCGAAACCCGTCGAATTGACGAATCCTGTAAATCTAGTTAATGCGATTTTCCACAAAATTAACGAAGCGCTTTCCAAGATTTTTTTGATTTGGAGAAATTCTGCATTTTCATCACTCGTTTTTTCTATTCAATCTTGCTTACATTTTGTGATTCATCAATTTATTTCACCTTTTTATTCATGACTTTTGCGAGTTGCGTGATTTGTTTACATTTTTCGAATTTTTCACGTATGCATGTTCAGCATCTTCGTTCTGCCGGCCTTTTTAACGAGCATCGAAGTATTCGCGGTGAATACGTTCTTCGCTTTTCGCAGTTCCTGTATTTCTCCTGGTATTATTTAAAGGATACCGGGACGCGCGTTTAGCGAATACGTTTCGAGGGAATCGATACTGTGGAAAAATAGGAAGTATATAAAAACACGTGACCAAGAGGGATGGAGCGGGCACGAACTTCTCGGCGCTCGCTCCTTTTTCCTTCTTTTTCTTTGAGCTGTACCTGAAAACGTTGATTTACGACGATAACGAGCAGATACGTAGGCGCGGCCTTAACATTCGAATCGATTTACGACTGCGAGTGTTAAGTCGCACACAGAGTCAGGTCCAAGCAACGAAACGTTGCCGATTTCATCGTACGCGATACGAGAATTGTTTTTTGTTTTCGATTAATTGTAATCATGAATTATACAGTAGAGAACAGTATTCCGAATGAGCGGTTCGTTAAAACATTGAACGTCCAACAGTTTATTAGTTTCATATTAGTCACGCATTGAATTCGAAATTAATTTATAAATTCAGTTGCTTCTGTATGAACAAAATTTTCTTCACGTCCAACGAATACGCCTGCAAAATTTGATTCGATTATTAATTGAAAACAGTTAAGTGTTATTAAATCATAAAAGCCGACATCATCGTTGCTTTATTTTTGTCCTACATCGAAGGATAGTTAAACCATTAGGAGCTGCATTTTTATCAAATACACGAGAAACACGGATGAAGAGCTGGGTTACATTATCTTCTCGTTCTAACGAGCAGCCTTCCTCTAACGTTCTGAAAATTATCCACGGGAACCAAATCTCCGTTGCTCATCAACTCCGGTTTCCCGAACGTCCACCGCATTTATTTAACGGTTAAATAAATTTTAATTAACCGTTAATGAATCCGTCCGCCAACTAATCCTCCTAACCGTGGCCATAACTCGTCGTCGTCCTCGCTACATAAACAAATTTTGCCGCACAAATAATCGATTTTTCCACAAACGCTTCGTCCCTTGAATAAATATATCCTTCTCCGTGAATGCTGGTATCGAAATTTTGCAGCAGCGGCAGCAGCAGAAATGGAGAGTAGAAACAGAGAGACCATTGAGAGTGAGATAGAAGAAAGTAGAGAAGGAAACGTGATGCTTTGGTTCGATACAGGATTCACCCCGCGATCTCTCCGCTATTTTCCATTGACCCTCATTGTGAAGTCTTTCTCGTCGATCGTTCGTCCACGGTTTCCCTCGTTTTACGGCCACGTGCACACATCCAAAGTTGACCGGCAGTGCTGGACTTTAGGGTCTACAGGATGCTCAGAAAGACAGGTCAAGACAGCGTGCGATTTTCAAAATGAGATTCAGGAATTTTTGAAATTTTCTTTATACTTATCTATCAAGAAGTGTATCATTTCCTGTTTCAGTTACGAAAAGTGAAGAACCGAATAATTGTAAAAGCTAAATAGTCGAATAATTGAATACCTGAACGATCGAATAACCGAATAATCAAGTAATTGAATATCTCGAAGAATTGAGTAATTGAGTAGTTGAAATGCGAATAATTGAAAATTTGATTGCTCAACTTCCTTTCAATCATCGACGGTTTTTTAATCGTTAACAAAATTTTTTCTCATCAACAAATCTCCCCACTCCCGCCCCTCACCCGTTGTAGCTATCGCTGAAAGCTAGTTCCTCTGAAATCTTAGGAACCTTCTCCTCGATACAGAACCTTTTCCCAACCTCAATCTAAACCGCCTGTTACCGAAGCCTCGAGTCTCGTTTTTGTAACACCCTCTAGAATCCAGCCCCCGCACTCTCCATGTTAACCCATAGAACATCGAATCGCGTGCATTTGGTCCGATGGGTTTCGCGAGTGTACGTGGCACACGTACAATGACGCGGGGAAACGTAGAGGGAGGAAGACCTCGTCGATGGAGCTCCGTGACGATGGCAATCGGCGATTTACGACGAGTTGTTAGCGGCTGGTGTACGTGCAGCTGTGCAGCCTGTATCTCGCGAGCTTCTGCAGTTTCCCTTGATTGTTTACAATTAATTTGACCCGACAGTCCCGTAGCCGGTCGTAGCTGGTTGTTTCTCCCATCTTTCGCCGTTATTCTCCTCCGTTCCTCTGTTTCTCGCTTTAAGAACGGTTCGCTTCTTCTATCGTGAAGAGGACGGACTCCTCCCCGCCATTTTCCCCCCTCTCTACCCCTCTTTTCGCGTTGCTCTGCTTTCTGCCTGCGAAATCTTTTCGTTTCTTCGACGATGGCTTAACTTTCTGCGATTTTTTCTTTCTTTTTTTTTTGTACGAACGAGCAATTCTTTCCCCTTACCGTCGAAGGAAATCGTGTCCGTCGTCCTTCTCGTTTTAACAGGGAAAAGCTTTGCCTTTTGTGCCTCCCAACGGCATGGGGTTCGAAAGAAAATTTTTACCTTTTCATTTTTATGGAAAAGAAAAAGATAACCGTTCCGTTTTCAGCTCTTTTACTTGCGAGGAGAACTGTTTATATTGGATCTTGTTAGAGGAATGCTTGGGTGTTTCTGTCGTGTGGTTGAAAAGGAGTTCGGTTTCTGCTTGTTACTCTGATAGAACGTTTTTATTTTTCTCTTCTGAACTTGTTACTGTTAGCAAGATGCCTCATTTGATTTCTGGAACGAAACTGTTCGTGTAATTTGTGTTTTCGAGAGGGAAAGCTGTACGTTTATTTTTTGCTGCTTAAGAAACGCACCGTTTTCTCGTAAAGGAAACGAAGAAAATATTTGTATAGGTTTGTTATTCAGGTAACTGAAATCTTGCTGTCGCTTTGAAAGAGAAAGTTTAATAAGATTTAGGTGAAACTTAGAAAAAGCTTTTCCGCAGAAACGCAAGACGAGATTGAAAATTTTCTTTCCTGTTATATATTCGTTGAAGGAAAGTCTTTCCTACGTTTCAACTTTCAATAAGAAGCTCCATTTTTGCTTTCATTTGTCAGAGATAAGCTTCATCTTCTTCCAAGAAAGCTTTATTTCTACCTTTTATGCTACTACCAATTTCCGCTTAGCATCTAAGAAAAAGCTCTATCTCCATTTTTTATAATATTACCACATTTCTATTTCACAGAAATTTATACTTTCCTGTATTGCTATCTTTTCAAGTTTTACGAAAAGGATACTTCGAAACAAGTTTCCGTCACCAAATGTTCGCAGAAAATTTCTGCTTTTGTTTTCGTATCGCATCGGAATGCTTCGACGTTGTTTCCACTTTCTCAACTCTTGAACCATGAAAGTTTTTCACCTTATACTGCACCCCTCTCTTTTTCACCCTCTATTTCCTTTGCAACGATATTTGGTTTCAGGAAGGTACACTTCTCTCTCTGTATCTCCCTCCATATCTGCTACACGATACCCGCGCATGTTCACCATAGATCCGCGGAGAAAATCAAGACAGATAATCGCGCGCTTCCGGAATGCTGCGTTCCACGCGAAATCACGCGTGTAAACCGAGATGCGTAGATTTTCTCGTGTGTCCCGTGAAACGTTATCGAGAGTAAATTACAGAGAGTAAATTGTATCGAATATCTATCTTTCTGTATTCAGCTCGCTCTCGTGGACAGATTTCAAACGTTTTTTTTTTTTTTGGAAAGAATATCAGAGGGTGGCTTGCAAGTGACATTTTATGCCAAGCGCGTCCGTAAATTCATTTTACAATTAAAATGAAAATGGAAATAAAAATATTTGCTTTGCCCGCAGCCACTTTGACTCTCGTGGAGACGAGAATGTGTTTAAAATAAGAGGAAATTAAAGTACGATTTTCTGTGCAGGCGAAGCGTTTATGATACGGTTGTAAATTCTTAAATTTATTTCGTATACGAATCATTTAATTATGAATCGATCTTTAGAAAGCAAGCTAAACTTGTTGCGTTTAATTAAAAATAAGAATAAAAAGAGAAATTAGTAGCAGATTCTGTTTCTTCCATCGATATTTAAAATTAATATAGGAATTTCATTTTTAGGGAGATAGTAGGTGAAACAAAGTAAAGATCTTATATATAATATATATTTAAAATAGTTTAATAGCAACAATTTTAATAGTATACGGTTTAATATAAACAACTTTCCCATTTAACAACTTCGACGATTTTGCTTCTTTTACAGTCACACTTTCTCTGCCCCGCGCTCGTATTCTTCCCGTTATATATTCTTCCAAACATTTATATCCTTTCTTTCTAATTCTAAACCGGTCACGTTCACCCAAAATTGCTCAGTCGCGACGTTGTCTTAAGTACTCATGTTTCACGCCTCAGAAACACTCTAGTCCAAATGGCAATCGCTCGACTCAACTACACCTCGCATTTTCCTACAATCGTACCCAGTCGGTCGCATTCCTACGTTAATATAAAGAAAAAAATTTAAACGTCGGCGTTTCCGTTCAGAGTTCATAGTTCAGAGTTTTTAGTCAGAGTATATGTAGTATCGTAATTAATTTTAGAGCATAAGATAAAGTAAGGTGTGAACAGCGGAATTTCAGACCTGCTTGGGAAAAACCCTTGGCGACGCGCGAGGCCCTCGGAAAAATGCCCAAATATGGTTATACTTGAGGAATTTTTCCGAGGTACGTGGTAGGAGAAAGGCCAAGGGTTAGCAACAGTTTTCGCTGGTCGAATAGAGTTGAATCGGACGTTATACCGAACAGAGTTGAATTAGACGTGATACCGTGTAGAGAGTTGTTAATTAAGTAAATTAAGTAAAATTTGTACATAGTACTGTAATTATATTCCTATAATCAATAAATAAATATTATAATTATTATAACACTACATATATAGTTCACAGTGCGTTATTAGAAGTCGTTGCATTAGCTCGTAGTTTATGTAAAAACCCATCGGCCAATAAATAATTCCTACACTACAGTAATTCCATCCTGGCACGCGTTTCTTCCATGTCGTCGGCAAATCTGCCTCTAAACCAGTCCTTCGATCGTTCATCGATGTTTCGCGCACCTTTGCCCTCGGAAAGAGACAAGAAGGAGCACAGCTCGTGAAATGGACGACGATGGAGAAAAAAGGATAACGCGCGAGGGTCCGCGCGCACGGACGAACGCTACTTTCAGGATCGTCGAGTGCCTTTGGGAAATCGGTTCCGCGTCTCTCCAGGTCGGTCCTCTAACTTTTATTCTCTCCCGGGGACCTTCTGCAAGAAAATAGCGCAAACTGAGAGCCCTCGCTCCTTCTTATCTCGCTACACTTGCTTCTTCCCTCCCCTCGCTGCCTCGTTCGTCACCCACTATCCCGCTCTTTTTCACCCTGTCCGTCTCTCTCGCCATTTCGTTCGATCGGCTGCTTTCTCTGTTTCGCCGTTTCAGTTCGACTCTCTGCTTAGCTCAGGTCGAGCCATCGTCGGGCTCGTTTCAACCCTTTCGCGTTTCCGGGATGCTCTGCTCTTTCGACCTTTTACCTTCTCATAAGATCCGAGACGTTCGACAGGATCTCGCGCGGCATTGGACAAGTAGATCGAATAAAATGCTTTAAACGCGATTATTCAGATGGAAGTTATTTTAAGTAATTGGTTGTTAACTCAAACGATTAATGTTTTATTCTTTCGATCATTAAATGAAATAACACTATTTTTATTTTGCATTCGAATAAATTGTAGGATTCTTACTTTTATTATAAGTGAGAGATGGGAAGGGTTTAGGTGTAGGTAAAACAAAGCGAAGTTCTTAGATAATTTATATATATTAAAATAGTTTAATAGTAACAATTTTAATAGTATATAGTTTAATGATATAAACAACTTTTCAACTTGACACAACTTCAACGTTCTTGCTCCTCTTACAGTCACACTCTTTCTGCTTCGCGTTCGCGTTTTCTCCGTCATTTATTCTTCCAAACACTCGTTTCTTTTCTTTCTGATTGTCAATCCTTCTCACACGATGCGTTTGGTCACGTTCACCCAAAATTCCTCAGTCGTGACGATTTCTCAAATGCTCATCTTTCGCGCCTCAGAAGCACTCTAATCCAAACCTTTTATGTTCACACAGCTATCGCTCAACTCAACCAGCCTTCGCAATTTTCCTAGAATGGTACTCATTCAATCGCATTCCTACACAAATGCCGCATTTTCATTGGGGACGATGAATTCGCAACTTTGCTCGGTAGGAATTAATTGAAGCAATTTGAACGATTTGAAAATCGTTGGTTTCATCTATTCGATTCCATATCTGATTTCATCGAGTCGATCGCGACGAATAAGCTCGCCTGCTCGAACCAACCAGGCCAGCTTCTCTTCCGCTTCCGTATCTTCGTCCGGAATCACTTTGACTCGAAACTTGTGCTTTCTGGGAAATTTCCTGATTACTGCGGGAACGCGATGCACCTTGTCCCCGTTCTTTTCTCCTTTTTCTTCAATCTTGACGGTGCTTCCTGCCGCTACCCTTTCCTACCCTGCGGTTGTTGCGGTTTTGGTTAGCCGCTACGCCTTTTTTCTTTCTTATACCGTTCCGAATGGGCCTCCGGACCTGTACGCCCTCTTCCGTAATAATCTTCGAGGGATGATCGTCTTTGTGCACGGTGTTGCTGGAAGTCCTTGTCGATAGCGAGAAATCAAATTTTACAGGACTGAAATTGTATCAAGTCGTTTGAGTTTCGATATCGAATAGCGGAACCAGGATATTGATACTTAAGAGCGACCTTCTTGGAAAAATATTCTGAGAAATGATTGATAACTGAGCTTAAATTTTAACTTGTTTTATCTGAGATTAAGTATTACAAAAATAGGATTTGAATTACTTAACCCGTTCACTATGCAATAAAATGACGAACGTAGTGTATAAGAAATAACAGCTTAAAAAATAACAGTTCTGTTATTAATATAATTAATATAACGCGTAACTTCAATTGTTTCTGTACAATAAATTTTGTTAATAATATTACCATGGTACGATTTAAGATGTGAAACTTATACTGCTGTAATTTACGTCTTATCCGAATCTCTATCGCATTAAACCGTGGAAAAAATTTTTCATTAAACTTTTCATAAACTTTTCATTAATTTCACCATAATTCTTCATTTAAAAAGAATTCGTCGGTTAACTGTCGGATTGAATTCCTAAAAATAAGACTCAAATTACCCAACAGTAATACATTTCCCTCTTTATGTATTCTTCACTGTAATTGTTAAATTGAAAAATATTCGTGTCCACCAACCAATAGATTATAATATTTTTCTATCACGATATTCGATATCACTTCCATCCATTTAATTCGTCGCAGCCGTTTCTCGTCGATTTTATCCCCCTCCTTCGAGGGTTGAGATCGATTCGCGAATGATCGGAGAAAGCGACGAGGCTGGCGAGGACGAATTTAACGCTGAGTTTAAAGTAGATTAAATTTCCCTTCCGGTTTAATCGCGTCCTCCTCTGGCCTCGACCTGGACCAACGGCGGATTTAATTTTTACGAGGCGGGGAACGTGGTCGCAGGCCCCGATTCCTCAGCCACGGCGAACTCATCGAGGGCTGCTTAAAATTCGCCGCCGCTTCCGTCCCTTAATTTCCGCCCCCCCCCCCTCCTATTCTCGTTCATCGATCACGTACCAGACCTTGTGGGCGTAACGTTGATATCGATAATGATAATATACAATAAGGGGGCTAGTCGTTCCGGTGAGTTAAGCGGCTCGTAATTTGGCATTAACCTCGAAAAGATGTGGCGCGGCGAAGCCACGTCCCCCTGAATGGGCTAACTGAATTACGCGAGCAGCGACTTGGGGTGCGTGTGAAAGGGGTGAAACAATTTTTTCGAGGGGTAAAGCTTGCTTTATTGCCTACGGCGGGAAGATTTGATACCTTTCTCGATTAACTTGTATTAGCTGTTCCGAATGAAATGTACATACAGTGGCTCCAAAAAGTATTCGTACATTGTATTATAAGGAAATTCATCTACTTCTGAAATTCTAATCTCAATGAAACTTTATGCGTTTACAAAGCATGGTGTGTCCTGTGTGGATTAATTTTTTTGGCGGCAAAATATCTTTTAAAGGGGTTGATAATGAATCTCAAAGTTTCAGCGATTTTTCATGCTTTGAATACAAGCTTTTCTGTGTTCTTTTTCTTTATGGCAGGGCGATAGGGTATTAAAAATTAAACATTTTCTATCTGAAAGGTTTTGCTTCATCAAGTACCATTACAAAGTTATCTTTAAAAAATGAGAGAAAACTCAGAAACTTCAACGCTGGTTTCACCCCTTTAAAATGGCGTTTAGATGAAAAGAAGAGATTAATTCATACGTATACTATTACGATCTACACACCCACAAAGTTTTATCAAATACTTCTATCAGACTCAGAATTTATGGGTTAAACGAATTTATTTGTGACATAGTGTACGAATACTTTTTGGAGCCACTGTAGGTCTGTGTGATGTTCATTTGTTCGTTGTGTACTGTTGTTACGAAAGAAGTGATTTTGTTTTAGTATCTTCAGTTTCATTTTTTTCGTGCTCAGTTCGACGGTGAATCAAATAACACCTTGTACAAAATTGTTTACTATCGCTACTGTTTTCAAAGTATTTACTATCATTACAGTTTATTTGTACCAGAATTTTGTGACGCGTCTTCATCGATCCGCTGCATAACTGCGTCTGTCTAGTATTTCATACGCCCGATGCGTCGTTCACAATAGGCCCTTCACATTAATTAACATTCCTAATTTAATTAGCTTTGCATCAAAAGCCGCATTATGGGTCACTGAATAATCAAGCTCATACTATCTTGACCTGTATACGGGTCACCGAACAGTAATCAAGTTAATATCATTGTTTCGCAACGGCTTAGTGCAGCTTAGGAATTTCAAACTCGATCTGTCTAACCGTACAGATTTTCGAAGAATACAAATATCATTTCACTTTCACCGTTTGACCCTTTAAATTACTTTTCCGAACGAATCTGCCATCAGCAGTCACCTATGGATACTAGTGACTAACTATAACGCACACCTTGATGCCCGCAAACACACAGACAAGCATTCACACGGACAGGTGCGTGCACAGACAAATGTGATCTCTCACTCACTCACACACACACACACACACACACACACACACACACACACACACACACACTCTCTCTCTCTTCTACCACTCTCTGGCAGCACACATTTGCAAATTTACCGCCCTCTTATCGGTCCTTTGTGCGTCCCGGCGCCGCCGTCGCGTCATAGCATCCGCAAAACTGCCTATAAACCAGCGCCGAACGAATCCGCCTCTGGCGTGTTGCCGTGTACACACCGAGGCGGCAATTCCTGGCCGCACAATACGTCATTCAATCATTCCTTTTCACCGTTCGAAAGCAATCCAGCCGTTTGCCTGTCCTCGTTCAACGGAAGCTCGAAACAAGTTCGAGTAAATACCGAACGGTTGTCATTTTTCGGGAATTTTCATCGAACGGATAACGGAAAAATGGAAGAACGAAACACGTAGGTGGCTCCTACCCACTGTCTTAACTTTTGGGAGCAATCCCAGGTCGAATGTTTGATTTTGTTAAAAAAAGAACGCGCTTAGCAAGTATTCTAAGTATCTTCGAAAAATATTTTCTTTTCGAAAGGTACGCTCTTTATATTTTTACAGCACGATCTTTCTCGAGTACATTAAAAGATTCGGCAGAATCTTGTTCAAGCTTCGTCTTTAATTTGGATGAAAATGAAAATTGAAAGTTGACGGAGAAATATCTAAAAGCTTCGTTTATTCTTCTGTTAAAGTGACTAAAAGTGGAATTCCAGAACCTAGACCCTAGCGTTAGACATTGGTGTAAATTAATTATCCGTATACCTATGTCTATCCTAACAGCAAATTTTTCCAGCTTCCCCTTGAGAAACTCCTAGTAGCTACACTAAATTTCCAGTAAAAATGACCGCGGCGGTGTTACACTTCGAACCTGTTCCAACCCTCTGGAGAAGATATATAGACACCTGTCCGCGTCCCGTGGCTTAAGGAGCGGCCATTGTGAAGAAAGATGAAGTTTGTTATCTCTCATCAAGCCGCTTCTCGGTATCCAGCAACTTCCAGCACCCTTTCCATCCCGTCTTCCCCAGATTTTTCGTCGCCCCGTTTTTCTCGTCAACTTTTCCCGCCTGTCCTCGTTTCCTTGTTTCATGGACGAGCGGCCGCGAACTTTCGAAACAGTTGGTATATACATTGTCTCGAAAGTGTAAACGCCTGGAAAAGTGTCCTCTTGGAATCGTCCGCGTGATATTTCCGCTTCTTCTTCCGATACTCCTCGCGAAAACTTCGCGACTTGGGTTAATTGAGAACACGGGGTTGCTCGCCTGGAAATTAAGGATGGGAGTCAAGGTGGGAAGGTGAAAGCGAACAGATTTACTTTTGGATGCGACTTTTGGATGAGGAAATTTTATTGTAAACGATGGCACTGAGATTTATACGTTTTACGCTTTATTTATATATATTTGAAAGTGATGATACAATCATTTTTTCTTGCTCGATACTTTGATCAATTAATTATTCATTTATATCTCTTTCACACACCTGTGATGCCAGACCGATCGCGTTTACTGCGATAGTGTGCGTAGTGGAAAGGGGTGTTCTCGAAAACTCCCGTCCTCAGTCTGGCATCACAGTCACACACACACACACACACACACACACACACACACACACACACCGTAATACCAACATTGATTGTTTCGCTCGTCCCTAGATAGATGCCAACCTACAAGTTTGATACTTCTAATGACGACATTCGATTGTTTCTATTTCGTTGCATTGAAATTAAAATTAAAGGTACAGTCTGTACAAAAATTAGAAAATTAATTTCCTTCAAACTTCTGCTCTACTGTAATCCATGCTTATACGATAATCCTTGGCGGTGATATTCCTGTAAAATTATTCCATCTCTTTAAAACACCAGCTTTTCGCATTACCACCTACACTTCCTAACCCAATATGCTGAAAATGCCGGAGCTCGTTTCGCATAATAATCGTAACAAGCTAAATTTCCGGACATAACTTTTCGATAAAGCGGTCCACGCGTTACGCTAATTACACGCCGCATAATTGGCGAAAACAACAGGCGCCCGTTCGAAACGGTGGCTCTATCAGCATAATCTAAAGCCCCTTGACCGTTCTATGAAGACCCTGGCACGTGTTACGCGGTGTCTAATTAAGTGAAAACAACGAAACCATGGAAATTCGGTTCGGCGGCGTTGCTCAGGGTCGCTTGTGGCTGGACAGAAATTTACTGACACAGTTGAACACAGGTTATCCGGACGGCGAGTATAAGGGCGTTGATTCACTGGGGCCCCCGCTATCGGAACGTATAATCGTAAATTGTTGTACGGGAGATTTCTCGAAGCGGTTTCGCCCGAATAATCGAGCTTCTATACTACTCAGGATTATGTACCAAAGTATTCTCTCGACTGGAACGCAGGCCACGCTCTTGTTCCATTCCGTTATTGAATTTGCACCCTATAGAAATTTTCCTTTGGTTACCCTTGCTTCCTGTGAGCTGGTTAATCGAATAGATTTTTGTGGATAGATAATAGATCATAATTTAAATTATCAAACATGAAAGAAGATTATTTGGAAACTTTTTAATACATTACGGCATTACCCTTGATTATGTTTAAAATCTCGTTTAACATTTCAATTCGTTAGAACGAATATAAAATTCTTATAAAATTCTTATAAAGAATTCACGATAACAAATGTACACCAATCGATGATTAATACATGGTGTTCTTAAATATTACACTATGTGCCGTCTAATTTTTTAAAGGACCACCCAAAGTTGTCTTTGGGAACTAATCTACCCTTCTTGATTGAAGAGTGAGTGTTTCTCTGGTTGTAAACTGACTGACTTCTGAAACTGATGTTCTTCTCCATCAGCACAAAATGCTCACTGATTGGTTCTTCCTGATTTTTGAAAATTACCAATCGGTGAGCCTGATTTTCACCGAGACCGTTTTTTCTCTAATTCTCTAAGCACGTTCTCTTAGAGAGGGGTGTCTCGGTGACTCCTAGGGAGTCTTGACCTTCGCCAACACCGAGAATCTTCCTCCAAGTGCTGACCACTCAGTTTTCTAACCGTTACAAATTTATTAGAGTTACCCTTTCAAAAGTTTCTCCCTCTATGCCACGTCCTCGGCTATCGAGTGGCGAAAGAAAGCGAATTTCTAACTTGAGAGTGACAAATCACACTTTCTCTCGCAAGAATTTTTAATTCTTTCGTTGCATGCTGAAGTCACTGAAAAAAACCTAAGCTCAATAATAGCCTCTGTTCCACGCCCGTGTCATAAATCGCGTCAACGAGGAGCGCTAACAAAAGCTGGTAATAAAAATGGTAAAAGAAGAGCAACATGGAAGAACGTTATACAAATGAAAGCACAACATGCACGGAAGAAATAAAGGAACAGCACAACGAGCACGTTCCTAAAGGTCTCCGAATCGAATTCGATCGATCCCTCGTCCCTCGTCCCTCAACTTGGATCCGATCGTTTCCGATCGCCTAACTCGAACGAACCAGGGGGGGGGGAGGGTTGGTATCGGGGAAAAAACGCGACAAGGCGAGCAGTTTATTTATTATTCGAGCCAGCAACAGCACTGTCGGTGCCGCTTTGGCGGTCTGTTACACTTTTGGGTTAGCGCGGCCGAGGCGAAAGTTCGAATCGAGTTTCGGCGTCGATGGGGGCGGGGGTGGAGGGAAAGGGGCGAACCGTCGATTCACCGGCCCTTTTCATTCGGGCCAGAAGTTACACGGACGCTTAATGGCGTGCCTTTTAGCATTCGCTGCCCCGGATTATCACCTGCCTTTGTACATAATTCAGCGGCTGCGGTCTCTCGGCGAAAGGGCCGTTTTCAGCGGGGACGGCTATTAACGACCAGAATCGCGGCAATGATGGACGACGGCCGGTTTGTTATTTGGATCGATCACTGGATCGTGGGAATTTCTGCTTTCTGCTAGGAAACTCTCTCTTCCTCGTCCTTGCCGTTCGTTATATTAGTTCTGGTGAATTTAACCTGGGCGCGGTGGAAAATTAAGCGGAACGCAGTATTTTATTTCGCAAATCTGACGAAGCAAATATCAACGCGGAGAGCGGTCCACTCTTTATCAGGTTTCATCCGTTTACGCCATCCCTTCGACTGCTTCTTTGCTGGCACTCTGTTATATTCTTGGTAGCGGGAATGAGTGCAACACGCGAGGGATTTTTAAAAGAAGAGTCTTGTACAACGAGGTTAATCAGATTTGATACAATTATACGATACGGTTGTTCTAGGGCGAGTCTGCTTTT
Source organism: Tetrapedia diversipes (assembly GCA_033822845.1). Taxonomy (NCBI): domain Eukaryota; kingdom Metazoa; phylum Arthropoda; class Insecta; order Hymenoptera; family Apidae; genus Tetrapedia; species Tetrapedia diversipes. The sequence goes on along the minus strand of JAOPTO010000207.1, from coordinate 219,112 downwards.
TGGGTTTCGTTCTAGTTTTTAGAAGCTTTCGTTCGAGTGATTTAAGGATCAAAGAACGTGGATGAATTATTAGTAAGCGAAAAAATATTTGAGAGCAAATGACTGTTTAAGTAAATGTGAGTGTGATAAAAAATTTTTTACACTATTCCTACCACGACCGGTCAAATGACCGTTTTTAAAATTTCGATTATAATTTCACACATGCAACGTAATCGAACCGCCTTTAAATTTTAGACTTTTCCTCAAATAAACCTATAATACATATTTCAATATTCACTTCTTTTCTCATTGTTTAGTTTCTGAGAAAAATTTGTAGTCTGTCTTACGTGGGAATGTCGCGATAGGAATAGGTATACGTGAACTGTCGGTAGGAATAGTGTTAAGATCGAGTGCAGTTAGTGGAAGAGATCTGGCGATATCGTAAAGTAACCCTTTAGTAGAGAAGAAGAATCGTGGTTGCGATAGAAAGTCTGACGTGAAATTTAGGATACCGTTTAACTTTTCAATTAATTATGCATACGCACTCATGATTCTTGGTAATTTTATTCGCGGCCTTCTCCCTTTTTTTTTTATTCACATTATTGAATCCCAAACGGGATTATAAACAATATGCCCATTGCAGTGCATATCAATATTACAAATACATTGCTCCTTGAGTGTTAATTACATAGAAAATCAGAAGTAACATTCAGTACTTGTCTTTAATTATAAATCTGTTCACTTTTGTTCACAATGCTTGTGGTTAATTTAACTCCTGAAACCGACGCTTTATTATCTTACACCGAACTATGCACCAAGTGAGGTAAACAAGATAAAATATCTATCCCTTAAAGACAAAGGCAGCAAACACGAAAATACACGGAACCATCTCGAAGCAAACCCCACTACCGACCGATAACCAAGAATATAAAAAGGCAGAGGAACAAAAAAGCGACAATCTTAATTCGTATTCATAACCACGTTGTTATTTTCGACTTATAATAAATGCTTCAATTTATAATAACTGTATTATTTCGTAGTGGAATAAAAAGTAATTTTTTTTTTTTAACCGGTAGTGGTTTCTTCACGCGTAACAATTAATATCTCAAACTATTTGTAAAACTGATAGTTCCCCGTCAAACGAATGCAGCAATTTGTGGCTCCGAAATTCAAACGCGTTGAAACTCGTTTCCTCGACCAGATGACTGATCGCTTCTTTTCTGCTTGCGTTGTGCGTCTCTCTCTCTCTCTCTCTCTTCGGCTCTTGCTCTTAACGCCAGAGTCGCTCGTATGCCGGAAACGTCTGGATCGCGAAAAACCGTTAAGCAACCATTCGTTTCGCCCGAGCCCGGGTCCTCGTAAGGGGAGGCCGCAGAAAAGCAATATAAAAATGAATGTTACAGTATCGCTTCCGGTGGTGGCTGTTCGCGGTCTCGGCGCACCGTTTGAAATTCGTCCATTAAATTTACATTTACCACCGTTACATGTTGCTTCAGCGTAGCGCAGGGCCAGGAGAAAGGGGTGCGCGGAAATTCTTCGCGACGTATACATCATGAGCCATTATCCGTGTTGGGACACGGGTAACGTACAAAGCGACTCAAAAATGCTGTTTCTGAAGTTAAAAGGTTTATAAAGTGAACGCGTAACAATGGCGAACTGAAATTGATGATAATAGTGGCGGCTGTTTTATGATCCACGTGAATGATTACGAAATACGGGCGAATCATTTGTTTAAAAAACGTGTCATAATATAGGAAATGTTTTAGAATGATAAAATTGAACAGAGTTTTAAGGATATACGTGTATTAAGTAAAAATAGAATAATAGAACAAATACATAAAAACGATAACTATACTTGTGCTACGCTAACTGCACGGTTCTCTGCTTTGCGCTAGCTGCAAAGATTCTGCTGATCTAATCCCAATTTCTACAGATTACCACAATTATATATAATTATTTAACGTTAATTATAAATTATTACAAGCTACCTATTTTTTACACCGGTATTAGAAATAACGTTTAAATAAAGATATTAATGATAATGTTAACATTTCATAATTATAGATATTATTAATCATAACGTTATGATTAATAGGTATTAGTTATACTATTAATAAATATTTGTTATAATTGATTAACGTTATTATTAATAGATATAGATATTATTAATCATAACGTTATGATTAATAGGTATTAGTTATACTATTAATAAATATTTGTTATAGTTGGTTAACGTTATTATTAATAGATATAGATATTATTAATACGTATAAAACATAAAACGTAAATTTGTTCGACTTTTAAAATACTTTCGAAACAAATTCTTTGTAACGGTCCAAGCGAGTTGTAGCTTTCTAAGCACGATGATCAGCGATGGCGAGGGTGGTGGTCGCAGTTCGATTTGGTTATCGATAACAGCGTGTAGCCGCGTAATTTACCGCGACGCTGTACGCAGTTCGCGTTGTCATCGGTCGAGCTGTTATCTTTGCAGCCATCGTTGCAATTAAATTTCCTTAACGCCACAGCACGAACGCTAATATTCGCGACGGCTTATTTAATTAGCGTGTCTCCGGAAAATGAATTAAGACTGTTAACTTTTCGACGGTCGCGAATAATGTTCGTTCGAGTTTGATAACGTTGTGATTTGGAAAAATTTTAAATGGTACTGTTCAATACATCGTGTTCCCCTGTCGGGTGACCGCATCAAGACCGTGATCGATGTTTGAACTATCACCGATAGTTCACCGATAGTTCGGTAATTCGACCCATCCCGCGAACCCTTGCTCTGATCCTTTGGATCGTCTTTAGAAGCCACACGCATCCAACTCCTGACACCCAAACCTTCTATACCTTCTTCCCTAATGGAACCATACGTTCATTTAACAAACAATGCTTGAGCACCCCTAAGAATTTCAATCTCCCGTTCAGTTAATCTTGTGTATCCACACGCGTCAAGCATCGTATTTTACGATGAAACTTGTAAACCTGAAATTGTCTGAGAGATAAATTTGACAAAAGTTAAGCATTTCAGAAATTAACCCTTTCGCTTCGAGCGCCGCTTATAAGCGGCATCCACGAGATGACCTGTGGGTACGAGCGCCGCTTATAGGCGGCATCCAAATGTACTTTGTATTTTAATAATTTTGTAAGTCCTTTCATATTTAAAATTCTAAATATACTTGTTAGATTGGAGCAATGATTCTCTTATTCAGCACAGTTACTATTTAAGACTTTAAAAAACGTATATACAGAAACCACGCGTACTGTACACATTTCTGTCGTGCGCTTCCGTTCAATGACAATACTTCGGTGGACTGGACAGCCGAAACGAAAGGGTTAAAGAGATTCTAAATATTATAATACGGTAATAACATGATAATATTTTTTCGAGAATCATAATGTATACCAAAATTACCTAAAAATCAATTAATTCGTTTCTTTGTTAAATACCTCAAACTTTGAACACTTTGTCTTCCTATTACTTTGAACAATCGATCTTTCGTTATAATTATTTTTTGTTTCGGAGACGTAAAACAATTGCATCATTTTATAAAATCTACCTAATTCTAATTGATAAATGAATCACCGTCCATAAAATGCAAAAGATTTCGTTTCCTTCTTACTATTCGAAGTTCAATAAACGCACGGACATTTTTGCGACCGAGTGTACAGTAGCGAACAAAAATTTAAGACCAAAAGGTAAAAGAAAACATATAAATAAATTAATAATAAATAGTACGATAAATAAAAATCGTATTCTATGTTAATCAATAAACAGTGTTCCACCGTAATGACGATAAAAATAAGTGTGCAAACAGTATTCGCGTACTATAAAACTATGTTTTACATTGTCCTGTCGTCTTAAACTTTTGTCCACTGCTGTACATATTAGACGTTTCGACGCGAAAATCGTACAAGCGTAGACACCGTTGGATGGATCCCCGTGGCATGGCGAGAACAAATTAGCCGGATCTGTGGTGCAGCCGAAATCGGATGAAACGTAACGCAATGTCCAATAATCTGGAAGATATAATGGATCGTCGAGTAGTTGGTTGCTGCGGATGACAGTCTCCTCAGGAGACCTCGCCCTAATATATCAGCGTCGTCCTTTAACCTCGAATAATTGTACGACTCCTGCCTGGCAAGGTATGTCTTGGTCCCGTTGATTTCGGTATACCTGACGGAATCGCTGGATGTAATTCATTTGCAAGCTCACGCCCCTCGCGACGCCCCTCTCTATACCGTCGTGAATTCTTCGATTATTGTCGTTGGCCACGCGAATGCTTGTCCTCCCTCAATTTCGTTGTCCAATGAAAGATAATTCCGAACGGTCGCGGCGTGGTTCGTGAAAGAATTTTGATTGCTGAATATTCGGTAGAAACGAGAAGCGTTGTACGAGGTGGGGTGTAAAAGGGATGATTTCGGAGGTAAGATCCTGCAGATTAAAAGTATTCGCGTTAGATCGATCGTAATTTTTCGTACATCGCGTTACGAACAGAGCATTGGGAATTTTTTCACGATTACTTTCTTGACTTAGACGTTAGCATAGATAATTATTCGGTTTTCTTCTTAAACCGTATAATTAGACAGTTTCGTCGAACACCGTCTTTTGGAAAACGAAACTCTTAACCGGACAGTTTCACCTGATAATTGCATACGTAAGACGAATATACGTGTATTTCATTCGAGAAATCTTAATTTACTCTTAATGATATGCTTGGAAAATTGAGTCGATTGTGACTGTCCTCGTTGCAAAATTAAATGTGTCTCAGACGAGGACAGAAGCTTCACCGATGTTCCTTTCTACGAATTAACGTAGAGGCTGTTGAATACCGTACTACTCCGAAAGAAGAACGTTCTTTCGTTCATCCTTCGCAAACTTTAATTCAACTTCCATTTGTACGATCTTATTCACCGGACGTATATACGCGCGCAGCAGCGGGGCGAGATTGTACAAGATTTCCCAAGGACAATGAATCGTTTCATCCGATTGACCGGGGAAGGAAGAACCAGGAAAAGGGGACGATGAAAGCTGGACCTATATAGAGAACGTTGTATCGATTCCACGGGAACTATTTAACGTCTTCGTTGAGAGAAGCGGAGGGTTGCAAGCCACCCCTCTTTGTGCGCCTCGTAGCATCGTCGGCGTAGCCACTCGGCTCGGCATTGTCGGGAACGGTAAAAGCGCTAATTTTCCCCTCCCCGTTTAATTCCGATGGACGACGGCACTTGTTCCGGTGCACGCGTTATTGAAATGCAATATATATTATTCCGTACACGTAGCCGATACACTGCCGGTCGCTGATTATGGAATCGTTTACTGAAAAAGCACCGAATGGGAATCCGATATCCAATTCGATGCGCATACAGAGCAAAGAAACGCTAGGGCCGGTGAATAGTTCATTTGTCGTATAAACGCACAGGGGCCAGGGGGATTGGTGGTAGCTTTGACGAGGGGCGGAAGGGTAGAAAAATACTTTATCGGGCTTGCCTCGGGTTGCGTTCGATTGCGAACCGAGTTTTTGCGGTTTTTTCGGTGCACGGAGGTCAGGAAGCGAAATGTGGTCGGCGGCATTGTCGATTATTCAAGTGGCGCTGGCTTTTATGTTGCCGGTAAAATGTTGGCAGTTGTCAGCGTGCCGGAGGAATGAAATTTTGAATTTCTAGCTTTGAATCTTGAACGACTTTCGACTATTAATCTAAGTCGCTGAATTCTGAATTCAAAGATTTTAGCCCTCTGCTCTGAATATTCAGCCTTCATCTTAGACTCTGGATTATAAGTTCTAAATTATTAATGTTGAAGTTTAAGAGTCCTCGGTTTTGAATTTCTGCTTTGAATCTTGAATTTCGACTTTAATCAAGTCGCTGAATGAATCATTTAGACTCTGGATTATAAGTTCTAAATTATTAATGTTGAAGTTTAAGAGTCCTCGGTTTTGAATTTCTAGCTTTGAATCTTGAACGACTTTCGACTCTTAATCTAAGTCGCTGAATTCTAAATTCAAAGATTTTAGCCCTCTGCTCTGAATATTCAGCCTTGAATCATCTTAGACTCTGGATTATAAGTTCTAAATTATTAATGTTGAAGTTTAAGAGTCCTCGGTTCTGAATTGTAACTGTGTCCAATTTTTGAAGCAATCTTATCGTAATGTAACGTAATAGTAGCGAAGGATATCTCGTGGATTTTAGAAACGTGGACCATTCCATTTTCACAAAATCAACAACCCTCGGAACAACATCATTTTCAGCAGAACCAAAAGGATCCCTCGTCGAAAGCGTGACATACCTTTCAGGGTGGGTGTATCCCTTTGCACATGACACTGATAAACCAAAAAACGGCTCCTCTGTATTCAATCATTTAAGGAGAGGGTCGGAGAACAACAGAAGCCACTGCTTCTTAAACGTACTCTTCAAACAGCAACCGATAATCTCAAGATGCCTATAAAAGCCGAGCCAGCGGAGAAACCTTGCAGAAACCCGATAACCCATTCGAGACACACGCACACACACACACACACAACCGTATCCCCAGCCGCCGAGTGTTTCATCCGACTCTGTATATACCGGGAACGTCTATATAAAAAAAGGGAGTGGAAAAAAAAGGGCGGTGAGAAGGGACGGAGAACGATAAAACTTTATCGACTGCTCGAGTCGTAAAACAATGCAATTTTCAGGTGGATATCGGGCATTAATAACCAGAACCAAACGCGAGCTCTCTTCTACTTGGGACCGAGCCGTGGAATGCTGGAAACACTCGTAGAAAATCGCTTTTAATGATAGCTGGATCGTTTGCTCGAGTGACTTTGTCGTTCACCTAGAAATCCAACTATTTTAGGTTTCACAATGCATCGTAGTATTTAGCATTCTTCGTTCTTTCTTTCCTTTGCACGCGACGTCTAATCGACCATCCACAGTTTTACAACTTTACTTATCGTACATTGCATTCCTTGTCATTTTCAGTATTGGATTCCTCACACCTTTAATTTTATCATTAAACATCCTTCGTATTGCTCTTCGCACTTTTGTCCACGTTATTACTTATTATTGGGTATACGTATTTTCAACCCCTGACCAAAGCTTTGCTGTTTCCATTTTCATCGTCATACCTAACTTACCCTTGCAATACCGGTTTCACAAATCTCTATACATACGCAACTCTATCTCGACGTAACCGCTTCACCAAAAATTGTCAAATCGCATCCGCTTTCCAACCCCCAAAGGCAATTACAGACTCAAGCAAAAAAAAAAAAAAATAAAAGAAAAATTCCCCAGGCTATTTGCTTGAAACCGAGTGAACGAAAACACGGAGACAGCACACGCTGAGGACGATTGCCGCCTCGAAGGCGGCCCCGGGGGCAGAAAAATTGGCCGCGTTAGCGAGGAAGCGAGCACAAAGGGGGTTCGTTTGGCCGAGAAAAGTCGGCTGTCTTCCACCCTCTTTGTCTCGCCGCCCCCGACGCGATACACGCGCGGCCGGAATCGAACGCCTTCGGCTTTTCATCGTTCCCATCTCATTTCCGAGCGGCTTATCCGATCGAGGCCGCGCGGTTTTATCGCGGGGCAAAGATCGGCCGGGAGAGAATGGCGCCGTAAACCCTCGTGTTCTCTTCATTGTCGAGTGAAACGTTTGACGCGCTGCCTCCGTAAATAAAAGCCCGTCTCTGTTACCTTATACCGTCGGCTATGCTGGCGTTCTAAAGAAATTATGACTTTTCGCCTTGGAGTCGTGCGCCGCTCTTTCCTATCGATCCATTCCGTTTACCATTGGTGGTCGCGATTTCGTCGAATCTATTCTTATTTCTAAAGCGAGCTTTCGCTTTTCCGTTGCTCGCGTGCACGCGAATAGATAGGTGCAAGCGTGTGTAAGGGAGTCAGCGAGTGAGCAAGTTGAAGAGTGAATATGGAATAAGTTGAAAAGTGAATATGAAGTAAGTTGAAAAGTGAATATGGAATAAGTTGACGAGTGAATATGAAATAAGTTGAAAAGTGAATATGGAATAAATTGAAATGTGAATATGGAATAAGTTGACGAGTGAATATGGAATAAATTGAAAAGTGAATATGGAATAAATTGAAAAGTGAATATGGAATAAGTTGACGAGTGAATATGGAATAAGTTACCGAGTACGCGAGTGAGTAAGTGAATGAATGAACGAGGGTAAGTAAGTACGTGGGTGAACGAACGCGCGAGTGAGTAAGTGTATGCGAGAAAGTGTGCGCGCGTGGGTGTTTGGTAATCTTCTTCGGTCGGATAAATCGATGACCGAAAATTCCGGTAACAGGCAGGCTGATAAATTCCGTTCGTCGGATCCCAGGCTGATCCGTTTAACTCTTCGCTGCTTTACTGCCCCAAGATTTGGATCTTTGATACCGCAGGTTAGGTTCGTTGTCTATACAGCATCTTGTTCGTGTTCTCGTTCGTGCCTCGGTGCGAACACAGCAGCGAAGCCTCGCGAGATACGAAGTATCTGGAGTGTCGAGCAGCGTTTAGGGAGCGATCTCTGGCTCGTTGCGAGATTCGGATCGAGATGGAGATAGAGATCCCAGATGGAGCAGGTTAACGCGTTCTGTGCTCAGCGAAGAGTTTCTGTCTTGGGAGTATTTTGAATTTCAGTGGAAAAGTATTTGATTCGGGAAATATAATAAAAATAGGAACTTTGTTGAATTTCTAATCATATTTGACGTTTCAATTATCTCTGATCGTTCAAGTACTGCAATAATAATAATATAATATACTTTATTATTATAGAAAATTCTACTTTTATTTATAGGGCTCAGGTGTGAGTAGAATAAAATGAAGTGATTAGAATATAATAGTATATATTTATAGTATTTTCTCCATCATATATTTCCCCAAACACTCATTTCCTTTCTTTCTAATCGTCAACCTTTTTCACTCGATGCATTCGACCTCATTTACCCAAAATTTCTCGATCATGACATTTTCTCAAATGCTCATTTTTGTCGCCTTAGAAACACTCGAATCCAAACATTCTACGTTCACACAGCTATCGCTCAACTCAACCATTCTTCGCATTTTCCTAAACTAGCATCCACTCGATCGCAATTCTACGCTATTATGCGATAAAGCACTTGATTAGTAAATCATAGCTTTTGTACGAGTTTATTTTGACGACGTTTGTTAACGCGCATAAACGTAGAACGAGTGAAAACTCGAAAAATGGAAGAAATTTTATACGCGGTACGTTGATACGAATGCTGATATGGTTCGAACGTTATCTGATACGAGGTAGGTTTTATTAACCACGTAAGGAAATGTCCGTTATTCCAGCCGCCGTAAGAAAACGTCGGATACGTTTCGCGTTCCTTGGCCCGGAAAACGCGGTTCGTCCGTGTATGGTGCGGTTTTAAAAGGATATTACGACCCTCGAAGCGATCCTCCGCGATCCATTCGACTTATCATAACGACGTTCGGTTATATTCGTATCGCGTCAGTTATGCTCGCTGAGAAATGCACCTGGCAATACGGCTTCGGCGATCCCCTTTCCATAATGTTCGCCTCCTGCCTGACTTCCGTCGCTACTTGTTTATCACTGGTTATTTTTTGAAAGCGAAAACATGTCGCCAGACTCCATTCTTACTGTTCCGAAATATAAATGTTGCGACGTGAGAGGAAATACAATTTTTTTTTGTTTTGGAACCTGCTCACCTTAAATTCATCAGCGTGATTACTATTTTTCAAAAGACAACGATCACCCTTTTATGTCCGTTCAAAGACTGTGTTTTACCATTTTAAAGAATAAATATCGTACAGTAGCGGACATAAGTTTAAAACCAAAAAGTCAACGAAATTAAACTAATTTATGATAAATAGTATGATAAACAAAAATTTGCATTCTGTGTTAATCAATAAATAGTGTTCTATTGTAATGACAATAAAAATTTATGTACAGACAATATTCGCAGATTATAAAACTATGTTCTACATTGCCCTTTCGTCTTAAACTTTTCTCCGCCACTGTACTATTAATTTAACGATACATTCTTCCAAATCTGTCTCGTCATACGTGCACCGTGGATTTATCTTTCAGCATAAAACAGCATTTGAAAAGATTTCTATTCTATCGTCTTTGTAAATACGAATTAGAAAGGAATTCATTTGGGAAGCGTCGCGAATAAAAAAGCAATCTCCGAGAAGTTGTACGATATCAAACTTTTCAAGTTCGAATTTTCCGGGCTTTCGGGTCGGAAGAACGTCAACAATGCCGAATCGAATCGCGGGGCCAAACGGGAAGACGGGGGAAAACAAGGGAAAAAATGGTAACGAGAACGTAATTTGCGCAACAATGCCGGTCAAATATATCCGACAAGTAGGCAAACGGGCGAACAATGCTGCCACCGATCGGGGAAACTTTAATGCGGTTGACAGAGGCACGAATCCGCCATTTTATGCGCCTCCCCGTCGAATAATGGGCATTGTTCGGGTTCGGCGATCAGAAAGTCATCTTCGTTGGTGACGCTCACGGTTCATCCCGTCAATTCGAAAGGTTTCGACGCTCCGCACATCGATCAGCATTTCCTCTCATGTTAAACAGATCTGTCTGTTGAATAATTAACAGCTTAACGGTTTTTTGTACCCTTTTTGTTTTCAACAATTCAATTAAAACGTCGCACGTAATTCGTATTCGACGATCTCGAATTCTATAAGTTAAATTAACAGTCAGAGTGGTGGTTAAATTCTATTACGTTAATACATAAACAAAGTTAAGTAATTCTATTATCTTGTCTTAATAATTACTGTTATTTAAATATTTTCGCGTTACACTTATTTTTTCGTAAGCGGTTGTCTGATAGGAACCACGCAATCGCGAGAATTAAACATGATCTTACAACTTCTCCAGTTGTTCTGTTAAAAAAGCATTAAAAAAAAAGTACCATTACTTTTCTTTTTTTTTTTTATTAATGAATATGCAGATGTACATTACATTTGATATTTGTCTGTGTTATCAAGACGAGTAATTTTCCTGTAAAAATTACCGTCAAGTTTTAGTTCTTAGCAGATATTTTCTTTTGTTTAATTTTCTTAAGATTTTATTACTTTCCTACGACCACAGTTTGTCCAGAAACAGAATTCTCAAACTATCATCCCCTGTTCCAAGCGTTGAAACACCAAAACTACCCCTTCCACCGTTATCTACCTTCCCTCCCTCATCTATTACCCGAATCACGAAAACACCAATTTACCTGGCCGTTTCCGGAAAATTCAGACACCGGCTCCGCCAAATTATTAATTATAGCCGCCCCGAAAATTGGCTGGTACACCGGGGGGGCAGACAGACCTAACGGCCCCGTTCTATTAAATTATGCCCGTTTTTTGGTCGATCCGATGTCGTTCAACCACGGGCCGCATAATCGGCGCCCGACGCCGTTTCCCGTTACGCCAGTTACTTGGCGGAGTTATGACGCTTGTTAGACAACCCGAAATCGGATTCGACGCCCGGCGTCGAGGCTCGTCCTGCCGCGCTCGACCTGGCCGGCGCGGGACTCGATCGAACAGGCTAATTAGGAGATATCGATCGGCGTAACGAGCGCGACGCAGCTCCCCCGCGACACCGAAGAAATTAATTGCCGGATGCGCGGGGCGTATCGAGAACGGGATCGTGATTCGCGTGCCGATGTCGAGGGGAATTGCTGAGTTACGCGGATCTGCCGAGAGGCGATGGGATCTTCGATCGGAGGCGGCGCTTGGTTTCTTATTCGATCTCGATGTCGCGTTAACTTCGCGCTTGACACCGCGCTGCGTTTGTCATCCGCCGGTGCGGAAGGGTAACTTAACCGTTTGCATACCGGAGGATTTTCAAAAAACACGATCGATGAACGCCAACGAGCACGATTGCGCTCTTTCGATCACGCGTCGACAGCGCTCCTTTGATTATGTGTCGAAATTATATTTGTTCTTCAAATTTTTCACATTTCTAATTTCTAACTTATTATTTTATGAAACACTAGTGTTTTGGATATTACAATAAAAATGTAAACTTATTAGGACGCAAGACAGTCGAAAATTTGACCAAAAAGGTGGTAAGTTTTTGCAATACTTGTAAGTATAAGCCATATATTTGTTTAGAGTGTTTTAATAAATATCATTGAAATTGCTATAATAAATTTATTTTTTAACTTTGATATTGTTGGACCCGACGTTTTTCTACTTTCTTGAGTTGGTTTTTTGAAAGAAACTTGAATTTTTGGCTGTTTCGGTTAATTTTTGCTTCGTTATATTTCTGTATCCAATTTCTAACAATATCCGTACAATTTCGCAAAGCTAAACTCGATTCGAACTAACCAGACGAACGCAACTACGGGGCGAGGGTTGTTGGCTCCGCTAATTCTCCAGGTAAGGACATTAGCCACGGCGGATTGGCGGTAAAATATGAAAATCATCTCGTTACACGAGCCGCCGGTCCTCGGGCGTGGAAACGGTCTTGCAGGCGACGCGCGACACGCTAAACATTACCGTGGCCAGCGTATACGCTAATTTTAGGCGGCCAATCTGCATAATACGGTTAGAGCAAACATTCCGACTCGCGTGGCGTCACGGTGTTATCTGCGTGTCGTCCTTATCGACTGATTCCCGTGAAATTCCGCGATCCCGGACCCCTGGTCCTGATTTTTCTTTGCCTAATTCCGCTTGATGTTGATTGGCCTGGACCATTCTCTTCTTGGTGGAGAGGAATGGCTATAGTTTGGATCTGATTATTGTAGAAAGGGTTTGAAGTTATTCGTTCATGAAAGAAATTGCTTGAATTAATTTAACGAACTTTTGAAAATGAACCAGTTATTCGTAATTAAAGATCGAGATAGTCGTAGGATTAATTTTACTTTTAATCGAATAATTGATATCTGCGAAAAATCATTTTCTTGATCAACATTCATTTTCGGTGTATTTATCATCTAGTTATAGGCTTATTGCAGTGATCAAAAATTAATTACTCTGAATTTTAATAGCGAAATCCATTATATTAAATTATATTCATCTTTCGCATATGCGTAGCGATCGCAGCTGATTCTTAATTTATTAGACACGGTTTGGCTTATCAGAGATATGAAACCGAATTGCCGAACTCGATACAAGATGAAATTGGAACATGTCGTTACACGTTGCTCGTGATCGATAGACTTACAAGTTGAACAATTCTGCTAACGTGGTTTCGATGCAGGTGTTCTCAACCCAGACATCGGAACTGCTCTAAAGGTTGATTGATTAAATCTAAAGACTCTCGCTATGTCGAAACTAAGGAATGACGAAAGTGAAAAATTTTATATGTATTTATTTATTTCTTTATTTAACTAACAATGAACGGGCCAATGTTCTTGGAGTACATAAAATTATAAATAATGGCTTACGTTATAGTACGACAGCGCCACAAAAAGGCTAAGAATTACAATTACAAATTACTGAACAGATTAAATAATGAACGTTTAAAGGCAGTTTTATCATAAGTGAAAAGATCAATCACTGCAGTATGATAATTCGTGTAGATAGAAGATAGATAGAATTCTATGTAGATAGAATTCGATTAATAGGGTCCGTGCTAGTAAATCTCGATATCGGATATTTAAATCGAAATATTAGTGGAGATCTTAATGATGGATAATCAAGTTTACCTATGACAATAGGGTTATTTATGGCACCATTGATGATCTTATTTAGAAATGATAAGTCACGTATAATTCTCCTATCTTTCAATTACATAATACGTATATAATTTTTCGATGGAAGTCATGAAGGTTTAATCGTTTTGTTCGGATTGCTGTCGATCTTTTAATTGAAAATTTCGTTACGTGGAACCAAAGGCGGGAAATCAAGAGAGGAAAAACAAGGACGAAGATCGAAATTCCAATGCAGTGTTGGCGAATATTTGCGTGAGGTTGGCGGTTCACGGGCCGTAAGTGAATTATGCAAATTAAATGTGTGGCAACAGAGCGCGTATTGTTCATGCCCTGAAAATTCTCGTGCGAAATAAGCGATTATTCGCGAATTATCCAGCCATTTAATAGCGTGCGTGTTTAATATCTGACGGACATTTGTCGTTGTTTCACTGCAATCTTTTGAAACAGATAAAATTTGTACCAATTACTAAGTTTAAAGACGACTATCGGTATACGCCTTTAAATACTTATCGAACTAATTTAGTAATACAATTCAATTATCGTACGGTTACGAAATTAATTTAAATTAATTCCTATCTCTGTGTTTAAGTCATGGGTCTGCTAGGTAAGCCTTACCTTTCAACACATCGTTTTCCTCCTATTCCTTTTCCTTCGCTCTCTTTCCCTTCTCGTCCATAACAGCCACACGTCCATCGACTTGCAATCAAAGCTTTCGCATCAAAATGCCGGGGTCTCTTTTGGAAATAAATTACGAGCATCAACAAACGGTCATACCTTTCGAATCACCCACTTTTACGAGGCCAAGTAACCGACAGAATTCCTGCTGAACGTGGCTGTCGGCGGTTAAGCATTGCCGCTCCGAGAAGCGGCAGGAAAATCGCGGGTGGGGCCACTTTTTACGGGTTTCCATTACAACTCGCGCGAAGTAAGTACCGTCGTAACAACCGCGTCCCGTCTCGAAACAGCGAAACTTTCCGAATAAGATATCACCGTCGGTGACAAGTTATTAATTGAAAATTCAGCTAGTTATCGCGTGGCCGCCCGTCGCGGCGCGGCCATTAGCATAATCTCGACTCGACTCAACGCGACGCGACGCGGTTGCTCGACGACGGTCCCAGAGTCGAAAAGTTTCCGTTTTCCCTGCGACGCTGGCGACAGTTACAAATTGAAAGCCTATCAAGGGAAACAATAATTCATAACGAGCCGGGCGATAGGGCTGACTCGAGGCAAAGGACCCTGTTAGACCCGATGCAAGCGTTTTCCCTTCCCCTGCTCCTCGCCCCGGAGCCCTCCTCTTTCCGTTCGCCTCGCCGCGAGAGACGTTACGACCATGACAACGTAATCCTCTGAAATCCGGTTTTCCCAGCGAAGAAGAATGATTTCCATAAACCTTTTAGCGAGAACGGGGAAACAGAATTAGCCGAGTTTCGTGGTGGGCGCAAACGCTGCCCCGGCAAACGAGAAACCTTATTACGGGAAAAATGTATCAATTGCACGGTCCTCTGTCGTGTTGCTGCTCGAGACAGCCTGCCTCTTGCCGCTTTACCGAATGAAATGCGGCGAATAAAACGTTCGTCGCGGTATGTGCGCGAAGGAAATGCAGAAATGAGGAATAGTTGATGCAGTTCGCGGATAAGCTGTTATTTGGCACGTTCAATGTAAGAATTTCTTTTTGACGTTTCGTTGAAAGAAACGCGGAAATTAATGTTACAGAATAGAATCAACGTTAGAAAATTAATGTTAGATAATGGAATTAATACAATTAATGTCAGATAATAGAATTCATAATTTTCTTATGGTCGATTAAAAATGCTGGATGACTTTGTCAAAAAAAGAAGAAGACGGAGAGGGATTGAAGAGTATATTATATATTAGGTGTTATTGTACAGAATAACGTGCGTGGACTACTCCATGTCGAGAACTCCTGCCAATTATATAATCCCTAAAAAGAAAAGAATACGATACCTTGCGCGATCCCATCGCTGCGAGTCCTGGTGGGGATACGTGCGCATTCAAACATAAGCCGATCACAGCAATATACAATGTATCTTTCTAACAGACTTTTATACGGAAACACTGGTGATTCTTAGCTACCGATTCCCAAAATTTACCCATCGATCAACTTCTCGATCAGTTTCCCTCGCTTTTCGTCCATCCATTAACCCTTCCAGCCCCAAGGTCCCCGAGACACTAACAGCGGGAACGCTTACGAAGAATCAACGATCAATCGTTTCGCATAGTTCAAAGGAAAGTTCGATCCATCTAAGCCGAACTTAAACCGCACTTAACCCATTCATTATTCTAACCCCTTCGCCCCAACAAGGTTTCCCAGTTTCCGACAACAGTAACACTTTACGAAGAATCGACGATCGACCCGAGCGGCCCGCGTCAAAGAAGACCTCGATCCGCCATATTGTCGCTCGATCAACACTTCGTTCCACGAGGTTCCTAAGACTTTGAGCCCACGTTGGTCGCCGAAGTTCCGCTGGAAAGGCTAACGATAACGTGGCGCTGATCGCAGAGCCCAGGCCTTGGTTCATCAGCCCAGAAGAGTCGATTAATTCGATTAATTCAGTTGGGTAATTGCTTCTCATCGATCGTGTCTCAACGACGAACTCCGGGCTATATCCCTGTATTGTAAGGGCACCCTTTTCATAGGCCTCTTATCTACCGAGAAACAGTCCACCTCTTCACTTTTCTTCCCCTTTCTCGAACTTCGAACGTCTTTTACGGTTACCTTCTGCGATCAGGCGGATTAACCGGTAGATTCTCCGCTAGATGTTCATCGCGTGAACGTATTGTTACGAAACCTTAGCATTTGCGGAAAGTAAAGCTGCCGGTTGCGGTAAAAATGATTTCTGACGACGATTTGTTTAGGATTAAGTTAACCGATATCAATTAGAAGGAACTTGTTAGAAACGAGGAATGTTATTTGTACACTTGCAGAAAAGACCAGCTTTGAGTTAGATTCCTTCACTGGATCGGTCAATTCTTTTTGTAAACTGTTATATGAATTTGTCTAATTTACTCTATTATTGTACTATGCACTTTATTTTATTTTATTTTGTAGTGCAAATACTGTCATTATTCATTCTTATTTTATATGTAATGTTCTCCGTTTTGGATTAGTACACTCTACATATGTACACCAATCGGTCTCATTCGTAAATTATTTAAATAAACAAATAAATAAATGTTCTGCTTGAATTTAGGACTTACATTGATATCGGTATTCAAGGTATAATTAACTGGTATCGAAATCGAAAGGAATGTGTTAGGCAAGCAATTATTGTAGAGAGTTTAGCTTGAAGTTAGGACAGGGTTCGAGTAATACGAACATTCTATTGGAAAGAGATAATGTGGCAGTTGTTGTCGTAATTGAATAGAATGGTTGGACCAACTGTTTCGGTTTGATAATGCGCCATTAGCCGCAGCATCTAGCGAACGGAAACGATCTCGATGGAGTTCGTCCCGGATTCCCGTGAAATTTTCAAACTCGCTAAACTACGAATTCTCAAGAAGTTTCCCCCTTCCGCCGGGCAATCTGTTTACAAGGGCGCGAGGAAACAAACAAATCGATCATTCGACCTCTAAATCCCTATTGAAAAAGAGCCACGTCCGCCGATACTCTCCGCCCTCCCCCCTCTAAGAATAACAGTCTTCTACTCTCAGGAAAAAAAGAGAACAAAAGGAAGATATCTCAGGATCGAAGTTAGTTATCCTCACACGTAAGACCAAGGGAACCCGTTCAAGATTTACGCCTGCCATTCCGGAAGATCTTGTCGAACTTACTCCTTGCTACGTCCTTTGGATTACTTTCGATACGATCGTCTTTTTTCCCTTTCGTAAAGGAGTCTCAGGAAATGTATGAAAAGGCTGTTTTAAAGACGTATTCGTTTTTCATAAAATTGGAAATTCTCTTCAATCTTCATGCAACGATGAAAATAGTCGAAGATGCGCCAGAATTGTTGTAGTTCAACCTATGAATACGTGAATTTCTCGAGAATGAAGTAAACGACGATACAAATTTTCTCGCAAACAATAATTGGTACTTAATAATGTCACAGCTATCTGCTAATAATATTATTCGAGAGTTACTGTTATTAACGTGACTCTTTCCTTTTAAATGCAAGAAAGAGGGCGGCCAGAATGAGATTCGTGTCAGGGTTAAGAAATAAAACGCGGCGGAAATTGTCGTTACTAATTAATTCGAGCAAACGGTATAATTTTCCGTGCGCTTAAGCAAACTCAGAGCCATCGCGCGCTCATGTATCATAGAAACGTCGAGGAACGGGGGTTGACCGAGGGTGAGGAGGGGGTTGGGTGGAAAGCTTAATTGACGGTGAAGGCGCGAAACGTAAAGTGCGCCGCTTAATTGCTAACATCGGTAATTACGGTACTCGAGGGGATCGTGGGCATTTGCCAAGCCTCCGAGGGGCTTTTATTCTCTCCCAATGGATTCAACCCATGGTCCCCGTGTCTGAGGGTTGCCGGGCTGCGGATGATAGCTTCGCCGTACAGTCCCACCCCCCTCTGGCCGTCGAACGGGAAGGTGGTGAAAGTCGGGGACTAACCTAGATTTCAATAAACCTCGCCTTAAAACAACTTTCGCCCCATTCACGGCCGCCAGGGGAAACAGCTTTGTAATCGACTGCTCGCGGCAACCACCGGTTTTCGTCTTCTAATTGCTATCGCCGCTGGTGTAGTCGATGGAAGAAGTCTTGTCGGCTCGGCAAGTAAGGTTTGAAACGTTGATAGACATATTGCTGCGACAAGACGGCGTGTTTATGAGGAAATATTACAGTAGAGTATGAGAAAGTGGTAGAAAGATTTTAGGTTATTCGTTGAATATGATCGGTGGGCTCGAGGTGGAATCGAATACTAACAATGACTAAATAACTAATACCGATAGTCTAAAATTCACGTTTCGTAAGCGTAACGAATACCGCTTGCTCTATTTTAAAGATACACAGTTTCATATCTCAGTCGATCAATTATTAGAAACCAATTCTTGTAACTGCATCGCATACAGTTTCGAAAGCGATCTTGCTGTATTACAATTAATATATTTCGATTCACGCTGAGATTTACACAATTACATGCTCGCCATGTTAGATTGCCGAAACTAGAGTTCCGCAAATCAGTGCGTGGTACGGCCATGCGACACCCCACTCGTCATACGTATAATAGATGTCGCGATTATACTATTGTTCCAACAGATCTCTCGTTACAACGATTATCATCTCTACTATTCCAAAGACACCTAAAGTTGTCGATTTCTCATAAACTTACCGAAGCGTTACTTCCACTAACCACAGCACGAACATTTTGACGTTGTCACCTATAGGGATTTGGAACCCGACCGAACTTCTCCCACCGACTGTACCGGCAGGAGGAACGGTGATTATGAGCGCGGATTCTCGGTGTTCACGGCGTCGCTCGTCAGAGAGCCGCGAGAATGAAAAACCGTGCCACTCGTCATTCCCCGGTTGTGTCGGCCGGCTGTTTTTCAGGTTAAATGGCCGCGTAATTAAGCGAGCCGTGGCAGTCTTAACCTCGCCCCGGCTCCGTAGCTGTTGCTTTTCTTCGTCGATCCCGCCGGTGGGCGCTTGTTAGTCAACGACGACCTGCACGGAGAACTGGCACGACCCCTCTCGGATTGTCTAACGACGTTAATCCGATTGCAGGCGGCTTCTTTTCCAGAGGTAAAAACGTTTTTCATCCGTTCCTTCCGTTTGGTTTGTTGGCTGGCTCGCGTTTACGTCAACCGGACTTTCGGCCTTTTAATTGGAAACGAAAGTGGACGGATATTAGACCTCTCTGGAAATCCTGTTTGTCAGCCGGGATTGTTATTCCGTTCCACAGCTACAGAAGACTTTTCCTTCGTTTAACCTCTTCCGTTTTGCCTGTTCTTCCGTTTTTCTTACGCGTTTTCTTCCTTCCTTCGCTTTTATTTCGGTTCGTTGCCGTTGCTCGGTCCATTCTCCGGAAACGGTTCACGGAAAAATTGGAGGAAACGGAAACGTTTGGCTTTTAATTCGAGTCGGGTATCCGTTAAGTTCCTCCGAGCTTTTGTCGTGCTGTTCGATCCTCTGGCTTCGGCCGCTACCGGGGAAACGACTGATGAATGAGCTCCCTTTGTTAGGCGATCGAACTCCTCCCTTTATCGTGCCAGTTGTTTCTATTTATTGCTGTTCTTAGGTTTTCAATTAAAATAAATGGGATTCGGCTTATCATCGATCAGAGGCACCATTGTTGCTTTTTGTTGCACAATGCGATGGAATGAGATGAGTTCATTCAGCCTCGTTTGAAGTAGGAATTTAGAACCCTTATCCTGTAACTGATATAACGACTGTAGTAACTACTAATTCAATGCGTGTGATTTAGGGGAAGAACTAAAAAGGGGTTGATAGGGAGG
Organism: Tetrapedia diversipes; assembly: GCA_033822845.1. Taxonomy (NCBI): domain Eukaryota; kingdom Metazoa; phylum Arthropoda; class Insecta; order Hymenoptera; family Apidae; genus Tetrapedia; species Tetrapedia diversipes. The sequence goes on along the minus strand of JAOPTO010000207.1, from coordinate 199,083 downwards.
GCTAAAGGTGGGAGGAGAAAGATTTTATGGCTTGGCATAGGCGAATGATACGGTGTTAGTAGCGGAAAGAGAAGAGGAAATAAAAGAGATGATTAAGAGACCAGTGCGGTATCTGAAGGAAAAAAGGGTAGCATTAAATACGGAACTACTAATTCAATGTAAACCTAGAAACTTAGAAAATAATCAAAGTGCAATCCTTACTTTTACTTGACAATCATTAAACATCCTCGATATAAAAAATGTCTTCCATCGGAAGCACCGGTAGCTTACTCTCGTTTCACTGTATCCGTAGTTCCATCCAACTTACCATGCCCATAATTCCATGAGTCTACCGCGACCGTAACTTCGTAATCTCCAAACGAAGAAGGCTCTTTCCACGGGAACTCTTTTCCACTTACCAATGACGGCGGCCCATTGACACCGTTGTCGGGGACAACGCTTTTCCACGGAACACCTTCGGTAAATCTCACTTAGGGCTCGCTTATTAGAGCCCCGGGAGAAAAAGTCGACTCCGACATCGGGGCTGTCGTAATTGCTGGGAATTAGATCGGCTTCGCTTCGACGCGGACGGGAGAAAAAAAAAAACGAGGCGAAGGAGCGAAAAAGAAACGAAAAAGAGGAGGAGGAGGCGGAACGCCGCGGGCACACGTCTTCGTGCTCTCGACGGCCACTTGAATGAACTTGTTAGCCGCTCGTTTCGGCCGATTAAACGTAATTAAGCCTATAATACGGTCGGACACGAAACTGTCGCCAACGGTGGATAGGCCCGTCGTTTCATTCACACGAAGCTGGCCCCGGCGAATTATTTCAAGTGTCCCCTGCCCCCCCCCCCCCAAACGCTGGTGGCCCCGTCGCCGCGGGGGACGAATTTCGCGATCACGCAATTAGTCTGGCTGAATACAGGGTGTCGAGCAGAAGAAGCGACAGCTGAATTCCACCGAGGTGTCGACAGACTCGTGCAAGATGGGTGCAATCGAAAGATCGTACCGATAAAGTTGACATTTCGATTACTAAACGTTGCCACACAATTTCGAGGTAATTTCAATGTTTACGGTACAGCTGCGCATCGATAAAAATATTCGAATACCAACGTAATTTTAAAACTTCAATTTTTTTATTCACTCGGGTTTGGATGCTGATAAATTGATAGGAGAAGGCATAGACGTGTATGGTAAAAGATATGGATTTGAAGCGATGTATCAATGATTAAGTAATGACTAAAGAATTGATGCTAATTAATTGATGAGGGTAACGTAATTATTAGTATTTTACACAGATTTACCAGACTACACAAATTGTATTCGAGTCCATAGTTTCTTCTATGTTGTACAATTTCTTGGTCGTTTATAGTTTGTAGGCTTCAAAGGAAGAAAATTAATTAGAGGAAGCTGAATTGTATTTTTAAGGTACTCCTATAGATAATGGGGACAGGAAAAGGTGGATTTCTTATTCATTCTATCGGCTTCGTAATTCTGACACAGTCAAAGGAACTGAAGTTCGTAGCAGGCTTCGTAAAACTATCCCTATTCTCGTCTTTCCGTCAAAAAGTCAATTATACTCAATCAAAACAACAAAAAACTATAATATTAAAACTGAACTGCAGTTTTCTCTCGTTAACATTCGATGTTTAACCTTTATCTTGACTAGGCTAAGAAAAAGTACTTAAAAAATTGTTGTAAATGATAACACCAAGATTTATATGTTTCACGCTTATATATATATATATAATATTATATTATTATAAATATAATCTATAAACAATTATTTTTCTCCCTAGATACATCCGCTTATTTATATCTCTTTCACACACACTTCCGTTGCTTCCTCATTCACACATCTTAATACACATACACACATACACACACACCGTAATACCAACATTGGTTGCTCCGCTCGTCCCTAGATAAATGCCAACTTACAAAAATAAAAAAAAAATATAATAAAAGCAAACGGTAAACTAAAAGGTAGGGAATCGAAAAAAATTCTAAAAACTGAAAGCGCAATGTTTTGCCACTCCTGAAGGGTCATTCGAGTTCACAAACGATGGAACAGCACGTAGAAGTAGAAATTCCTCTAATCTTCGTTCAAACGTTTCGCCACCCCCCTCTCCCCAACCATTTTCCACCATACAAACGCCCCAATTATAAGCGTGTCACTTGTTCCGGGGGGTGAAACGAACCGCGCCGGGTGTCGGATGAAATATTCAAACAAAAAAATTCTGCCCCCACTTTCCCCGGCCGAGTTACGAGACGGAACGGCGAGCTCTGCCGCCTCCTCTCTCCTTTTTACCCCCGCTCCCGAGCCCTTTCGTGACGCAGGTCGGAAAATTAACGACGAACACCGAGAGAAAGGATTTGCAAAGGGTTAACCTAGATTTCAATGAAGTCTGTTTAAAGCGGCCCTTTCTCTCGTCCACGTTCACCGGAAGCAGGCCCGTGACGAACGGCTGGCCCCTTTCTAATTGCTGCGAATTTCGACGCGTTCGAGGGTGAAAAATCGCATCACGCGTCTCTTCTCTACCTCTATTGTGTTTTCTTCGAATTACTCGGTATTCCTGTGAATATCACGATACACGAGGGGATCTTTATTTGTATATGATGGAAGATAAAGGTAAACGGGCAGTGGTGATTCAAATAATACGATACACAATTATATTTAATACACAAGCTTGGTGACGAATCACATAAGAGTAACTGAAGGCAATAGTAACAAAAGAAATTAGAACACGAACTGATCACATACAATTTATAAAATATAACTGGACAGTCCTAATATCACAGGACCATCTCATAACCATATTTAACATTATATTATTATGACCATAGTCATAATTACTGATTGATTTTCAACAGTATACTTGTCTCGCTTTAAGGTGTTTGGCACCTTTTGCAGTGACTGCTGCGTCGAAATTGTTAGGTTGGAAATTGAAACGCAGACTTCTTTTGTTCGAATGTGTGCAACTTCGAGAAGTGTAGAAGGTAACAAATTTTTAGAGGGCGTTGAAATGTTTGTGAAATTCGAAATTTTGTTTTAAATTAATTAGAGCCTGAAATTCTGATGAAATAAAATATGTGTGTGTGTGTGTGGAATAAAAGTTTTGTAGAACTTTCTATACAAAGTTGAAGTAGAATAATGGCGAATTATTCTACACGCAGTTATCCCCAGGAAACTGTTTTCATCATATTCTATCCTCTTTCGTTTTCCTAGTTTCTACTGTTACAAGTGAACGCATTTCTCCTCCAACCTACGTAAGTATAATTAATTAAGTAACAAGCCTCGCTAAGTCAGTCGCTTCTGATCAGGCTACCGAACAACAGGAAGATTCACGAGGATCGAATCTCAATGCGAATCAGCCACGTTGCAATTCAATGGCTGATCTGAAATTAAGATTAAGGACAGGTTGCAGAGTCCCTACAATGATTCACCCCTTGTCACGCTGTGATCGAATCTCGTTGCATCTTTATTTCAGTTGAACCCACTTAGCTTCCATCCATACTTAACTTCGTCGAAGAACGTAGAAAAAGGAAAACGTCACGTTTCCTTCGCTTTTTTCTCATTTTTATTCTTACTTATTAATATTTTACAACAAATACTATTTGCGATTCCTTCATTACAATACGCTGTTGCTGCCAATTTGTGTTACATTAATAATATAAACATCATAATAACGTTAAGAGAATAAAAATTGGAATAATATTAACATTGCTGTGTGTAACATATAATTTTTGTAATCTAGCCAACTCGCTTGATGACTTAAACTTTTGCAATTTATTCTGAGATAGTTTTAAGACTGAGGCAATCAGATTGCTAGAGACTACAAATCTTCAGTTATAAGCACTGTAGTAATTCGCAGTCTCCTTTTGTATTCTTATGATGTGGAACAATGTATCCTCCTGTATAAGTTTGTATGCAATCGTGTTCCTTTTAGTTTTATTTTTACTTTTATTTTTCAATTACTTTTATTTTTACTTTTATTTTTTAATTACTTTTATTTTTACCGCATTATTTCTTTGTAAAGGGTGTTTACCCGTCGAATAAATAAATAAATAAATAAACATTAATTGTAATTATACGATTTTAAATGGGTATTAAAATAATTGTAGTTAGAACTAACATTGAAGTTAATGTTAATGATGGTATTATATGTTTCAAATTTAACGTTAATGTGTCAATATTATTCACGGTGAATATAGCTTGCATTAAGTTCGTTTCTCGTCCCTTTCTTGCTTCGTTCCTGCATCAGCTCGAAGCTATGGTGCCGCGGCTACGGGGCGGCATTGTTCGCAAAGGATTTTCTTTGCGTCCAACGGCAACTTCTTCTTTTCGTAGGACGACTTTACGGTAATTGATGGATGTCTTATTGATTCGTGGGCCGGACCATCAAGCCGTCGAGGCTTTATTGCCTCTTGAACGGATAATTGTGTCGATGCTCTTAATTGTGATCGATGTGCCCGGAGAGTTATTCGATTAATGTTGCGACCAATTTTTGTTACCACACTGTCGGGGTGTTTGTTTTATCGTCTTATTTATTTCCTTTTTTTTTATTATTGCTGCTCGATCAAAGCGAGAAAATAAATTAGCGGCCCGTGGTGCCGGGAACGGATGCTACAAATGGATGAATTAGCACGATTGGCAGGGTTTATTGGCGATGTCTGCAAGTTTTAATAAAATGGTATGCAGCTCTGTGGATGGTGCAAATACACTGTATACGGTTTGACGAATCGCGTTGAAAATTAGCCGTATGTTAAAATCACCGATGAAATCGATAACAGAGAAATGTATTTTACGCGGGAACTCTGTATTTTACGTTATTTTCGAACAAATTTTGTTGGTCATATTTGTATTTTGTATTTTTCATAGGGAAAACAACGATGTTTGCCCGAAATACTTCAAATTGCTTGCATTTCATCATTTTTACAGGCGAACTCGTTATATTTTTCCATTTCGTGTTTAATCCATTTAATTACTTATCTTCCATTCGCTTTCGTAGGCTGATAAAAGAACTGCAGCTCAATTAAAGTGTACTTATTTGTACGGAACAAATCGAATTGAGCATTACATGAAAAAAATACCGAATACATCGAAAACAAATCTTTACTCATACCTTGTGCAGAAAATTATAGTAAATTTTAAAAGCTTCTTTACCACAGTGAATTTATAAGATTGTTATGAATAATCACCAATTGGTCGTTTTGACCGCTCTGGTAGTTCTAGTGTTAAATAAGCGAATTAAGTAACAATTGAATGCTGAATTTTCACTGTCATAAACATGAATACCTAAAACATGTAAATCATGTAAATCATGTTAATCGCAGAATCCGTAAGAATTTCGATTTTTCAATGAATAAGAATAAGCTTCATAAATCTTCTCGTTTCTGCTCGATTGAATTAGGTATCTTGATACGGTTCGTTCTAAAAATCGCGTTTCCAAGGAGAAACGTGTCTCATCTTCTGCTCCTTGAAAGGAAGAACTCGCGAGCGTAGTCGAAATATTCATTCGACCGTCTCGTCGGGCCGAGCCGAGAAATATTCTCCGTCTTGCGAGAATCGTCTGCGAATTTCCGTGAGTCCACTTGAGCGATGAGCTTGAGAGGGGCGAGTCTTTTAACGTTCAACGAGCCCCGCGTACGCTTGGGAAATGAGGAACGATGATATTTTGTTCCTAGCGACGATTGTCCCGTTCGTATTTCGCTTGTAGACTACCTTGGCAATCTCTTTTTTGTCTCGCGTCAGAAATAGCTGGGTGAATCTTCGGTTAACCACTTGCGCTACGATTTAACTTTCGGTAGCCAAGCCACGCTCTACGATATAAATTGTGATAAGGCGTTACATTAACGCCGCACTGCGTCTGCGAGCGCAAATCTTTAACCAGTGCATTAGCACGTTGGTAGGGTCTGACAAAGAATTTACACGGATATGAATAAATATTCACAACAACAAAGAAATTGTATCAATTAATAATCTACTTTTGAATGGTAAATTTCAAAACAATTTGGAATATGTAATGCCGCAAGGCATTTCTTGCCAACTGTTAGCCGACGTGGCGAATACGTCGTTTTTGTTTCTGCGACAAATACCTATCGATGTGGTATACACGTCGCTGGCGGTTTTGGAACAAAAGCATCTCGACGTGCGTGGCACGTCTTTATAGCGCAAGTGGTTAAAAATGAAATTGCCGCATAGATAAGATTAAGGGTCGAAGGTATCGTGAAGTTTGCAAAGGCTAGTGAAAAAGATCGACGTACTGTTGAGAAAGAAAATTTGCGACAGCTGAGAATGCGGCTTAAGAAGCTTCCAGCTTAGGTATCCGTTTCCCCAAGCACACACAGCTACCCTGTTCGTGTTTCGTTTCCTTCTTCTGCGTGTGACCGCGACGAGAGAAATATGTATTACAATGCGTGCGATATTTGTTCAAAGGTATTTCGTTTACGTTAAGTTTAAGTTACGCTATTAAACCACTTGTAAACCCGAAGTAGTGCTATTAACCCTTTGCACCCGAGAGGTAATCGTCACTCGTCTAATGATATAAACTTCAAAAATGTTCAAATTCAGAATATTAACCAAGATTCGCCTATACCGAACGTCATTTAGTTTAGTTGAGCAGTATCTGAAATTTACATGCATGGCTGTATAATCTCTGAATCTGACTAATGAAGAAACTAATTAGAATCAGAAAATTTTCGAAGCTATCACTTGGTGACTAACAGTCACCTCTCGAGCGCGAAGGGTTGAAACATCCAACACGTTCTCTACAATATTCCTTTAGTTCCTGAACGTTTACGCCTTTAATCTCGAAGAGCTTTGAAATCTGCGAACGAGAGATCTTCCTTCGATTCTTCGAACGAACCAAATAACCGTTAGTAGCCAGCAGATCGAACGACACGAGTCATTGGAAAACAAGTGGCAACGAGGGTCGACAAAATATTTGCTCATCCGCCAGACTTCAAGCAAATCGGCCTCAAAGGGGCCACTTAATTACCAATGTTCTCTCCGAAAGGAGTTCCGCTCTTTGTTCGCGGATGATCAAAGCGCTCGAATAAGAGCGAAAGAAATAAAACTAGGGGGGTGAAAGCAGGAAACGGTGAAACCAGCATGAAGAACCGACCGGGTAGTAGGTACCTGGAGAAAAAGTCCCTCGGAATTATTCAGCCGTGTGATCGCTTAAGGAACTTGCGGCGAGTTCATTTGCTGGGGCGCACCGCCATCGGCCTGCTCGAGGAGCATCGACTTAATGGCTCGCGAGCTAGAGGACAGGTTCATCAGCCTCGATCTGGATAGAGAGTAAAAGCTTGGTCTGTGACTAGGTCAGAAATCATCATGTATTCTCGACAATAGAAAACTTAATACTATCGGTTTATAGTTTTATATTTCTGAATAGAACTTGCTCTTGTATTCGTCAAAATTTGATCAAACGAAGAACTCGATACTGCTTCGAGTCACCAATTTATTAAATCCACGACGAAGCTCTTGTTCATTTATGGATGATGTATGCTTGCAATTTACATCATATTTTCTGCTACTTTCAACTACTTTTTGCTACTTTTCGAAAATCTGTGTAACAAATCAGACACTCGGTGTCATTGTTCTGAAAAGCGATGAGAACCTTGCATGCATCTGATAACTGAAACGATGAATTGTTCACGAAAATACGATCCATGTTTGAACTACCCTTATGGTGCAAAACTGAATAGTTAGCACGTGATGTATTTCAGGGCTGAGAACGGTCAATCATGAAAATATATCTGCGCATTCGGTGAATGTATAAGTAGGAAGACAGAGGATCTAAAGCTCTAAAATACTAGTGGCACATGGGAACACTGTCCGCCTCGCTATCCAGGCCGTTGTCATTCTCGACCGCCTAAATTGTAACGAGAACAACGCGATAAAAACCCATCCCTACCCATCTACGTCTACCCATCCCCTTTCCTCCCTTTAAACGTATACCGATCCACCCCTCGGTTCCTCTGCCTTTCGCTCGCCGACAAGAAATCCTCGCCGGGCGAGAGTTCGCGAAAGCTCCGCCGGAAGTAGCGGCTTAAAGGAACGGTAGGAGGATAAAATCAGAGTTGAAAAAGAAGGAAACGAGACGGTGGGCGCTGGTCGGGGTCGAAGGGCGCGGGGGGTGGCGAGCACGCTCAGAAAGGAGATCCGCTTTTCCATTGGCGTGCTTAATCCGGACCTAGGAAACGTCTTAATTGGGGCTTAAGGGCAAAAGAAACCGCAGGTCACTGTATTACAATCGCAGCCGGCTACACAATCTTCGGTTTCATTAAGCCACCAACCAACCCCTTCCCCCCCAACCACCCTGCTCAACGTTCTTCATCAGATAGATAGCGACCTTCCCTCTGGTTTTTTCCTTACCGTGTACCAGATACAGAACTCCATTTGTCTCAACTACTCAAAAGACAGGAAGATTTATGTAATTCCTCATTTGTGAAACTTTAACGCTGTCTCTGTCCAGAAGACCGACAAAAACTGATGCTGCTGTACCACGATTAGACTCCTGAATTTTCCGCTATTCGCTCAGCACCCTGTTCACAATTTAGTCGACACGATCGGAATTTGCTCGATAGGGAGACCACTTTGAATCTTAATCCTTTCGCATCTGTCAGTCGATCGTAAAGCATCATCGACATACCATGTGTTCTGTTTTCTCTACCGCTAAACGCGAACAAATCTTCTGCTGCAGCGTTACTTGTAGCATTAAATTCCACGCTAAGCAAGTTAATCCTTTGCGCTCGAGAGGCGACTGTTGAGAGTCGTTAAGTGATAGTTTCGTAACTTTTCATACTTTAATTCGTTTGTTTCTTAATCAAATGCCGAAGATTAAATGGCCATATAATGTAAATTTTAGTACACGACTTAACTAAACTAAATGAAGTTTAATGTAAGCAAAATCTTGGTAAATATTTTGCGCTTGAAAATCTTTGAAATTAATATTGTTAGACAGCTGACAGTCACCTTTCGAGTGCAAAGAGTTAAAGCATCGTTACTGTGTTCGATGGAACCGGCTACCGTGACCGCATCAGTTCGAATAAATAGAGCTCTATTGTACCCACCAGGGAAGGGGGTCAAGGTGGAAAGAAATAGGGGAACCACGGCCCCTCATAAATACCCCGGCGTCTTCGAATTCCCCGCGAAGGCCACTTCTCCGGCCAGGTAACAATGCCAGACCGTTCAACGGCTGAATGCTCCCCTTTGGTCGGACCCGGCACGACCGCCGTCCCAATGGCCGCTCGCCACAGGTGCACGGGCGGATCTCCGGACGTGTCCGGACGGATGATGCACGGCCACGCTGATATCTTGCGAGGGACGACACTCGTGAGGTGAATGGCGAGGTCCGTGTGTAAATACCGGCACCGATGCACAGCTTCCTTCGAGGCGAAGCGTTCGGGCCTGGGGGCTGCTGCTTCTTTCAATTCGCACGATGCCGGTCGATGGGCGCTCGCTGCCAACGGGGACGGGGCTGTGGCTCGGCGAGAGGTGTTCGAAGAATACGGGAAGAGTGTGCGTTGCTGGCTAGAAAGGCGAAGAATAGATAGGAGGAGGGATTGTATTAAGAGGGTACAGGTTCGTAGGGCGTGATGGTTTAGAGTGATTGTTTTATCGGGCAGAGTGTTTTGAAATTTTAACCAACGAGGGTGTAATAGGTAGCATAGATGTTTGTTGTTGGGCTTTCGACAAAATTTCAAGGTGAAACTTTTAGAATTAAGAGTAGGCTTATGACTGCTAGGTTTCTAGATCGAAATTCGAACTATGATTTCTGTATTGAACTTTCGATGTGGGAGTTTGCTGATCTTGAACTTCGAAATTTGGAGATTTCGATACTGAAATCTTCGCGATGAAATTTTGATAATTTGGAAGTCTTTTGTCGTTACAAATTTAGAATTTTGTAATGTAATCGTGCGATGTTCGTTATGATGATTGGAAATATGATCGTAGACCTTTTATTTTTTTGTTAGAAAATTGCAAGTTATGCTACAACTGTACAGGTGAACGTTGTGTGCAGATTGTAAATTAGATCAACCGGATTCTTTGGTACAGGATCATGTTCTAATTCGGGTATTCTTGACTATCGGTTTAGATATTTCAATCGATGGATGTCTGGCTCAGACAGAATGTATGAATATGCATTGTTCGGGTTGCCAGATGCTCTATCTGAACCGCATAAATCTGCAAGCGGTTCTAGAAATTATATTTCCTTGGTTTTCGAACGCAATTAATTCATCCTCGCGCTGCAGAAAATTTTTTCGCTGACGATAAAACAATCTACGAGCATCGATGAACTCATACTATGTTTCTAACATTTTCAGCTTGAGATAATTGAAAAAGAAAATTTTCGACTTTTCTCCCTTTCCCATTAATCAAATATTAAATTTAACATGCACATATAGAATGTATGAACTAATTATCTACCAAATATTTTTTCCACGAAATCTGTTTTTCCAGAATTCTAGATCGTTCAAACTTTAATGCTAGATTTACGGAAATTTCTTGCATATCTATTTCTAATATTCATATATTAAAGAACAGGTATACATCAAAAAGAATTTTAAATTGCTGAACTGAAAAGGAAATAGATTTGGGTATATTTGCATAGCTTTATCAATAAAATTCAGCAAAAATTGAATAATACTAATTATTTTTACAAATTTTACCCATGGAGTTCGAAATCCGTTAAATTGACAGGTCTCGTAAACCTAGTGTCAATTTTTATTCAATCCAATCACAAGATATCGACGTCGAAGAGAAAAGTATGCAAATTGATTAAAGATAGGGGTAATATTCAAATATTTTCTGCACCAATCGTATAATTTATTCTTTTATCGCACGAATCTCTATGAAACGTTCACACGAACGTATTCAAAGTGTGGTGAACAGTCTATCGATTAATCGACGAATGCGAAGCTGCCAGGGAAGACGGAACGAACGATGTTCCGAGTAAATTGTTCGCCGAAAAACGCCGTCGCTTTTTCGCTCCCACGCGTTTCTTCCTTCTCCTTTATTGTTCCACTTCTCTTGTTTTCGTTACGCGGAGCAGATAGGGGAATGGCAAATGCGGGCTGAGGATAGAAAGAAAAAGGAGCAGTTGGAAGAGGGAGATGACGAAGCGATGGATCGAGAGATCGCGAGGAGAAAGGAAGAGTGTTGCGTGAAACGAGATCGAGGCAGGCGAGGAAGGGGGCAAGGTGAAACTGAACAGGAGACAGGCTGCTGCTGGAGAAATTGAAGCAGAGACGACGGAGAATAAGCTGAAAGTAGTGCGCTAACTGCCGCGACGGGGCTGATTATACAGGGTGATTCGTCAAAAAAGGCATTGATTTCAAGATCATAAATAACTTCATGCGTTAACATGGAATGAATATTAATATCCTTCAACGGAGATTAGATTTTCTCATACAATAGAGAAGGTAGAAAAATGCAACAGAAAAATGAAGGGTGAGAAATGAAAAAGGAAACTAACGAAAGGTTACAGTACGCATCCTCTATTCATCGTTTTCAGTATCGTCACAAAATTAGGAGATTAAATTTCCTCATATAGTAGAGGAGATAGAAAAGCACAACAGAAAAAAGAAGGGTGAGGAATAAAAAAGATGGAATTAACGAAAGATTACAATACGCATCCCCTATTCATCTTTTTTGGCATTATCACAGAATTAAACTCGCTATTGCAAAATTGGCGGTGCAGTGAAACTGAAGCAGGTTTTCGCGTCGGGAGAGCAGTATTACGACACAGTTAGATTACGTGCTTTGATATTCAGCTGGGGCTGCAGACAGAAAGACGAAATTCCCGGAGGTGTTAGAACATGGCCAAGCTTGTAACGCGTTTCTCTTCACGCGTTATAAACCATCCCTGGTAATCGATATATATATATATATATATATATATATATCGGTCGTTCAAACGTCAATAGTTTTATCTAATGAACAATTTTATGGGGACAAAACGTTACGAACGGTATGACGATGTCGTGACAGCCAGTCGAATTTAATAAAAAAAAAAGAAGTTTCCCCCATCTGTTCGAGCCACTGGCTTAAGAATCGGGGTTAGGAATCCTGACGAGGATATCAACGCGTTTCCTGCTAGCTCTAAGTTATTTTTCCTGTTCGGTGTCAGCCGATCCGTATTAATCCCGAAGTCGCGCGTACGAATAAGTCACCCCGAGTCTCATGGGGTCGGATGAACTTCTGCGACGGCGAAGCGGCTAGATCGAATCCGCTCGATTCTTTGTTCCGGTTTCTCTATTTTTGTTCGGCGAGAAACGCGTGGCGAATTGACAGTTGGAAACCAGTCAGAATCTAAGAAGAACACTAGGTGGCACTAGGTTCGTTCTTTTTGTAGGTAGCATAAATCGGTTTAAGTGTAAGGTTGGAGTCGAAAGTAGAATAATCTCTACCGGTTAATATAAATTGACAATATCAAAGCTATTTTGAACCTCCAATTTCTGTGTTATTAACCCTTTGATTGCTATGGGCGTGCATATACGTTTATTAATTTTTTCGATCTCCTATTTTGAGCAACACGATTGCTAATAGATCTAGTCCTAATAATTACAGAACACTTCGACCGGGAGTATTTAGCATTCAAGTGATTAACACATGTGATACATATTGAAAAATTAGTGAAAAGGCACTCGTCATCTAACAATAAGTCATAGAAGCATTCATTGTTTCTCCATCTATCACGTTCCACCTTCAACCTTTCCTCGTTTCACTTTATTCTCCGTTCCACTCGAATGTTCCGCACTGTCCCTAGCAGCAGAATCCTGAAAAAAGCGACGAAAGTTGCAGCAAAGCGCACGTAAGTGCATACCATCGCTAAACAGCACGAAACCATACACCGTCCGTGTCCAGCGGCGGTGTTTAGACCGCGGTAGCCACTTATCGCAACGAGAATCGCGATCGATCGATCATCCCGGCGGCGAATAACAATCCTGCAGGAATGATCGAGCAATTAAACAGCGATCGTCCCGGCTGCGGGTCGTAAATTACTCAGGTGTCGGGTCGGCTGGCTGGCTGGCTGGTGCAACGGCGCGCGTTTCAATCGAAAGTTTCGCGTCACGACGCAGGCCGGCTCCTATCAGATACTTCATAAATCGTGCCGCCTCGAGCGCAAACGCCGTCCAAGATCGAACGAACGAACGCATTCTCATGCTAAACAAAGTAATCATTCGGGCCATTCGTCAAGTACGAGCAACGGCCCCACGTCGAATTCCAAAAACAGCAGGCCACCGCATTGGCCGGGGTTCAACTCGGCAACCGTCCAACCGAAGAAGTGAGATTCTAATGAGGCTGGGACCCGTGGAACCGGTGGCACGGGGCCCGTGCACGCGCCCGATGGGGGACCTCTTCACGACACCACATGCGTATGGAAATATATTTTATACATTCCTGTTCGAAAAAGAGAACGGCGCAAGTGGAGTGCTTCGGGATTAAGTTTAGCAAGTTTGGTCGCTTTTAGTTCGCGAAACGAATCAACCAAATACATACAATAACGATTCTTTCATTCTCTACAGTATCAAGCCTTGTTTTTGTGATACAATCAAATTTTGGAAATGTATCTTTTCGCGGTTGAATGAGATTAACCCTTTCGCTTCGAGCACTGCACATATGCTGCATTCACGCGACGACCTGTGGGTATGAGCGCCGCATATATGCAGCATCCAAATGTATTTTGTATTTTAATAATCTTATAAGTCTTTCCGTATTAAAAATGCAAACATATTTGTTAGATCAGAGCAATGATTGTTTTATTCAACAAAGTTTTTATTTAAGACTTAGAAAAACTACGCGAATTGTACATAGTTCTGACGCGAGTTTCTGTTCAGTGACGGTACTTCAGCGGAAGGGTTAATTTTCAGAAACAGTATCGGTTTAAGGTTGGACCTGTTTTCCGATTTCTATCTGCAATCTACCATCTAGAATTTTTACCCAAATTTATCATAACTTTCTCATGCCTATTCTTTAACTCTATTTTTATGTAATCCAACCGTGTGACACGCGTTCAGATATTGTATCGACCACTCGCGCTAACGTTGAAGAGATGAATTTTAGTAGACGTGTACGAGGTACATTAGATTACTCAACGGGTTATCTACCCGCCGAACCACTTTGCCGGATAGTAACACGAGCCGTTGCTTTTTATGCACTAATCCACCGCGATCGATCGTTTAATCCGGATTAGAGTTACGAGTGACACGGCTGGAATAAGTAATCGAGCGCGAGCACCGCCGGTTGCAATTTAATTCCTACGTTGCCTGCCTGCGTCTTCCTCTCTGCGGCTTCGGTCCTCCCTCCACCCTCCGATTCTCCGTCTCTGTTTCATCCCTTTCGTTCGCTCCTCTCACTCGCTCCCCCAAAGGTGAAGGCCGTGGTGGTACATGGAACGTTGGAAGGTTAATTAGGCTGCGCTGATTTGCCACCGGCCACAAGGATGTTTTGGAAAATTGTATTATGACGAAGCAAAGGGTTAAATTTAAAGTTAAATTTGGTTGTTCCATTTTATAAAATGTTGGGGGATGAGCTAAGGGTGAAGGTTTTAAACAGGATTGGTAATTCTTTAAGTTTGGATTTCTTAAAACAAGAAATAGCTTAAATTTATAATATTGAATATAAAATTTATTAGATCACAATAAATTTATTAAATATTAATAATTAAATGTGTTTACCTCGATAAATTTAATAAATATCGATTATTAAATTTATTGCATCTCAATAAATTTAATATTGACTATAAAATTTATTAGATCACAATACATTTTGTTAATTTAATTAACTTTATTAAGATTATAACAATCAGTGAATGTTGAATAAGTATAAATTTGGTATTAATGGGAAATGATAATGTTAACACCAAAAGTACACGTGCAGCATCTACAAAATATGTTTTGAAATCTGTACATTTTTCAAAGCTATTTCATCACTTTTTTTTAATTAAATTTTAACAGCGCTGTTTTGTCTTTTTGTTTCAGGTAAGTCGATAATGCCGTCCCTAAATCAGTTTCGTTATTTTGTAAGTAATACTGTGTTAGTTTATCAGTTACCATGGTGGCAGGGTTCATTCTACCGTGGATAATTCAAGTATAAAGGGTCAGTGATGTAATGCCCGCTAATTCTTGTTCGACGTCCTCGTTCTTAATTTCCTTAATTACCGGGAACCGCGGAAGGGGGAATTAATTAAGAACGTGCTGGTGCGTGGATCAGTTAATTCGGATTTCGCATGGTAGGAATCCCGGGAATTCTTGTTCGGAAATCACTTTCTTAGTTTTCCCCTGAATCACTTAAAACCGCGCCGAGAAAGCTTAATCAAGTACCGGCTACTATACTAGACGAGTCAAGTGATTTAGTTACTTAGACTAATTACATTTTACGCATGTTTAAATGTAAGTAATGCCTGTTCGACCAAAATATTCTTCGTAACCTTTATTTCCAATTACTTTCACTGAATTATCTGTAATCGAATCCTGGTTTTCTTTTTTTTTTTTTCATAAAATGTGTTACAGTAGCGGACAAAAGTTTAAGACGAGAGGACAACGTAAAACATTGCTTTACGGTTTGCAAATATTGCTTATACATTCATTTTTATTGTTATTATGATAGAACACTATTGATCGATTAGAATAGAATACAAATTTTGTTCATTATGCTATTTCTTATAAATTAATTAATTTATCCTCGTTGACTCTTTGGTCTTAAATTTTTGTCCGTCACTGTAATTCGTAATATAAAGACAAGAGACGATTGTTTTGGTTGGTGTCACAAATATAATACTGTACTTATTGGTTGAAATTAATTGCAATAGAAGTAATTGATTAAAACACCTCAAAGTAACTAATTTTCTTTATTAAAAGAGAAACGAGAAGAAGAAACAGAAAATTACTCGAAATCATGAAAAAAATTAATTCGTGATCGTACGATTAATTTTTCCCCGCATGAAATGTCATTTATTTAATTGGTTCTTTTTCACAACGAAACTTCTTTCTTACGGTGTAGATTAAGTTTTTTCTTTTCTTTTTTCTTTTTAATGTTATTTCTAATGCAAATGTTTTAATGAAAAAAAACGTACCTACTCGTTTGTTTACTTAATTACACATTAGTCGATAATCAATCCCCGTACGCGGCGAGCAGTTTTGCGTAATGTTTGTTCGAGTAATTAATTAACCGAATTAATCCGAAATCGATTCGTGTTTCGGGCTATCTAAATATCAACAACGTGACACGGCATCCCTTTGGAGACGCGTCGACGTATTTCCGTCGACGTCTTGCGTGAAATCGGCCCGTCGACTACGGTTTCCTGTATATCGATACTCCTTCACCTCGATATTGACGTCCTTCAGGATGTTCTTGTGGGATTTTGATACAGCGACGGATTCCTTTTATAAGAGTTGGATTGAAGGGTTGGTACTGTAGAAACGAGGTACTTTGTGAGGCGAGAATTGGATTTAGAAAAAGATTTAAGATGAAAGCTATAAATTGAGAAATTATAGAACCTCATGTACTTTATGAACAATACTTCCTAACATTTCCAATTATTACAAATTTTTCAAATTTCTTAAATTTCCCAGGTTTCGCAAATTTTGTAATTCAAATCCCCGAATCTAGAATATCTCAAATTTATCAAATTTCATACATTTTTTTAAATAAAATCCAACGGATTTACTAAAAAAAAAAAAAAAAATTTGTTGAATTTTAATTACACACATCTTCTAAATTTTTATAACGAATCGAAGATTCGTCCAGAGAATTTCATTGCAATTTTTCGTCGTTCCGTTTAATGATCGATAAAAGATAACAAAAAATTCGAGCAACACCCGCTGTCGTATACATTTAACCGGGCAGCGAACAAGGAATCAAGAGAAATTGATCGAGAATGGTTGTCGTCTCCCGTGGTCCGTTTCATCCATCCGTTTCAGGACTTTCCCCGGACGGATTCCATAAATTTATCATGAAAGGGCTGTCGGGTCGGCCCTTCGCCTCCGTAACTGGCTTTGCCCCGTTGGACGACGATATCGATGGAAAGACAACGTCTGGCTGGCGCAAGATAAATTCGTTCACGGCCGACGCGTTAATACGTCTAGATGGCCAAGCTCAATGCTGCATGCAGCGCGATATCGAGCTGAATGAAAAACAGAGGGATCAATGTACTGTGACAACCTTACGGTGTCAACCGTGACGCGTGAAAAGGGCGGCCCGATATGATATATCCTTTTCCAGTCGTCTGGAGCGGAAACTTTTTATTGTTTAACCATTTAACCCTTAAACGGATATCGTTGCAATGCTACAACATACCGTTGAAACGGTCTCAAAGTCATTAGTGTTCGTTTACTGCAAACTGTTGTAGAATTATTACCGTCTACATGATATATTTTATCGAACGACAACACATTTTTTTTATTTCAACACTGTCAAATGTAAACTTGTCATTGACAAATCGAAGGCTATGGAAAATCTAAAATAGGTGTGAATTGGATCGTTGTTTTGTTGTGTAATTATTTGATTTTCAATGGTAAGTACGTACAAAAATAGTGTTTACATGCACTAATATATTTTCTTCGGTATAGTTATTTTACTTTCGCATTTAATTAATCAGCGTTATTTTCTGGTAAATGCAGAGTGTTGCAGATATACGATAGAAAGTTTTTTAATTAATTACTTCAAAAAAATTATTTAAAAAAACCGTATACACCAGTTAAATTTAAGCGGAATCCAAATATGTTTAAAAGTTGGTTTTTAATCCTGGAGAAACTGTTTTTACAATTATGAGAAATACCTAGTTACGCTTAACATACGTGTTATTTGAACAGTTCGAAAGTAATTTAAATAAAAAAGATGTGATAAAAGAATTATGACAATGTAATTTCGTTCTTAACGTTTTTATTATAGATTAATTTACTTGAATTATAGAAAATTGTACGGAAAAATTTTGGTGAAAGACGAAGGTTATAAAAGTAAGTTAAACAATTATGAAGAATAATGGTAATTATTATAATTATAAGTAGGATATAAAAAATAGGCAAGATAAGTGTTATAATTATAATATTATAAAGTAAGAATTATGAGAAAAGGAAAAATAGAAGAAAGAAATCGTAATTACGTGTTTGATAAAACTGTACCATTTCTTTATTTTATATCATTCACGAATCGTTTCACATAAATTATTTCTCGCTTCTAATGCACGGATGGAGTACCTTTTTAATTGCAAACGGTTTTATTATCCTGTAATTTTTTTTCCAACGTTGGCTTGCCCAGTTCACATCGATAACAATAGCAATTATACGGTGGTTGGCCATAAAAAGTTAAACGAGCGTATACGCTGGTGTTCCTGAAGGAGTTGGGAAATTAAACTTCGTTGTTACACACCCTTACGTAACTGCAGCTGCACTTGCAATATCGCGTGTCGTGCTCACGCATTTGCACGATGACCAATTAACAGGATAACAGCCAAAAGCTGATTCGCGTCGCAGTTTTCGTTAGTTAATCGGGGGAATGGACGAATAAGGAAAAAGGGATGGAAACAAAAGCGTTACCATGCATTTAGATTACTACTGAGAAATGGCGAAATTGTAAAATGAACTTGAACGTCAAGTTTCTGAATCTTTTTCTTTCCCTTCTGTTGGATAGATTTTTTATTTACAATTCTATAGAATTTATACATGCGTTGACGATGGCTACTCACCGTTTCGAACGCTCGATGAAGATTCTGTTAAAGTTGAGAGAGTAGGGATGGAAAATAAACGTTTGAAGGAAAATCGTGAACTTTTCGAAGGGTAGAGAAGACTGACACGATAAATTTATTCTTCGGTAATAATTTACAAGAAGCTTGCGTTTTCTGAGTGAGAACTCGTTCATATTGCTTTCGAAACTGACCTTTTTCTATTTTTCCTTTTTTCAAGTGCGTGCAAAGAGGGATTTCGACTCGAGACGCAGCTCAAGCCTACTTGAGACATTTGGTTTTCCCTGGGTTTGCCCTAGCTTAACCAGGTTCTTTGGCCTGCATAATTTAACAAGATTCTTTTAAACGCAAAAATCTCCTACTCCTCATTGTCAGTTCTTAGAATAATTCGTTTGATTGATGGCATCAATTATTATAATACCGATTGGCGAGGAACGAGGACAGCTGGTATTGATTTTTCATTTAGAGTCAGAAGGAAGGAACGGATGTTGAAATACCAAGAAAATCTAATTGTAGCAAATACGAGCAATTATTTGGGGAGCACGCTTTCAATTTTAACTTCAATTACCGCTAGAATGTTTCAGCGTCCGTCCCGTTGTACGCTTCGATTTCAAGCTGTTCATGAATCTACGAACACCGTATCGATCGTTTGTCCTCGCTCGAATTAGTTCGATAAATGTTGGTTTTACGTATCCCAAAGGTTTCGTCATTACGATTGTTCGGGATGAATTGTTGAACCTCGCAGAGATTGGATTGGACGGTATCTTTGAAAGGGCGGAATTGAATCTAAAATCGAAATCTGAAACCGTTTAACCGTGTCACACATTATTGTCGAGCGACGGTAGGTCGGAATCGGTCGCGGATGATGCATTACATAATTTCGGCTTTGGTGAAGATACACCAACGTGGTAGCGGCCTGTAATCAAGTACAGGCCAAGCTAATGCGCCCTTTTCCATAGTTCCATTATTGCAGACGGTATTTTCATGAAGCTTCATTTGCAATGGTTTCGAACTAGATTGCTTATGCCCGGTGAATTGGAATGCAATTATGGTATCGTACAAATAGAATTATGCAGGGGTCTATTAAACCACGTTCCCATTTCACATTCCCTGTCTATAAATTATCGTTCTAAACCGAGCGTAATTCTGCGAGCAAATAAATAAGTTAAAAATGTTTCTAGGAAGATACAAATTTATTGGTATTTACAGGTCAACGTATAATTCGCATGCTATTCTTTTTTTAGGACTCTTCTCATAACTAAAAATATTATAGAAATAGAAATTCTTCATAAAATTGCCCGACAAAGAATTGGTATCACGATATTACTATCGTTTAACTCTTTGACTACTAAATACTCCTGGTCGAAGTGTTCTATTAGCAATTGCGTTGCTCTAAATGGGACCGAGGAAAAATTGACAAACGCGTATACGCGTCCATAATCCACGCGAGTAACTTTCTCCAGAGACGCATATACGCGTCCATAGTTCGCACGAGTATCTATCGTCAGATGCATATACGCGCCCATAACAGTCAAAGGGTTAATCTGTCCTCAGTAATTCCCACGACACCCAAAATCAAACCTTCCCTTTCAAAACAACCCCAATCGTCTAGATTCGCACATTTCCGAACACAACCAGCAAGCAATCACAGCTGTACGCTGTTCCATTATACTCTTTCATCGTACCATCGTTCATTTACTCCGCCATCCAATTACCACCCCCGCCAACCTTTTCTTCGCTCTCTTCGCCAAACTCCACTGTCCGTGCACCACCGAAGTCCAGCAGCGGGGTTGAAAACCGCTTCGAAATCAATCGCCACGTGTTTGCTTCCGTCACCTGTTGTACGTGATCGTCTTACACGTGCCTCGAATGCGTCCCGACGCCTCCGACTTTGTCCACCTGGCGACCACTACGTCGAATCGGACGCGTGTCGCTCGATCCTTGGAAACAAAACCGCTCTCAACTCCCTTTCCCTTCCCCCCTTTCTCCCTCGTGCCCGGAGAAATGGATTGCCAGCTCGTAAATTACGTTGGTACGTCCCCGTAGGTTACGTTTGAGTCGGGGGTGCAAGAAGGAAGAGTGAGGGAGGACGGGAGGGTGGCTTTTGTCGAGCGCAAAGGCGGACAAATCATGCTGTCGATAGGGCGTCCAGCGTCGTCGCCGCCGCAGCGACGCCCGTAAAACCCGTTGGCCTAAGTCCAGACGCGTACCAGCGACGGCTAAGCGGGAACAACGGACGAGGGGGACCGGAAGTGGACCGTTCACGGCTCGCGGCGACACGCGTTCGTGCCTCGACCGCGGCTATACGACTTATGGCACGCTTAAGTGCGATCCGCCGGAAAACTGGAGCGATTCTAGCTCTGCCCCCGGGGGCAATTCCTCCTCATGTCACGGGATCGGGGGCGAAGGGTGAGACGCACAGCCGGCGAGCGGAAGTTTAAGGCGAGGAAGTAGCGTAATGTATGTTGCCGCGCGGTTTTCGAAGTAATGTCTTTCTGTTTATTATTCTTATCGATCGGCAGGTTGGCGCGAAAAGGGTGTATCGTTCGTCGTACCGTGTTTTCATGAATCGATTAACCTGTGGAAGGATAAATATCGTTAAAGTCGGGGATATGAAAGTGATTTCATTTTTTCAATTTTCGAAAAATGATCAAATAGAATTTTAGAGAGAACTTTTTACGATTAGTGAACTTTGTTGTTGAAAATTTTTACCGTGTCTTTTGTAATCATGCTCGGATTCGAGAAAAGCGAGACATACTTGTATGTGTTAGTATCATTGAAAATGTTAGTCGACCAGTTTACAGTTTTAGGAATATAGAACAACTTCTTGCGTTTTTGTCTTACAAATTTCTAATTTTAACGAAGTTTCGGAACTTTTACGGAGAAGTATCAATGTAGCGAGGTAGCGAAATTCAGTCTGACTTAGGATCACGTTAGGAGCACATCAGTTTGGTTATATTTTGGTATGTTTGAAACGGTTCGAGGGAGGAACACTTTTTTTCACCCCCCCATATATACCTAGAGGCTTCGTATTTTCAAGGATACGGTTTCTGATCGCGGCGAATTTAGTACCCACGGCCAGGCCGCATATAAATTTCTTTTTATCGAGTATATCGTACCACCTTACGACTCGTGGCGAAGTTAAATATAAATTTCCCTTTATGGAATTGGCACGGCGTTCGCGTTTCCGGGACACCTTACGCCCTGAGGGTTTTACATAAATCCGCAGAATTTGTCGTCATAAATTCGAAATTAGTTTTTCGGAAAAGAACCGAAACAAGCAAAATAAAAATTCGCCTCAATTTACCACGAATTATCGTACAACTCGTAAAAGATACAAACGGCGCGTTAAATAAAACACCTAACTCCGTTACAACGATTTCTATCCCGAATTCGGTGTTCTAATTTGTTCCCGAGCCAAAGTGTCGACGGATAAAGGGCGAGGGGGGAGGGTGACGTAGAAAAGGATGACAGAAAGAAGGGAACACCGGTTGAAAGCGATCCTCTTTAGAGCTCGCGATGATTTTCATGCGGAAATTTGATCAGAACAGCATCGAGAGGAACACCGTGCACAGAGAAACAAGCGTCCCGCCAATCGCCGCAGTCGATACTGACACGCAATCCTCATCGAAATTAGGTTCTGTCGTATGTACCCGGTTGACGGTTCTGTATCGACAAAGAGGAGAGCCGGTTGCGGTGCGGACAGACACAGAGAAAGAGAGGGAGAGACGGGGAGAGGAGAGCGATGGAAACGCGAAAAGAGATAGGCGCCACGATGGAGTAAGGGAGATCGTAACAGACGTTTCGACGGGACGGGAAAAAAGGGAAGAAAAAGAAGGAAAAAACGGGAAGAGAGGGTTGAAATATAGAGAAAGAACGGAAAAACTCAATCTAGGCATAAATCATGCGATATCGATTTCGCTGCCAACTTTCCTCGCTGCCGCCCCCGACATATCAGAGATTCGTCCTGTGACGCGGCAATAACATCTCTCGCCGGCATAAAAATTCAACTATACATCAAACTGTCATATATAGCGTCGTATTTGTACCTATCTCACTGATATTTCCTCCGATATTCTCTCTCTTTCTCTCTCTTTCTTTCTCTCTCTGTCATGCCTCCCTGCCTTTGCGCCCTTTTCGCTTCAACCCTCGATTCGTGGTTCTCTATTGCACTCTCTGCGATTGCAATTCCTCTCCCTGTCTCTCCTTTCGTGTGTGATCCTCGTACACGATCCTGTTATGTCTGTTATACCCACCTATGTGTTATACGCTGTAGAGAAATATATAGAGGGCGTGGGGGTGGAGCAAGTTTGTGTGCTCGCCGATTTGACACGCCAGGGTGTACATACCGGGGGTGGCTTTGTGGCATTTATACGTTGGCACTGGGAAGTTCTAGGCCAGGCGGTGGATTGTTAATTTGAGGTAAAACGTGTTTGAAACAGGAATGTGTTTGAAGGAATGCGTTTGAATTTTCGTCTCAATATGCGATATTGCGAGAACGAAGAATGTGTTCATTAGATTCTCGTATGTTTTTAGTGAAACGTAATAATCGTTAAGAGGGGCATTGGTTGGTTAAAATAAATGTAGAAAGTATCGACCAGCTTTAATCACTGTTTCACGATATCTTTGCAGAAAGTGTTTGAAATAAAGGACATTCTCCTGTGTTAAGTGATTTTGCGAAATACTGCGATTCACGAAATAAATTAAGCGATTAAGTCGTATCGTTCATCTAACCTACGTACAGATTCGACGTTTAACAGATTTTTCCAATAAACGTTCGTTTCGATCCAAACTTTCTAATTAATCGCTGCAAAATCCAGAGTTGATGATTGTACTTCGATCGGTTGTCGTCTTTCTACTCGAACGTAAATTAACGGTATGTTAAAACATCCTGTAACAGAACGTATTCTGTCATGGTAATTAAGTAACGAGATCTAAAAGCTTGTAAGCGGCAAGAAAGAGCTTATCCGCGGTGAACATCGGCGCGAGTTGTAGTGTTTCTTGTAGAGCCTGTAGCCGTACGCAGTCGATACTCCTGAACCGCCCGGGGCTGGTATCGATAAAACATCGATCTCCGGGTCGATGAAGTTGATAAGTGCATGGGACGGAAGCAAGTCCTTTCCCCAAGGTTCAATGACGTTTTAGAAAGAATCGGTGGAAGTTTTCTCGGGAAAGTTTCGCGGTGCTGTGCACAGTTTGACACTGTATACGGGATAACGTGGAACGGTATCGACAGCTTTGATGGAGCAACCGGCTAAGCATCGCTATAGCACTGATTTGCAACGGGTGGAAACTTATGAATTTCAATATTCGAGATAAATAATTAACGATCGCTGAGATTCTGCATAGATAAGTGCTCGATTTTGGTGCTCAAACCATAATCTATTAAAAATCAGATACATTACAATTTCCAGATAGTTTTTTTTTTTCAAATTTTTCTTCCATGCTACTACATTTTTAATAAATATCAACGCTTAACCAACCGAATGGGGAGATCTCACATTTTCTCCTCAATAAAGCGCTGCCATTGATCCTACCACTGAATTTACTGAAAATTGTACTTTAGAAAAGCAGAAAACGTGTTTGATGAATTGTGAACAACACTAGTTCAAGATTCACTAATAACAAAAGTAAATAGAATTGATGGCAGCGCTTTGTTGAGGAAAAAATAGAAGATCTCCTCGTTCAATCGGCTAAGTATTAAGTTTGGTCTACTGTTCTCTATTCTCAAATTTAAGCCTTGAAATTTTAAAGCATAATTACATCCAAACCTTGAGAATCGGTATCAATAATCCTGAAATTGTAGGATCGCTGAACATTCGCCCGAAATTCTCAGAAACACCAGCATCACGTTCTCTCATAAATTATCTCTTCGAATGAAACTATCAAATCCTGTCTCATTATATTTGTCGCATAAAGCATCCATTAACCCCGACACCAACCTGTACGGTTTCTCGTCATCATCGATCACAATCCGAACTACAAACAATGCCGGCATACCGTATCATCTAGGAACGAGATTTCTACGCTCGATACCTTTCCATGATGTTTCCCTACGAGGAATCAGCTACCGATTCAGTTCCCTGGTAACGAACCGATCGATCGATTAGCGGTGTGCTGTTGAAACCAGGAGCGAACAAATAGATCAAACAAGTGTTTCGTATCGTTTAATTACATTGCTCGCTAAATATAAATTTAACTCTGACGTTTAATTTAATTCGTCCTACACTTTTGAATTAATTAGTATAATTTACGATTAACAGTTGCAGTTAATAAACGGAAAATCGTCTCCTCAAACGAACCGGCAACATAGTAATCGCGTCAAAGTATTATAACTTCTAATCGATTAAAATTACTTTCTTCGCATACAACCATATAAAACCGCTTTTGCATACCACTCAGGTATCAATCGAATATATCATTAATGTTAACAACACTTATCCTACCTTAGATCTATTCAGCTAATCCCTTCAATTTATAAAACAGTTACTACACCGCAGTTCTCTGTAAAATTTTCTTATCTTCATACATTTCTTTTCCTTTTGTATATTTTTACCTTTCTCTATTACCATTATCATATACTTCATTATAATAATTTCCTTGTAATTCTCTAATGAATTAATCTCATATAAATAAATAAATAAATAAATAACTAATACAGAAAAGATACGTCAAGTTTTGCGAGTTCTGTCCATCTACGATTAATCTCATAATTTATAATACATTTTATGCGTTTCTAATCTATCAAAGGGTTGTTGTAATTGTAATTTAAACAAATAATTTTGATACACGTTGTTCGATCCGACCCGCCGTTCGGTACCGACGACATCCAGCTTCTGGCTTTCCAAAGTACTCGCTACTTCCCGGAGGATGGTATGCAAACGAGCAGGGACGGTCGATTTGCTCGAAACCGATGGCCCGTAGTTTCTATCAACCTGGTTGGATCTGGCCCGGGGAACGGTTTTTGATATCATCTACTCGATTTTCTTCTGTTGTCCGACGCCGCCGATGCGGTCGCGTTCGGCCGCTGCGGATGCGGGGAGAAACTGTACTCGGGGAAAGTTCGTGATTTATGCGAGGAACAGAGAGTCAATGGGCCGAGGAGATCTGATAAGTTCTCCCAACACTTGCCGGGAAAGGGGTTCGTTCCGGTCCGCGTGGAACGCGGTTTCCTTTTCGCCAAGGATAAATTAAAAATTACAGGCCGATCCTGGAATAAGCGGTTCTCTTGGCTCCGCCTTTTTCCCGGCGAAAACTTTCGCGAGCAACGACTCGCTGCTTCGAATGGTTTTACGAGGAATTCGGATGATCTACGGAATCCGTTGGTTTCGGACTCGTTGCTTTCCCGTTGGCCGAAAATCGTCGAGATTGTTGCTTGCTTAACATGGCAAGCCACCGAGTATTTCTGGCCACTTGGTCGTATTTTTTGGGCAATCGGTCGCATAGTTGAAAAGTGTACGAGAAACGTTTTGGACGTTACGATAGACGGGTCAGAAGTTTGGGAGCAACGATTTGATGAAAGTGTATCGTTTACTTTTCACGGATAACACGGTGAAAATAAATTCATATTGTTGAAACAATAATGGAATAAATTGATTTTGCGTTAGCAACACTGACTGCTGCCTGCGGTTGTTCTCGCAGCAGCGACTTGAAAGTTTTTAGAAGGATAGCTTTTTTCCGTCTTATTTTTCCTCTGTCTTTCGCGTACAATTTTTGTTGTTGTAATAGTTTATTTTATGTTCAATAATAATAAAGAAAGTGTTTGCCAAGCCACGCATTTCTTATTTGAACACATATTTTGCATCGTTCGAGAGATGGTAAAGTATGTTTATCGATAGCGAAGGTGAATTCGTAGACAGTAGGCAATTTATAAATCGTATTGATGTTTTGTTTTAAACTTCTGTTTGCCGTTATATCTACGAGGCAAACTTTGTGGAGGTTTTAAATCACGTTGTAATATAACGATACAAGTACGTGTATTTGTTTTTATCATCGTTTTCATACCACGTTGCGCTGTATTTGGATCGCTTCTCTGATAATATCGGCGATTTCATTTTTATCCGGTTATTTCCATTTATCGCGTTGTTTGCCGAAGCTTCGTTATTGACATTCAATTAATCGTATTTTTAAGACTCAACTTCACGGGAAGTCGGTTGGAAAAAAAAAAGTGCGGCTCAATAATTCAAACACTTTTCAATACCATCTGTTATCAAATAAATCCTTCATATCAACCCTTAAAGCATGCCAAGCAGAACCGCCGACAATGAATCCTCCAGAATTAACTCACGTCACCGGCAGACGTTCACAAATCTCTACGTCAAGTGTACATGTGTTGGACACGAATGCGAGCACTGAAACCGTAAATTGCCCCCCCTCTATCGAAAACTTACAGTCGCTCATAACCCCCCCCCCCCCCCTAGCGTTTTCTTAACGCTTAGCCAACCGAATTGAGAGATCTTCCATTCTTTCCTCTGCCATTGATTCTATTCACTTTCGTTATTAGTTAGTCTTGAATTGGCGTTAAATTTATTAAGAATTGTACTTTGGAAGAGTGAAAAATGAATTTGAAGAACTGTGAACAACACTAGCTCAAGACTGACTAATAACAAAAGTAAATAGAATCAATTTGCAGAGGAAAAAATGAGAAACCTCCCCGTTCGATTGGTTAAGCGTTAATATCAAACGCATCTTCTTCGTTCAATGAAATTTTCCAATAATTTTCGTTAAAACAATTTAAGAGCGGAGAGGGTGAACTAACACTGGAACCATCAGAATTACTAAAATGAACAGATTGTAATCTTTCGTACAACTTTCGTAAATTTACCAACTACAAAACTGAAAGGCGTGAACAAGGATTCGTTTCCTTCGCATTAATTACTCCCTTCAAAAGACGAAGTTAAATTCATCGTCGGCAGCACCGGCGTTGAAACCGATATCCAGAAAATTATTGCGTTCGTTGATGCGAACTATCACGTCTCTCTCGTTTCTGAATTCGTTCGAATAAAAATTTTCCACTGCGGGATTATTTTCAACGGGCGCGTCACGCGTTTGCACGGAAGTGTTCGACACGGTAACGAAAGCCGGTTCCTCGATATGATCAATACGGGACTCTTTTTCATCTGGAAAACACGCTGGTTGCTTGTCCTGCGTTCCCCAGCGGCCGCTGTTCGTAGTTTAATTCGAAATATTACGTTTCGTCGGGTAACAAAGCAGGACGTCGCTCGTTACCACCCCCAACCCTCTTTCAGCTCTCTCTCTGCCGACCCCTCCCCCTCCCCGCCGCTATTTTTTACTCTTTCCCGTCGTTTTTCAGAGGGAGGAGGGCGCTTTTGGTTTTTTGTTTTATTCGCTCGTCGCACATCCATTGCATGTGCAACACGGAAACTATTTCGAAGCGCAGAAAAATTACAAGTTCACTCGTACCTCATAGCGTTTTGTGCTTTTTTTTTTTCCTTTTTTCCTTTTTATGATTCGTTTTTTCGTTTGGTCCCGCGTGATCGATAGGTGATCGTAGAAATTGTCCGGTGCTCGCGATATTTAGGAATATTTTCACGAATTCGGTGATAGCTATCAATTTTCCTCTGCGGTATAATAATAATAATAATAATAATAATAAGTACAAACGTTATAATTATAATATGAAAACAACTATTGCATTTTATTTAACCCTTTCGCTAAGGCAGTCCAGCTCGCCGCAGTACCGTCATTGAACGGAAACTCGCATAAAAAATATGCATTTATACAGGTATTTACGTTTTTAATACGAAATGTAGGAAACAATTAATAAAAGATTATATATATTTTAAAATAGTACAAAAGAGAGTTAGGTTACAATTACATGAACATTGCGCACGGAATGAACAAAGGATGGACGTCTTGTGTCAAAAAAAAAAGAAAACATTTCGTGACAAAATCGTTTTTACAACTCCGTTTCGCTCGCTCACGATCTTCTGCCCTCCGCGCAGGCAGTGCCGCCCCACGAAATAATTTCGCCACTAAACCTTCATAATCTTAAATCCTAATTAGTATAAATAAAACTTAATAAATCCATGGGTAATTTCTGGCTCCCACAGAAATAACATACAAAATTATTAAAATATAAGATGCATTTGAATGTCACATACATGCGGTGCACGAAGCGAAATGGTTAAAGATCCTTGTGCGAAAAATTCGAAAAGATTCTCATATTTTGCAGCATATTGATGCGTTAGTCTTCAAAGTCACACTATGACTTCCGTTTAAAAAACAACCGCCGTACTTAACCGTAGCCTCAGCGGTCGAGTCGATTCGAATTCCAAAGAACAAATATTTCCGCATAAAACGTTAACTTTTGCGAACCGATCGATCCACGAGATACTTCCGAACCGTACTGTACCCGTTCGTATATTTTTCAAGCAAACAGATTCTAGCGTACAGCATCGCTCACAACGCTCGCCGTTTACGAAACACTTTCGTTCGCATCAGCTGGCAACCATGACGGCCGTGGATGATTTATTTTCACTCGTCCCCCGGCCCCCGATATTTGCAATTTAACTTGATGTATCGCGCGCGGAATTCCCAGGACGGTAGTCGCGACGTGATCGCATCAGCCTCGTCGAGACCCGAGCGGGTCCCAGAACCCGTGCTGTCTTGTTGCTCTTTTCTTGAACGCGCCGCTCTTCCGGTGTCGCGAGCGTCCGCTTCCCGCTCGCGACCCGGAAATCGTTTCCCCGCGATCGCAGCGAGTGATACACGCGTTCCCGCCGGGATCGATCGATCGATCGATCGCGTCTAGCCGTGGCCGACTTCTGGTTTCCGCGTTGCCGCTCTCGTTCGCTCGTCTTACCGCTCGGGGAATAATCATCGTTGCTCTCCGATTTTAATTCCGCCTCGCGATTGCAATTTTCTGCCTGACTTTGCACTCCCTCCCCCCTCCCCATCCTCGTTTACTCGTTTCGGCGTTTTGCCGTTTTTCCGCGTTCTTTCTTTCGTTAATACACGGAAGATTCGGAGAACGGTTTTATTAGAAATTGAATACGAAAATACAGGCGCCCCTCGATTTTCGCACAATTCGCTATTTCGCACATTTTTAAAAATTTCGCTTCTTAAGCATATCTGCGCAACACAAGCATTCGCTTCCTATGAAACGTCAAAGTACTATAGGAAAGGTTATAAATGAAAAAAAGAAAAGAAAGAAGAGTAAATAAAATAATAAATATACTGTAGAGGTGCCGAATTTGCCATAGCGTGAGAGAATGCATGAGAGTGAGGGTGAGTGTGTGTATGAGGCGTTCGTCGCTTGTTCGTTGCGAATGTTCGGTCCTGGCGGGTAGCGCAGGTGCGTGGAAAGGAACCTTCTCGAATGTTCGATGACGGTTTACTCTAATGGGTAAAAAGAACGCCTTCTCGAACATTCGATGCTGGCAAACCCCCACCACCTGTGCTAATGCATATAAAAAGAGATGCATACCCGCCGGACGACATTCGTTAGAGATTCGTTGGAGATTCGTTAGGCGACATTCGACGACGCGATTAGGTGTAATTTATTAGATTAATATAAGCCTGCGTGTACCTGTCCTACAATACGTGTATTTAATAAAACTAAAAACGACACAAACGAACACAAAATAACAAACTACACTTATGTTACGCAAACTGCGCTTATGCTTCGCAAACTACCCTTATGCTTCGTAAACTATACAGTTTTTCGTTCCACGCTGGCTACTTCGCTTTTCACTTCACCGTCCAATACTTTCTGTCTTCACCGTCTAATACTTTCTGCCTTCGTCATCCAATACTTTCTGCCACGCGCTCGCATCTTCCCCGTCATATATTCTTCCAAACACTCGTTTCCTTTCATTCTAATTGTCAACCTTTCTCACTCTACGCATTCGATCACGACCACCCAGAATTTCTCAGTCGCACTATTTTCTCAAGTTCTCATCTTTCACGCCTTAGAAACATTCGAGCCCAAACATTCTGCGTTCAGCACGACAATCGCCCAACTCAAGTACTCCTTCGACCTTTCCAGCCTCGCATCCGCTCGATCACATTACTACAGTACATCCGAGGATCAATATGCTTTTATCGGCTATATCGATCAGCCAGGCCACGAATTTTCAATCCAAAAATACAGCCTTCCTTCTCGTGATGTATCTTTCTTTGAACCGGCGACTGAGCCGATCATAATAGCGTATAAAGCGGAGCGAGGAGAGCATCACATGGAGAACGCTACGAAGTTTCACGTGCACGTGTTGCGTTCGAGCCGGCGGGTATCGAGTGAAAAATAGAGAACGAAAAAAGGAATAAAAAGGGCGCGGAAAAAAGGAGTAATCAAAGTATCGTGGCACAAAGAAAATTTTTTTTTTCACCTTCTCGCCGCGGATCCTCTCGTTTCGTTTCGAAAGTTGAGCACAATGCGATTTGTTTTCGTCTGTTTCGGTGAGAACGGTATTCTTTTCTTTTTTTTTTGACAGCTATCGTACGAAAGAAATGGCACATAATCGCACCACTAACGCTTCAATTAACACTGAATTATTCTTTAATCCTTTCAGCGCTATGAACACATATATGGGTTCTCATTCAATCTGGGCTGCTGTATAGTTTCATAAAATCGTGTGCTTTGTCGTAAAAAATGGGCGGTCCACAACCACATGCTTAATGTCGCACAACTCAGCGTCCAAAGGGTTAAAGGGGTAAAAATAACTGGAATTAATCCTCTGAATTTAATGTCTAGATCGCAAATCTCCATTCCGTGCGGATCTTAAAAAGCAGAAAACGCTTTGTGATTTGGTAATAAGTAACTCCCTTAGAAATTGAAGATTCCGATTTATTATGCTTTTTGATGGGCCGTAATTAAGTTAATCACAGCGGTTCAAATTTTTGCGATATTTTATGCATGTTCCTCGTTCACAGATTAAAGCGTTAACGTACAGTGGGGGATAAAAGTTTAAGACGACAGGATAATGTAAAACATAATTTGATGGTTCGCAAATATTGTTTATCTATTCATTTTTGCTATCATTATGGTAGAACACTATTGATTAGCATAGAGTACAAGTTTTATTTATACTGTTATTTCGTATTAACCCTTTGTGTTGGAATTGTTGCTTGAACTAGTGCGAAAATTCAGTATTACGACGTACGCCGAGAACTTTGGATGAAATTTTGGGTAGGAATGCATTTTTGTGAAAACATATATCGGTAATCGAAAAATTGAATTTTATTACATTAAAACAATACTGTTTATTTCTTTGTATTCTGAACCAAATTGTTACTATAAATATCAGGACGCGTATAGGAGCCTTCCATGTCAGAAATTGAATTTCGATATTTAAAAATATCGCCTACAGGCGCTCTCAGTGAGCACAAACGCAAAATTTATAAGCACCTATAAGCGCCCACAATAGCCTAGGGGTTAATTAAGTAATTTATTTTATTCGACCATTTGGTTTTAAACTTTTATCCGCTATTGCACAATAAATATCCTATTCGTGTATGTTCTCTGTTATATTCCGCGACGTTTGTTAATTTTGAAAATAATCCGGATGGAAAATAATAAAGAAAGAAAGTAGGTGCGCCATGTTTGACGACTACCGACGTCTTAAAAATTTATCTTCCAGCGAGAACTGATTGCGAGCGATGTAACCTGGCCGAGGGGTTAGCAAGCTGCGAAACAGAATAGCTAATTTTACGAGGTAATCGTCGCGCCGGAACGAGTTCAGCTGCGAGCGAAGTTTCCGCGATGCGAACGGATATAAAACTCGGCCGTTTCGCGCCCCAATAAATCATATTATTTTGCCGCTCTTCCGTTCTCTTCTGTTCTCGCGCGTACACGCGACCGCTGGCAATTTTCTTTGCTAAAAACAAGCGGAAATTCCGGAATCATCCCCCCGCCTTGTTGTGGCGAGAACGTGGAACGGTTCTTGTCGAAGAAAATTGGTATTCAGAATTATTAGCAAATCCGCTATTTTTAGATGAGATTAACGAGAATGGTAGAAAGGGTTGCTAGATGTAGCCAATGGTTGTTGTATTGGTTTTGAATAACGTTGTTAACAATTTAAAATACAGATGTATCTCAAGGTATTAAACTTGAAGTTCCAAGTGCTAAAATCGTAATGTTTGCTTAATGATACTCACTTTACTTTTTGGTAAATTTACTTTAAGTTTGGCGAAAATCGAAGTGAATAGATATTGGTCAAGAATTAGTGAACATTAAAAAAGTAACTTTATATCTACAATTCTACAATAATTACTACGAAAAGAACTCTATTACGTTTCCTGAACGATAATTTCCTAAAAGAAGAGTAATTTTTAATCAACCACGCACAACTAATAAACTCATTTAATGAAACAAAAATAACCTTCGCTTCAAACCTGTCGCAAACCATCAAAAATCTAAACTCACCCTTTACCCGAGTTAAACACATCTATTCAAGCATGATACCTAAAATAATTCAACTCAAATTAATCGTTGGCCGATTGTTCAACACACCAAAAACCTTGTTCATTGTCTTACCGTTGCAGTGTTACAAGATTCATTCCGCGTTCCGTAAGCACACCCTCCCCAACCCTTCTGTCGTCCGTGAACCGTGAACATCATAATATGTCGCAGTCGTATAACCGAACTTCCAGGCAAACAAGTTCAATCGTCGGAAACTCGATCGCCTCGCGGCGGCGGCGGCGGCAAACTTCCGGCTCGATTCAGTTCCGAAGATAATCCAAGCATGGTGGCGCGGCGGCTCGAGCGATGGAAGCAATTCGGTCCCGTTCCTCGCCATCTGACCCTTCTTCTTCGGTTGCGAGCCGAGCAAGCCTCGAAATTAAATGGACGCGTTTAAGGGTTACCTGCGTTTTTGGCTGCCTCGATCACCTGGTCCTTTGTGCTACGTGGGGGAACCGGGGTGGGGCACAGCTTTATGGATATTGCCAATTTCGTTTTCTTTCCGCGAAAGTCATTACGGTGCTTCGCGGAAATTGCTGGCGGACGGAGTAGATAGCAGGATGGTACGTTAAGGAACGTAGATGGGAAGGGAGTTTAGAGGGTGGTAAATTTATTGGGAGAATGGTTTCTGAACAATGCTGAATGGTTGTTAAACAATGCTGAATAATAAATAATGCTGCAAATAATTGGAGTAGTACTGGTAAATCCAGTATTGCCATTATTCAGAGAGCACAATCTAAGGTACTCCGTGCAATTACTAACGCCCTTTGGTACGTTAGCAATGAAACGCTACGTAACAACCTTGGTATCTGATTTGTCCATGAAAGAAGTAGAAGACGCTTCACCAAATTAAATGGACACTCAAATCCACTGATTATACGTCACAGAAGAACGCGACAACAGAAGATTAACCCTTTGCGGACGTAGCAGTAAAGAAAATAGTCACGTCACGCGTTTGTGTTATAAAAACTAAAGCTGTATTTAAATAAGTTTTTCATAAAATCTAACAAAATCATAAACAAACAAATTTAGGCCAACTTGACTTCTTAGGCTAGTATGCCCATGCATATCTTATACATGACGTTTACGGCAGACAAACGCCAGCCGCAGCGAGAAAGTTGGGCGGATTTATCCGACACTCGTCCGCAAAGGGTTAAAAAGAAAATGGCCAATTGACCTAGAATAGCTTCAGAGTTGTTTTCATTAGAAAAACCCTCATTATGGTTAAAATGGATTACGTGTTAACACATCGGCCCGTAGAATTTGTATTCTGATAGTTGATATAAATAAACGAGAAAAATAAAAATAAATGGTAAATGTTTTTAATTCGACACGATGGCGAACCATTTTTTCCCTCTCAATGATTAGTTGAGCTGTTTGTTAATTTTTGAGCTAAGAAATAATTTGATTTGGACATTTTTCTTCGATCACTTTGGCTGAATTCGGTTTGCGAAGCATCCTTTTTCAAATTATTTTTCAAACTATAATTCTTAGCTGCGCACACAAGCTTCCTTGCTCTCAATATCAAAGTACTTCCTGTTTCTCCTCTCCCAAAGTGTAATTTATTACTTTGATACCCTCCACAGGTTTCCCGGTTACCTTTTATAAATTCCTCGCTCCCTCTACTCGCAGTCGGAATTCATTGGCACTTATCAAGCTTCCAGCCTCCGATTCCCTGCTCCGTTGCGATGAAACGGCAACGAAAAGCTTTCCTGCCGCTCGCCAGCTGCCACTCCCTTTTCACCTTTTCCGGCGAATTAACAGGAAGCCAGTGTAACGAGCGTCGGAAATTTTTCACTAACCCCCCCCCCTTCCCCACCACCACCTGAGTTATATCACCATCAACCTTGGATTTCCCGTATTCGTTCTTTAGCCGATGGAAAATCCGGCGTAACCAGCTTGTTAGCTGCGTTTACCTTTCGATTTCCTTTTTCGAAGATTCTTATCCCCCTCCTCGTTTCGAAAAACATAATTTGCTTGGCACTTGTTTGGCTGGTATCGCGCATTCTGGAGCGAGGCACTCTGTTTTGGCCATTTTCCATCGAGTCGTTCCAGCGGTTCGTTTCCACCCCCTTCGTTACACGAAGGTTTTGGAACGCGTGTTAAAAAATTAACAGGTTCGACGAAGTTCTACGTATGCCCACCGTTTGTCCAACCTTTTTCTAGGTCTGTATTTCATCGGATCCGTGTTAGGGAACATGCTTCCCTAGGTGACACGGTTCGATGAGAATAGTGGATTCGACGTGATTGGAACCGATGTTGGTGAAACAGGAGAGAAATTTGACTTGGGACAGTGTTTGATGGGGGTAACTTTTTATTTTCTTAGCATCCAGCTTCTTTGAATTGTGGACGCGAAGCAAGCGGGGTTGGATTCTTCAGATTTAGTGTATTTTGGTAAACGTATATAGGTATACAGAACTTAATAGGTATTATTCATTTATTATTAATCATATTCATTTTATTATTCATTTATTATTAATCATATTCATTTTATTATTCATCTATTATTAATCATATTCATTTTATTATTCATTTATTATTAATTCATTCTAATCGATCTTATGGAATGTTTGTTAATAATTTGGAGGTAGTGTTAAACTATGTCTAAGTTCTCTACGTTCAAGTATCAAATATTGAGAACATGTAAGACTCATAAAATCGATACCAATATTACTTAGGGTGGTATATGTTCAGCCTAATGCTAATTCTATCGAAATGAAGCGGACTCCGGTTCGTTTGAGCAAAGTACCGCAAATTTATCGTACACTGTGTAATGACCTTCAAAGTTTGACTCAACTACGTCGGGTTCTACGTGCCGATTGTTGACCCCTATCTAGTTATGCGTCCGTCAACTGTACTTCTGAAGTTACGGGGGTTAACCTGACCCAGAATACATCCGCTTATTTAACACAAGCATTCTACTACCCGACAAAGGCACGTAATACGTAATATGCTTCATAAGCCTGCAGCTTGAGACCGTTTTCCGGTTCGTGCTCACACCTATTGAAATCCTCGTTAATGTCCTCAGCAATTTGAAATTGATGCTATCGTCACTAGACTTTGGACATTTACACGCTTAAAGTAAATTTAAACAGAATACATATCGGATGGAAAAAGTATTGTTTCTAAGGGATATAAATTTGCAAAAAGTTCACAGTCTACTGATCACCGACAATGATTTTTTCTGAACATTGATTAATTTTTGGCCAACAGAGTTTCCATGGTATATAAAATTCTAAATTCTCTCCGTTTTCAAAAAAATTGTTATACGCTTTGAAACGTATACTGACCACAGTTTAGTGATCGCCGACGAAATTTTTGTCTGTGTTTTGATCAATTTTTGGCCAACAGATTTTTTATGGTACACACAAATTCTAAATTTTCTCCCTTTTTAAAAAACTTGTTATATGCTTTGGAACGTGTAGTTGCCCCAAACTTTTAATTGGCAATGTAACTCACTCACCTCCCATTGTTTACAGAAACGTGTTTCCCATAGAAATGAGATTGCTCTATTTCCCCTCGAAGGTGTTTCGCCCCGTTAAAACAACACCATCGGGTCCTGGAAAATCCTGGAACGTTGGCCTTGTCCAAAAGGTGCCTTTGCGGGCAAACGATTTTAATGGACGCGTCGTTTCCACGCGCTCGTAAAATATTCATTTTCACCGGAGGAGACTGCAATTATGGATTTAATAGACACGCAGCCTCTGGCTCCGCTCGCGAGCCGTTTTCCGTCCTTCAAACGGCGCGACATTAACGCGATTTATTAAATTTATCCCACCCATCGTCACCATTAAATTCCTGGATTCTTTTCACCTGATTCGCATTCTCGTCTCTCTGCGTTACGTCATTCCGCAAGCGATACTATTATTTGTTCGAACACCCGAACCTAATTTATTAGACGCATGCACAAGTTGAGAAAAAAAAATTACTTGATTACTTAATTAGTCGCATTAATTCTTGTATTCTCTTGATTTATTATAAGTGATATTGATAATTTGAATTTTGCATACCGAATTAGTTTCACCTTTCAACAAATCCAACAATTTCATTCATCTTTCTCATTACTCCTTCATTCCCACGTTATTCTTGTTCATTTCGAAAAACCACTCTCGTTGTAATTTTCGCGATCAGTTCACATGAATGCTGATACGAAGAATATTGAAACAAGTTTTTGATTTGTCCGCGATGAGGCATAAATTTTCGCGATCGCGCACACATGGAAACGGAATAACACTTAAATATGCATCATACGTCGAAACGGCCCACGTACGGTATTTATATTTTATCCGCGTATCTCCGCCAGATACTCGTATTTCACGTGTAGGCCGATATAATGTCCCTTGCGTTTCGCTTACATCGCGATGCTCGCGCAAAATATGCCCTGAACCATTCGCGTGTGTGTCGATGTTGCGGAATTTTTTATTCCGATTTTCCTGGTTTTCGTTTTTTATGTTACTCTTCCGTGACTCGCGACACGAATGACTGATTCCTACTGTTGTAACCCGAACGTAGGAATTTTGCCATCTGTTTTTTTTTTTTTTATGGTGTACTTGTTTCTGGATCGCATCGAGGATAGTTACGGGGGCGGTTATAAAAGTGGACCAAAGATGAGACTTGGAACTGTTAGAGTTGTTAAGTCGTTTATAATCTTGGCAGAACTGCAGACGATTTTTTTACCATTTAATGGCACAGTTGAAAACGCTGAAGAATTTTAAAAAATTGCGTAAAAGAACTCCAGCTTATACAAAATTGATAATATAATAGATATATATTAGGAATATTTTCACCTAGATTTGTTATAATCAATTTATTCAATTTATCATATGTTACTAGTAATAAATACAAGTAATTGATATTCAGAAAATTATACACGCAGAATTAACTATTGGTTAATCAAGCGTTTAACTTGGAAGCACAAGCGTTTCCTAATACGTTCGTGTTTACTGTATAACAAAACACAAAATTTCATAATACACACATAATACATAATTAAACACAAATTTCACAAACTTCTTATACTCGACTCTTGCGTTCACTTTGACTCGAAGAAAGTTGCTCGGAGGAAGAACGATCGATTCTGAAGGCGGTTTTGAAATCCCGTTAATTTTCCTTGGCCGTGCATAAAGAGGGCAGGGATACCGCGCGTGCGGGGCGATACGGAGAAATTTAAAAGTCGCGCCACGACCCTCGTAAAGTCGCGCGCTTAATCGCGTTCCCCCCGGGGAAAAATGCGGGTACGTGTGCGAAAGTGAATACCCACCGTACATTGTACGCGTTATTATGTAACGAGAGCGGCGTGGGTCGCGAGAGTTACCGATCGACCGTGTATCGAAGCACTCTCTCCCTCTCTCCCTCTCTCTCTCTCTCTGTAATCCTCGATAATAGCGCAGACTACGTACCGTGTAAACTTAACACGCGATGCATTTTTGTGTCAACCGCTCTAAGGGCGCACTCGAGCTGTTTCATCGCCCTTGTTGTTACTTATAATGTTAATAATCTAAATTCATTTAGTTTTACACACCCAAATGCGAATGATTAACGTAACGTTTGTAGTAATTTCGTTTCTCAATTATTTTTATCAGTGTGCAGTGAAAATCGTGAAAATTCGAGTTTAAAAGTGTGCGTTTGTCGGACAAGACTTAGACAGGAATTTATTATTCATTATTTTATTTATTATTATTAATAAATACCGAAATAAAGGAAGGAAAAAAAATAGGTAGCTATCAGTTGATGAACGCTTCGTTTAAAAATAGAAAACGAATTAAAGAATTGTCGATGTCTTAATGATAGATAGGATGCATTAAGGCAAAATTTAAGAAGAATTTTAGAACAAGAAATAATTCCGTTTAAAACTTTGTGCGCAAATAATAGGTTGAAATCGGAATAGGCATGAAGAAGCAGTAATTTGTAGGTTCTTTATTTGTAGTTTTAATACACGGTTTGATTTAATATGTTAGCAAGTCGCTGGTTGACTTGTCTATCTGTAGCTTCAGAGAAATTCAATTTTTACATTATCTGGACGTGTCGGGAGGGGAAAAATGTGGAGACATGCAAATGACTCAGCGAGAATTTTCCTGATTCTATGAGACTGCAATCAAACACCCCTGGCGATGAGGGGCGACTGGCCGTTCGGGCCGAAAGACGGGCCAACGTTCAGCCCCTATTGTAAACTGTTTGATGCACCCCTTAGAACACCCACAAAGGTTCCATGTCACCACAAATTAAATGGCATGAACAAAAATACAGATAAAAGCGAGGAGGATTTGTTTATATACATAGGATGCGTTCCAATTTGTATTGTATAAT
Source organism: Tetrapedia diversipes (assembly GCA_033822845.1). NCBI lineage: Eukaryota > Metazoa > Arthropoda > Insecta > Hymenoptera > Apidae > Tetrapedia > Tetrapedia diversipes. Next base: position 159,682 of record JAOPTO010000207.1, on the reverse strand, counting down.
TATATTAAATTCTACAAGGTTCTGTTAGGCTCCGCGCTCTGTTTCGCCTGCGATAACAGGGAGGCGTGCTCCCACGATATTACTCTTGACGGAAAAATCAATCGACTGGTGTTCCCTTTGCTCTTTCGCTTCACCACTTTACCTCCCTCTTTCTATCGCGATTCTTCCCTTTTCCTCCTTTTTAAGCCGTCTTTGTTTGTTTGCTCGCCTCTCCTCCTTTCTGTTATTAATACCTTTACCTGTTCAGTTGCGTTTCATTCTCGCTTTTTCCCCTCCCCCCCCCCCTCTCCCGGCAGCCGCTTTCTCTCGTTATTTTTCGCTTATGATGGGATTTTTCTTGTTATCGGAGCTCCACGTTTTTCTCGTTCCATCCCGCTCCATTGTCGACGGCTTTTTCTAACTGTGTTCCTGTACTGTTCCACCGTTCGCTCGATATTCTACCCGCTTCTCCGTTCTCATTGTTTACTCCTACACGGCTTTCACTAATCCCACCGTAGCTCTCATCTTTGCGCCTTCCGATTTATCCATCTACGTCTCCGCTCGTATTTTTACCACTTCCCTTCCTTTTATCGCTGACGTCCCTTTATTCAATCTCTTACCATTGCTATTTATTTCTATTTCCCTTGGCACTCTGTTCTCATTACCGTTCTACCCAGCCCGCCCCTCTACGTTTCACATTTTTCCACAAATCCCGTTTTCGTTGTCTTTTTAACCCTTGAATGCATTATTTTCTCTTACACCCTGAAGAACATATATTACGCGGATGCTAAAGTAGGGAAAAATAAAGAAAAATATTCTTTTTATAATTTTTTTGTAGTAATTTATTTAAAAAACCTTCTGTTGTATATCTGCAGCGCTATGCATTTACTAGAAAATAACGCTGATTAATTACATGCGAAAGTTTTTAAAACAATTCCTTGCCTTGACGAGGCAAAGGGCTACTCCACACTTTTCACGTTTTATTTATTTGCGTCTCTAGCACCCAGACATTTTAAACTGACTGCAAACACAATTGTCAGGCCAGTGACCAACATTATCTGTTCTAATATCCTTGAAAGAAAAAAAATGTGTTGCCACTTGATAAAATATATCATGTAGATAGTGATAATTCTAAAACAGTATGCAGTAAGGGAATATTAATGACTTTGAGGCCGCTTAAATGGTATGTTGTAATATTACAACGATATTTAAGGGTTAAATCGCACGCTTTTTCACGTATTCTCCTGTTTCTCTTCTAATTTACTTTAGATTGACAATAGACTTTTCCTCGATGAAACGCATCGAAGTTACATTAAACCTGTTAAACGTTGGAAATTTATTTTCGTCGTTTTCCCATCGACCTGTCCGTCTGGGCCAATTTCCATGGCGCGCGTCTTGACGTCCGGTCACCAACCCCGCCGCCATTTTTGCCGAACGACCGATGATTCGATTAAACCGCTGGAATCTGACGGGTTCATTACCGATCAAATCGAGTTGTCCCGGCTAAATGGGGACGGATCTGCTCGATTGCTCCTTAATTGCCGGGGAAACGTGTTTAATCGTTCATGTAATATTCTATTCCGGTCCCGCTGTTCGATTTACGTTCTGCGGTTTCGAAAAGTTGATGGCCGCCCCCCAGAGGGTCGATGGATTGGTAATCGGGAAAAGAGAGGGGTGGTGGTTAACCTTTTGCCTTAAAACAACGTGCGGGAGTACTTCTGTGGCTAAAATGAGAACCTCGTTTCAGACACGCGATGATTTTTTCTGGCCAGAAGCAGAAAACTCGTGTCAGACACGTTGTTTCGTTATACGGAACAATAGCAAGAAGTTTCTACTTTTCCTGTTGTATAACCATAAAAATATTATATGAAATGAAGAAATTAATACATGCTTCAATAAAAATTATCAAATTATCAAACATTGGTTGCTTTGCTCATCCCTAGATAGGTGCCAACCTACAAGAATGATTTAAAGAATGTTTAAACTGTAATGAAAGCGCTACGATAAAATTGTAACACGATAAAGTAGAATTTTGTTGAATTATCCTACCGAATATTGAACTGTTACGTCCATAAAAATAATTTTGAATATAGTCGCTATTATTAACGGTAATAAATTTATCTTTTCTGTTAAACTTTCCAAACTTTCCCTAGAAAAGCATAAAATATTTTACGTTTATTAGAGAATAGAGGCAAATTCAGTGTATGCTAGAAAAACGGTCGATTAAAAAGTTTCTCGAAATGATCAAAAGTTAAACAGTTCTAAACAATCGCAAGAAGCGTAGCCGAAGCATGTTCGACTATCAAACAGAACGTTCTCGAGGATCAAGCTTTTCGTAAATCCTCTGATTATTTTTTTTGCCTGAAAAAAAAAGAGGTGCACGGCATGGATGGAGAGGTATCGGAAACAAATAGAGGGCAGCTAAAGCAGAGGGTTATGCGTATCCATCAACGCAAAAAGCGGATAACGGAAGGGTGGCCGTTTCCGAGGAAACATTTTTTATTTGCAAATCAATTTAACGGCTGCAACAGAGCGTTCCCTTAATGGACCGTTATCTTCCATTAACTCTTCGTACCGAGTTTTCGTTGTAATGACCGGCTGAACCAATCCTCGTCAAACGCTAGGGGAGTTTTACGAGTTGCCAACGTTTCCTCTGCGCCGTTTAACCATCCGATTTTCACGAGCTGCGTTGCGCGATTTCTGTCTTCGATCGACGCGATTTCCATCGGGACAAAAACAAGCGTTTACTTTAGTTTGTTACGTATCCCCGAATAATGCCACTTATTTGCAGTTCCAAACTTGTGAAAGCGATAAGAATGGAAATCAATGATATTGTTACTGCCGAAACTTACTATCAATCTCTTTTGTTCTTCTAACAAAGTAGCATAATGTCGTAATTTTTAGGAATTAATAGAATAGTTTCAAGGGCAGAGACCGGAAAAGAACGGTAGATGTGAAAACGTGTGTCGAGAACGAAAGAATGGCTCGTCAAAAAAAAAAACCGTTAACGACGAACAATCCATCGATGGATCGACAATATTTTTGTGAGCATGGGGTGTAAACGAATGTGGATGAATGGTGGGGAAAGGGAAGGCCAAGAAAATTTTGGAAAATTAACTACAGAATTAAACCGAGAGTCATCACAATTGCGTTAAGAACTGAAAATTGGATAGACAGTTGTTTATAGAACTGCGTGTTGTTAATTTATAATTAAGAGTAGTCACATACTATTATAACATCAAATGCACGCCACGTACGATAGTTTATTTATTATTTATTCACGGGTATAGAACCCATTGGTACATAAAATATAATTGTCCATAATTTTTTGGACATTACGTTTAATCTTGAAAAAAGACGAAAAGTAATCTAATGAACGACTGAAATTATTTACATCTGTAATTATTAACACGAGCCCGGCGCCGACTTTGCTGTCCTTTCCGTTCAGCCGGCAGCCGGCGAGCGATACAAATTTGTAGGGTATCGCTGAGAGATAAGGAATTATTTTTTGTTGCGCTAATTTCGACGCCTTTTAGGTGTACGTGTGATTCTGTTCACTATATTTTCGTATGATGTATAAAAATGTCACGTACTTACCTTTGAGAGGCGATCAATTGGAAAAGACCTACCGAAGTGTACAGATTGTTCGTAAAAAGAAAGTTGAGTTTAGTTTTGAAAATAGTTATTGCCCATAACATTGAATATGTCGGAAAGAGACGAAGATAGTGACACGTCAAGTGAAATGTTTTTATCTTCCAAACGTCGCAGAGTAGTACGGTTGTCAACATCAGAAGATGATAATTCATTAGACGGACCGACGCCAGCTAAACAAAAATTCTAGTGCCGGGCTCAACGTGTTAAGAGAGTTACGTTGCCCATAATTAATTCTACGATATCCCTCGCAAAGGATCAGATTGTAGTATTTCAATGTTACCGATTAAACATGAAGTGCAAAGAGATGTGAGATATTTGGTGAGGAAACTGTTCAATATTTCGCGTGCGCTACGCTGTTTAAACGAGCGAACGAATGGCCATCGCTGACACGCGTAGCTGTCGAGAAACGAAATGAAAAGAGATAATAAGGGAACGCGGGTTAATGAAACGCGAGTTTTCGAGCGGCAAATAAAAAGCGCGTCGACCGCAAGATGATGCACGCTCGTTATCCGGCCAGCTGCATCGGGCGTTTTAAATATTCGGCCAAATAAAGAGCCGGCAGCGTTGTTCGCGTCTGTAATGGCGGCTAACCGGGATAAAAGCCGGCCGCCTCCTCGTTGACACGATCGTCGAATTTATTTGCCGCCCGCGAACAGAAAAGAGACATATTTTACGGGATGGTCGAGCCAGGCGAAAAAATTATGCGCCGCGGCGCGCACTTATAACGCGGCGCTGGTTCCCCTGCAAATCGACCGTGCACCGTGCATGTGATGCTAATGACACGGACGCCGTGAAATTCATTAGGTTTCGGGGCCGTTGTTTTTTCGGGCCGAGGGGAAACGAGAGGCCGTATCGTATTTTTGATGGCGCTTTAATTGAAGTTGGAATTATTAGGTGGATTCGGTTGTGTTCGAGCGAGAGATGCTCGGGGAATGTGAAATACGGAACGATTGACACAGAGGAATGGTGATTGCAGTGTGAAATTAGCACTTTTCGGGGGCGGAATTTGTAAGGGGAATTTGTGGATCGAACGCGACGAACTTTTTCTCGCGTTGGATTTGAGAAATTGTGTTTGAGATTGGAGGGAATACGAAGATCGAGATGAAATAAATTACAATGCTAACATACAAATATTATTTATCGTTTACTTTTTATTTAATGGCTTTTGTTCCCCTTTGTATACATTACGTGATTTTACAGTGATTGAATTAACACTGAATTGAGATCGTTTAAAAAGGTGACCTTACGGTGAGAAGAAGTCTGATCGATCGGAAAGTTTGTTAGCATATCTTATTGCGCGATCAATACAATTTTGCATAACATACCGATATAAATAATTATCGTAAATAAATAAAACATACCGATAATTTGATCAATGTCATCCGTGTATCAGTTTCCAATTTCTTCAAGTTAATTACAATTCATTTCAATACGTTTTACCGATCAGAAGAATCGTCTGCCGCTTCTGCCTCGTTATAGAATTTTTTTCTTCAACTCGATTGCTCGAACGGGCGCCTAAACCACCACCAGATTTAAGTATCTCGAAGTTCTCGTACCTTTCGCGAATACCCTCGGGATTGCATCGAAACTCGTCGGGTGTAAAGTTCTCCTCCGCGAGGCCATGCATCATGTCTGCATTATTTACAGAACGGGATACGCTTAATTCGCGCACCATCGTCCTTGGGGAATACAAGCCGGGCGGAAGGAAAGCTCGATGAAGCCGGAGAAAACTCGAGAATCGTTGCACGCGTTGCGTTATTCAGATTATTTAACGTTTCGCGTAAAAAGCGCGATCTCGTGGCTGGAAATTTACTTTCAATTAATTGTTAAACGATCGATCGGTTAATTTTCGAGATATGGTTCATCCGAATAATGAGGGACCACGAAATTAGGTGTACCTAGTTGTGTTGAGATAAAAAAGATATTTATTTCTACTTGGAAAGCTCTACGTACTAAAATCATTCGGGAATAATGGATTCCCTCTCCTCGACTATTTTACGTTGTCCTTTGGTCGTGGTAAATACCGTCAGGTATAAATGTGCATACTGTCGCCACGTTTGCAGTTTTTCTATTTAGTTTCTATTGTGTACCCGTCTTGTAGACACCACCGACGGTACCTTTCCACTAAATGTACTATTACTAAAAATATAAATATAAATATAATAAAAAAATATAAATATACTATTTATACAGTCATTTTTATACGAGTCTTTTTATTTTCTACATGACCCCTTAACGGGTCGGATGCAGAAGGCAAGAGCATGCAGTTTCTCAGAAGAAATCTCGTTGCTTCAACGTCAACGAATCTATTAATCGAGATTTATTGCGTTCGCAACCAACCGTGTGGAAATGACGCGAGTAGCTCGGAATAAACCAGAAAATTTCGAACGCGCCAGCCGGAAATCGATACACGGCACAATGGGAGCGGGTATGTCCGCGGGAAAAGTAACGGTATAGCGAGATTTTTAATGAAAACAACGACAATACCGATGCACCGCGTTTAATAATATTTGCATTTTTTCCGCCGTTGTTTAGACACGCGTTCACCGCCTCCCAACTTAATCGCTTCATTCTTGTTCCACTCTGTTTTGTTTCGGGTCGGGGTGTGTGAAAAGGGGTTGCGCGAAAAAAAGAGTGAGAGAGAAAAGTGGGAGGAAAAAACGGGAAAAAGCGCGGACGGATCGCGTCGATCAAATAACGCTGACGCGCGAGCCCACGGAAATGACGTCGGTCAAACACGGTCCGCCGGTTCGCGAAACGTTTCGTTGAATCAACAAAATAATTCTAGCCACGATTGAGCCCTCGATGATGGACCGTGAACTGGAACGTCGTAATTCGCGCGTTCGATTATTAATCGACGGGCCCTCGCGAGTTTACGCCCCCTTTTCGGGCTCGTAAACAGCGCCAGGTTTCGATGTTATAAAACAGGGCTCGGGAAAACGGGTCGGGAAAGTGTTTATTATCGGTTGGAAATTATGGATCGTTTTATTTCATTTCACTCCATTTTTTTTTTACTCTTTTTTTTCGTGGGAGCCAGCACTTCGAAATAGTCTCTCGGAGGGATTTTTATCGAAGGTGCGCTCGGAAAATGTTTATGGAACGGTGGAAAATTTGCGGCGAATTGTTTTACCCCCTTTTGTTCGGGGTTTTGGGATTTTTTAGGAATTCATAGGGACCGTATTCACGCGTGCTCTCTCTCCTAAATGGGTTAGGGTAATGGCGGTATTCTGAATAAGTTTGTATCGGTGAATGTAGTTCGAGAATGGTGTAACTTCTATTAAATACTACCTGCGGCTTTTCATAAGGGAAGCGAACGTTCTAAAGAATTTTAAGCGAGCAAACCTCCCCTTTCGCGGGTTTTTTTTCGAAAATGGTAATTTTGCTGGAATAAGTTTCCTTTTGTGGGGCCACGATTTCTGCGCTTTGTCTGCTTCGTTTTCTTTCTGAAGCTAGAACCACGGTAGCGTATTGTTCTTGTGATTTTCTCTTTCATTAAAAGTTGCTTCGTTAATGACACTGTGTAAAAAAGAAGGTGAAAAAGGAAGAAATACCGAATTTCCATTACACTGCAACGGCACAAAGGCCGTGTAGCCAATTTGAATATACAAGCATCTTTTGCAATGACAAAAGACCGGAACGCTCGCGTTGCCTCCGCCGTGATTTTACAGCCGACCACCATGCGAATTGATGGTTTACGTTGGGTTTCGTTTCACGAGCCAGCTATTATTGTTTGTTTAAAAAATGTTTGCGTCGGGGTAAACCTGAAAAAGAAGGGCGCGATCAATTGAAGGTGATAGCGATTGATTCGGCGTTTCCATTTAACCGAATCGAAACAGCGTTGCTTTGTCTCGTGTTTTTGCTTTTTTCCATTTTATTTCCATCCACGAGTGGACAGCTTACTTTTTCTTTTTGTTTCATTCCCTCACCCTTTTTCCATTTCTGTTTAGGATATTATATTAACCCTTTATTCTAACACTGTTGACTGTTTCATTGCACACAATTTTTGTATTCAATTCGTGATGATTATCCTGTATCCTATCAAGGCTGTTCAAGCGTTACTAAATTACGTATAAATGATCAAATATACCGTTTCAAATACCAAAATAATCAGAGCGATTACAATTATTAAAAATATTTAGATATTTAGCTATGGATGATCAACGTACCTAAATATTGAAATTTCAACGATAATAGTAATAAAATGTTGAAAATTGAATACAGAAATACTACGAAGCAAAAATTAACCATAAATCAGCTTTTTCTTAACGTACTTTCTCAACGGCTTCTTCCAAGAAGCTAAGTCACATCTGACATTTTAGAAAGTTCGAAAACATCGAGAAACAGAACTGCAGGGGCTGAAGGACCCGGACGGGGTTGTAAGAATTTCGACCACTGCGGTTCTGTTAGGCTTGTGACAAAACTCGCTAGATGCGGTCAAAATTTCCCTTCTTCGTGCTATATAAAAGTATTAATAAATTATCAGAGTAGTATTTCACAAATAAGAGTTCATTTCATTTAGCAATATAAAACCCCATTCCCAATATAAAATATTACAGTTTCTTTCTAATTAGTTAAAATTCATATTCTACCTACCTTGTTCTAATTTACCTCTTACACATGATTTCATCTTATCACCATCGCAGATCTCCGGCAGAAAATTGCGAATGCCAGCAACGTATGGAAGCATATTCAAAAATTGGAGTCGCGTTTCGATCTACACGCGAAAGTGGTGTGGGAGGCCGAATAAATAAGCAGTGGAACGCTCGGTGCCGCTTGAAAAATCGTCCCTCGAACAGGGGTGGCGCGATTACCCAAGGGGTGAGCCGTCGGAAACCTCGTAAAAAATGAACGATCGCTTCATAAGGAACGCGCGGGACCGGCATTATTGCTGGCCTTTTGCAGCACAAACAAGATTCATTAGAAGAAACGAATATCGGATCTACGCGATTTAATCGCAATCCCTCCGCCCTTTAATTAGTCACATCTGTCAGACTTATTTATTCGCAACTCAAATGAAACACGCTGATTTATCGCATTCAGCTCTCCTTTGAGAGTCGCCGATTTTATATCGCGTTGATTCAAAACGAATCCGAAACACGCGCGCAATTTAATCTTTTTTCCTTTGAATAGTCGCCGATTTTGTGTTAAACCGTTCGAATGGAAATCGAGATACAAAACTTCATCTATGATGTTATTCTTATTCATCAAATTTTCTCCGTGATTTATGTCCCCGCGATAATGCGACCCTAATCAATTTCTCGCTCTAACGGCCGATGTCAATTACAATAATGTGTCAGGGTGAGCCTCGCAACTCGATCACCTTAACGTCTTGAACAATAATGTCGAAAACCAGGAAAAGAGTATCAGCGGTCACTACCCCGAACGAAATTCGTTCTTCCACGTCTTCGAGTGATCGATTAATTCTTTAGGGCACGGTGGGGTTAAAAACCTCCCACCTTTTTGGTGCACACGGTCTTGCATGGTGGAACATTTATATTGCAATAGCATAGAAATAGCTGCATAGCAATAGCTGCATGGTGCATAGGTTTATATTTAATCTTACTTACGTAAAGCAGTTGGAAATACCACAAAAAAATGTTATAAATATGTACATTTGTGTTGGCAAATTTCACAACATGTTAGTAGTTTATTAATAAAAATATACCAATTTTATTTAATTTAAAACGCAACAAAATTTCTATGCAACACGGGTCTATTTGTTGTCTGAAATCCTGTGCCTCAAAAAATTAACCCCACTTTCGAGCCTATTCCTTTCCACGGCACGTGAACCTCGACTAATCCATCTACACGCCTCGGTAGATCACCAGGAACGCCGCCGGTCTCGATTGTCGAGTTCGGTCGTCGACGATCGCCGAATAAATTGGCTGGGCCGTACGATCTAATTCTCATATTTCATGCTGTCCCGTTGCAGCGCGTAACAACCACCCTTCTCCGTTCACCCCTATGCAGAGTTCCCTTCCCCACCCCCGGGAGGGGTGTGTTCGATCGCGCGACTTCCGGTTCCGCTCCCTTTCTCGACCGCAGACGTAAACATGGATGCGTGTCGTTTAAACGGATCGCCGTTCCATCGATGCAACTGTTTTCCAAAAGATCGTAGATCAAAGATCGTTTTCTAACCAACCCCTCCCGTATTCTTCCCCTATCACCTTCACAACCGCCGCTCTAGCTTCACTTTGGATTCGGCAATAACAGATTCTCTTTGTACTTCAAAGCATGGACAGAAGATGTCTTGTTCTTGAGTTAGCATCGCTGCTTCTGATCTGGACAACTGGCAAATTGTCTGGGATTGTTTGGGAAAAAATGGGGATTGATTTTGTCGATTTCTTTCCCGAAAGGAGGGACGGCAGATTTTTGGTAAGGAGATAAGGTAAGGGGCTAGAAAGAGTGATTGTGGAGTGAAGGATGTAGGTTGTGAATGGGGTGGTCTGGGTGGAGATTTGTTGGCGGTGAGAGTGGTTTGGGATTCAACCGAACCAGGTTGTAGCGGTCCGTGAGTTCTTTTTTCTTTGGAGAAAAGTTTAGAAAGATTTCGTGCCCTATCTGCTTTAGGTGCACGGTCACTCACGAGATCGATCAGAAAACCTCTCGGTAACAATTCTTATTTCAGTTAACTTCAATCGCCAATTATGAATCGCATTAATCAATTTAACACTAGAACTACCGACGATCAGGGTATACTTATTGGGGACAAAGAAATCAAATTGAGAATTGTACGAAAAGTGTACCTGATGTAAGAAAGATAAATTTTAGCAATTATAGTAAAAATCGTAGTAAATTTTCGAACGCATAGGCACCATGGTAAATTTACAACGTTTCTATGAAAAATTACAAATTGGGTCATTTTGACCACCTTGGTAGTTCTAGCGTTAAAAGTTCAGAGTAGACCATTTAGAATGTTGAAGTCTACGATTATGTCTGATAAAAAATGTGACTCGACCGTTTTGTGAATTGTCGTGCATGAAAGGGTAGATTGTAAAAGTCATGAATTATTTACGAGAATTTATAATAGTGCTTACGTAATCTAGACCAGTTTCAAATGAAATGTAGTATTATATCTCGGTTGCAAAAAGGGAGGTTCGTTCTGTTTGAAAAATTGAACAAAGGTACGAGCATGTTGATCGCGAGTGTACACGACGAAAATTTATTCAGAGATTATCCTTGCGGTGCAATAATTTGTTGCTATCTGTTTGACGTGCGGACATTGAGAAATGCTTGTAACTTATTACACGCCGATGCGATAAGAGCATCGAAATATTAATACGCTTGAAAGTCGCGTTAAAAATGTAGCTCGCCTCCGTTGGGAATCATTTTCCATTAAAATAACATTCGTAACGTGCCCAGTTTTATTTTTAAAAGGAGGCCGTTAAATTTCCAGAATTATTGGGGACGAAAAACGTCTTCGTGGAAAGCGTCATTAATTTTATCCAACGCCGGTACTTTAATAAACTTCTCCTGCAAAAACGAACGAAAAAAACGAGGGACAAAGGAAACGGTGCTCTGCCGTAATCATGGATAAAATAACCATCATACTAGGGTAATTACGCTAATTACGTGACGAACATTTTACTCCGGTTCTGAAATTATTCGCACGCGTGTGCGTGGTAACGGACGCGAACAATGCTTGTAATTTCTCATTAAATAATTATCATTCATTAAACTAATTTAGCGCAAAATGCCGTGGAATTAATCGGCCGCTAATGTGGTCCAGAATAACTCTCTTTATGAAAACGAAGATGAAAAAAGGTTCCGTGGGGGGACATTGTGTTTTTGAGCAAAAAAGAATACTGAATTTTTCCTTCTTTCAAAAGGAATTCCAATAAAAATGTAATTGATAATTTCGTAGAAATAATTGGTTGTTACGATAAATTTGAAATAAAAATATCGCAATTCGATAATAATTAAAATGTAAAATTAAGGTTCGAGACAAAGTTTCCGAGTTCAATAGAAAGATTCTGTTAAAACGTAACATTTTATCAAAGAGATTAAACTCTAATGCATTCATGAATACTGAAATGAATATTGATATAAGGAATTAAACAGTCATCTCGAAGTTTAGAACCGATAATTCATTAAAATTATGAGCAAAAAAAAATAAATAGAATTCGAGAGTACGGTTAATTTGAAAAATTTCTAAGCGCATCCAGAGCATATGGAAGACAGGATAGCTGATCGTTAGGCCCTATTAAACGGCAGTTCCTGTTGCGAAAATTTTACCTGCGCTGGACAGCGGAAGCTGAAGGAGGGTTGTTTTATTTCCCGGAATTAATTAAGCGTCAAGAGGTGAAAGAGATACGACGCGAGCCTCGTTGCAGCGTGAAAATTAAAGCAGCACCGGGAATCTTGAAACGATTGCTCTGTGTATTCTTCCTGTTTCATTACATTAGCGCGTTGTTCCGCTTTCTTCCGCGGCATTTAAATACGTCGTACTTTTTCTCGAAAGATACCGCCCCCATTCTTCTTTCAACCCTTCCGCAACCATGTCTGGTCGCTGAGGTATTCGAAGCTCCTCGTTTCCCAGGATTTTCTCCCCTCGGTTGCGATTCCAGCGGCTACGATTCTTTCAGCAGTTACTCTTTTCAACGCGGAACACATCGGGATCGAAGTAATACAAAATTCGTGCATTAAATTTAGATTGAACGATTATTCTTAGAAGAATGGAACTTAAGATAGCTAAGAAAAAACTGTTAAAAACAGTTTAAATTAAAGTTGTTTTAAAATTTTAATGGGAAAGAATGAAAGAATGAAATTTTACTTTCTCAGTCGATTTCAGATGTAAAATCTTTCGAAGCAACTTTCACAACCAAAAAGTTTACGATTCTTTCAGCAGTTACTCTTTTCAACGCGAAACACATCGGCATCGAAGTAATACAAAATTCGTGCATTAAATTTAGATTGAACGATTATTCTTAGAAGAATGGAACTTAAGATAGCTAAGAAAAAACTGTTAAAAACAGTTTAAGTTAAAGCTATTTTTAAATTTTAAGGGGAAAGAATGAAAGAATGAAATTTTACTTTCTCAGTCAATTCCCGATGTAAAATCTTTCGAAGCAACTTTCATAACCAAAAAATTTACGATTCTTTCAGCAGTTACTCTTTTCAACGCGGAACACATCGGCATCGAAGTAATACAAAATTCGTGCATTAAATTTAGATTGAACGATTATTCTTAGAAGAATGGAACTTAAGATAGCTAAGAAAAAACTGTTAAAACAGTTTAACTTAAAGTTGTTTTAAAATTTTAATGGGAAAGAATGAAAGAATGAAATTTTACTTTCTCAGTCGATTCTCGATGTAAAATCTTTCGAAGCAACTTTCACAACCAAAAATTTAACTTTACTAAATTTAATTTTACTTTACACGCATTACATACGTGAACTACATACATTAAGCTCGACCCTTCCAGTTTTATTTCTCCGCACTTAATATTTGTTGAAAGAATAATAACGGTAAGAGTGTCGATAAATTTGAATGCGATATCTATTGTGACATTATCTACAATTGCAATTGTAACGATTCGCGTTCAGACGTATCAGAACCATCGTAACGCTCGGTCGTGTATAAAATAAATATTAATAATTAAAAGTGTACTTTGATCTATTTCTTTGTAAAAGAACTCTGAACAACGATATCCTTCGAAATTTTCATGCTATTTCAAAGAAAGCAATCGGAAAATTATACTTGATCGCTTCGAAAAAATTGTTTGTACAATAAAAAATGCATGTAAACGTGCATAGAACGTCGATTACGTCGATTTTCCAGTTTCAAGGAAACGGATCCTTGTCGCAGTGCAGCGAGACGTCTCGCGTCCCCCCTTCTTTCCCCCCCAACGCCTCTCTTCCGCTTTCTTCGTCTGCCAGCCTGTGATCTTAATCTTACCGAACATCTTATCTAACTTTTTAATGGTATATCGATGTTAGATACTGCAAAAACTTTGAAATTAAGACGGGGCCTCCCGACCCCGCGGTGGCCCCCCGTGTAATTCAGGGAAAGTTGGCGCGCGTTCGAGCGACTTCCGTCCTTTAGTGGCCCCCGCGCTGATAACGGAAGTGCACCATGGCGTGAAGCGCCGGCAGCGATTCTACCGTCGAATTATTTTTGCGGGAATCATTTTACTTTTTGAAACTCGCGCGGGGCACAGAAACGTAAATTTTGGGGGCGGGGGGGACGAAACCTTACTGTTTTCCCCTATTTTTATTCGTTAGATCGTTAAATACACTTATTGGATAGAAATGTTAAATTTTGAATTAAATTCGAGAAGATAATATGTTGATTTCGTTTAACGTTAATAAGATTGATTAACACTATTCCTACCACGACCGGTGAAATGACCGTTTTTAAAATTTCGATTAGAATTTCATAGATGCAACGTAATTGAATCGCCTTCAAACTTTAGACTTTTTCTCAAATATACGTATAATACATTTTTCAATATTTACTTCTTTTTTCATTGTTTATTTTTTGAGAAAAATTTGTAGTCTGTCTTACGTGGGAATGTCGCGATAGGAATAGGTATACGTGAAGTATCAATAGGAATAGTGTTAATAATTACTTGGAATCGAATTAGATTTAGAGGAAATTAGCTTGGATTTTCGAGACACTGTTTGGAAGTATGCTTGAAGAATTCTTGATCGTTGTAAGCTGCGACGAGAATAATGAAAGCTCGAAATGTTTCTTTAATTTAAAGGATGAAAGATGATTGCCTCGTTTGCTTTGAGAAATGTGAAACGGCAAATGTCCAGTTTCGTAGCTTGTTCCTAACTAAATTGTTATTAGCGCTCCCGTAAAATTTACGACAAAGAGAGCTCATTCTTCGGACAATCAGCACGCAATACCAAGCAAGACTGCAGTCGCGACGTTTCCAGTCGCTAAGCTCGAGACAGTAAAGTTAGAGAAGTTTAAGCTGCGCTAACCTAAAGTTTTCTCGTTTGTATGCTGTAAAAAGCTGAACGTCATTGCTACTATATCTTCTTTTATCTTCTGTTCTCTTGCATAAATTACTCTGCATTATGATAATACTTTCTATTATATAGAATACGAGTTGTAACGTCAAATAAACTTGTCGACCGTTTGTAATTGCAATTTTACCACATTTATGCATTTGTAGCCGCGGGATTTCCACTTTTACAATCACACTGGCTGTTGCTTGCGTTTTTTTTTATAGTGCTTCCTTAGAAACCGGTGGATTCTCAAACAAACTTTCATCCCTTATTTTACCCCCTTAGGGGTTGATTTTCCGAAAACGTTGAAACAGGTATTTCTTTATTTCTAACCAAAAAGCCTAAATACCAGTTTTCGTAGTGCTTGCTTTAAAATCGGCGAATTCTCAAACAAATTTTCATCCCTTATTTTACCCCCTTAGGGGTTGATTTTCCGAAAACCTTGAAACAGGTATTTCTTTATTTCTAACCAAAAAGCTAAATACCAGTTTTCGTAGTGCTTGCTTTAAAATCGGCGGATTCTCGAACAAACTTTCATCCCTTATTTTACCCTCTTAGGGGTTGATTTTCCGAAAACCTTGAAACAGGTATTTCTTTATTTCTAACCAAAAAGCTAAATACCAGTTTTCGTAGTGCTTGCTTTAAAATCGGCGGATTCTCGAACAAACTTTCATCCCTTATTTTACCCCCTTAGGTGTTGATTTTCCAATAATGTTGGAAAACGTATTTCCTTATTTCTAACCAAAAAGCTAAATACCAGTTTTCGTAGTGCTTGTTTTAAAATCGGTGGATTTTCAAACAACCTTTCAACCCCTATTTAACCCCTTTAAGGGTAGAATATTAAAGAATCCTTCTTTAGTGGGTGTCTACGTCAAAAAAGGAACCAATTGTCTCGAAATTTCTTGTTTCTAGTTTCAGTAGTTTAGGCTCTGCGATAATAAATCAGTCGGTCAGTCAAGACATGTCTTTTTATATGTATAGATTACTATTATGCGCTTGTAACTGTAAATTTGTTCTTATAAATCTTATAAATGTATCAAATGTATACGTTTAACCATATGTAGTTGTACCGTTAAATGGTGATCATGAAAGTCGCCAAGAGCTGAAGTTCGATAAATCCTGAAACAGCCCCGTTCATGCGCGCGCCCGATCGATAGCGTTGCATCGAGATTCAAGATAAATTTTCCCCGGTTGCTTTCAAGATTTACGCGTCACGTTCGTTCTTTGCTGCACAATATTGCAAAATTCAAGAACGCTTCGGTGCTGTCGATGAGATTGATCGCGCAAAGAAACCCAGTGCACAGGAATATTTACCTATTAATTTTGTAGACGAAGCTTCGAATTCGAAATTCTTTGAGTTATAAAACTACAGAAACGACTTTTAATTGGAGCTTATAATCAACCACTTTTTAAAATTACAAAATAAAAATTTTGAAATTATTCCAATGTTTTGATTTTTAAACTGTTTTGTGATGAAACTGTGGATACTGCGATCGTGTTACGAAAAACATTTAATTTTTCGTGAATTTGTTAACGTGGTTAATGATAATTCCCTGGCGATTATTAATATTGAAATAAAACAAGCCAATAAAATATCAAGAAAACGAAAACGTTATAGAAAGTGTCTACGATATGTGAAATTAGAAGATATGTCAAAAAATTTGAGTCATAAAAAGGAAATCTCGCTTTCACTATTACAGATTTCTTTTGCCACATTGCACGAGCGATTGAAATAATCCAACGATTTACCGATTCGACGATTCGCGACTCGATTAATGTTCCATTTAAACGGGACACCAACGGACAGAAATCGTTTGTGTGCGTTCGGAGTCTCTGAAAGCCAACTCGTTCTCCGTCGATCTTAATCTGCATTCGGTCGAGTTGTTTGAATTGCTGGAATGTTTTGATGCCACTTCAGTGACGTATAACAGCGACCTCGAACTACTAAGAACATTCAGATTCCGTCACTTTACAACTCCTAACCTATATACAGGGTGTTCCATTAATAGTCGCGTCCATTTTATCGAAGGATAACGATAAAAGAGAAAAAGCATGCAACCCTTCGAACCTAATCCTTCTGTTTTTAATTTGTTCACTTTATCGAAGGACGACGATGAAAGAAACGGCGGTCGAATCAAAATTTTTATAAACGTGTAATTTATTAAAATTAATTTTCTTGTTTTAAACTTTCTTCAAAATTTTCAACTATAAGATACAGTAGCGGACAAAAATTTAAGACTAAAGGGTCTACAAAAATAAAGTAATTCGTGTATAAGGAATAACACGGTAAACAAATTTCATGTTTTGTATTTTAATAAATACCATGCTACTCTATTAACGATCAAAATGGATGCACAGACAATATTTGTAAACTATGGTACTCCGTTATTCTAATATCTTCTCGTCTTAAACTTATGTCCGCCACTGTATTTTTATTGTTAAGTAGAAAACGGTGGTTCGGATAATAGAATCAGATATAAGATAATAGGAGGTGCGGCTAACAGAATCATAGAGCAATCTAGCTGGTCTACAGCTAACGAGAGCCTAGTTAACGGAGGCTCCGCTATATAACAGATTCTACCGAACGATCTACAACTAACGCAGCACGTAATCTCAACACGTAGTGATCTTATCGAAAGAGCAAACCATAATAACTCGGGGAACGCTGAGAAATAGCTGTAACGAGACGTTAAGCGTTATCTCTACACCATCCGATAGAATCATCGCCATTGACCGATTAATCTAACGAGTAGTTCATAAAATGGCTACTTTATGAAATAGTGAAAACTTTCATTATATCTTGATAATTGCATCCTCGTTTCTTGAACTCCATTTGCTGAAAGATCTCTTTTCGTCGATAATCATGGTGTTTCAGTACAGAATTGGAGCCAATAAGATTAAATCGTAAACTATTAACATTAGAATCAGAAAATTAAAACTTGCTCTTTAATGATTTGTCCTCATCATTAATGGAACGACCTGTACTTTTTTAACGGCACTATTTTTATTTCAAGCTCAGCGGTTATAAAGTCAAATGTAATCCCAAGAATATGTCTTTTCGCGTACACTTTCGTCACGATGAGAAGTTCATTAATAATTTTGAAACGAACTGTATTATTCAATCAACGCTGTCTCGCGTGCAACTCGACATTAACCCTTTGCACTCGGCTGTCCCCTCTCATGGGACATCGTAATCCTAGCATATGATAGTTTCGCAAATTTTTAGACTTTAGTTCAGTCCCGGACGTTAAATAGTCATATATATGTAAATTGTAATATACGACTTAAATAAACTAAATGAAGTTTAATATATAGGTGAATCATAGTAAATATTTCGAATTTGAACATTTTTGAAGTTAGTATCATTAAACGACTAACGGTCACCTCTCGAGTGCAAAGGATTAACCCTTTGCGGACGGAGCAGTAAAGAAAATAGTTACGTCGCGCATTTGTGTTATAAAAACTAAAGCTGTATTTAAATAAGTTTTTCATAAAATCTAACAAAATCATAAACAAACAAATTTAGGCCAATTTGACTTCTTAGGCTGGTATACCCATGTGTATCTTATACGTGTTGTTGAATTGAAACAACTAAAAGTCGCGGAGATGCGCTAAAGGCTACGTGTGTTAGGGATGGGCAGCAAGGGTACTTGGATTAAATAAGAATAACTCGAGGTCCGCTTTCTATAAATTCCTCTGACTGACTCACTTTATTCTTTACTGTTCGTCCTTACACTCCTCGGTTCGGGGGTCGGTCCGAAAATTACCTGCCCCCGAACGGTACACCTTTAGGTGGGGCGGTACAAATTAAATAATGCTTTTTCCCAAATCCGACACGTGTCGTTTACGACAGACAAACGCCAGCCGCAGCGCGAGAGTTGGGCGGATATATCCGACACTCGTCCGCAAAGGGGTTAATCAAGCGAAACTTGACGTCGAGAAAATTGGTTAATCGCAACGCACGTTCGCGTTCAACAAAATTAAGTACAAACATAAGTCCACCAATATTGAAACGACCTGTACGTATAATTACGCCTCTGCTCCATTCCACAATAAATTCCGCAATCTCCGATTACGACACCGTTTTCGAGCGCTCGAACAAGCTTTCACCGTTTTTGAGACCGCCTGTACGCCCGAGTCACGCTATCAGTCGCATCATAATTGAGCTGTAAACAACGGGGGCGACATTTAAATCCAGCCGGGGGTGAAGTGCCCGGCCACTTCGTACATCCTGTCCCACTCGAGTGGCCGCCCCGCGATAGTTGAATAATAAGCCGCGCGCCCCCGCTGCCACTCAAACCGGCGGCAGTCTTAGAGTTATTAGAGACACTCGAGGATAGACTAAATGAACGGTCGCTCGTTCACCGTCGACCACCCTTTCTGTTCTACGAACCGGTGGATCTCTCTTGCTTGCCTCTCCTGTTCGCCTCCATTTCTTTTTTTCTCGATAACGTGGTACAAAACTGGTGCACGTGGGAATGTTTGGAAAAGATGCAGGATTCTTGGAATACCGATGGTACTTTCGGTATTTTGTTGAAATTTCAACTGGAACGGGGTAAATTAAGATAATTCAAAAACGATGCTTTTTAGGTAGTTGCATGATATTGGGAACTTTGTTCTCGAACTGAAAAGTGATTCGCTATCACTTTTATTATCATTAGCTTCGCTTGTTCTGTCATTACCGTTACTACTTTGTTTCGCTCGACTTTCGATCTTGGTTAAAGAAAGGAAAACCACAGGGTGTTTCAAATTTGAGGTATGATTCCTTTGGGAATAGAAAGAGAAAGAAACCTTCTGATTGGGTCACCAAAAAATCACCAATCTCGGTACGAAATGAAGACGAATCGTCCACGGTTCAGAACGCAAACCCGGCGTTCTTGAAACCTCCATCATCCTCGATTCCATCCCAAATAAGGTTCATCCATTACATGCGATATGCAAGATCACTCTCCGATTCCCGTGCCCCGCCTTTTCCTCCCTCCATTTTTTTCTTTTCTCCCCCTTTCCATTTCATTTACCCTCCCCATCGACCTCCCCGCTTTCTCACTGTCTCGCGTTCTCATTCAGTCACTCGCTTACCGACTCCGCGGCTTGTTCACCGGTTCATTCACTCGTTCCCTCATTCAACCCGTTATTCACCAACTTCCTCTCCCTCCCTCTCTCTCTCTCTCTTTCTCTCCCTTCCACGCTCGCTCAATCTCTTCTCCCTCCGTCTCTCTCTCTCTCTCTCTCATCCCCCAGTTCTCCATTTCGCTCTCTGCTTCCACTCGACTCGCTGTCCCTGATGCAACATGCAAAGCAGGTTAGTTTGGGATGCAAGATACCTGCGTGCAGGTGCAGAAACAGAGGGCCGCAATTAGTTCACCGTGGGCCGGCGTTCCTGCTCCGTGGCCGGCCGCGTAATTAGAAAAGTTTATTCGTCATAACTTAATTGATATTCCTGTTGCACGCCGGCGCGGCGTTTCGTGATCGCGCTTTCAAGCCCCCACCCTCCTTTCCCCGGGGGATTTGTTCGTTTGGGCGTTTATCGGCTCGTAAATTTTTACCACGCTCCCCGGTACACGTGTAATTTTTATCTTCGATTGGATTGCGGTTAACGATCGTACAGGTGCGAGCGACTCTTAAACGAATGGAGAGGAAGAAAGCGTGATCGAGCGAGGAAATTTATTTTCCTTCGAATTCAACGAAGAATTTTCACTTTGGAGTGTTAGAAATACACAGGGTATCGGAGCAACCAAGACATCCATTAGTTAAGAACTAATGGTTCTGTGTGTTTTTCGGGAAGAAATCCGGTGTAGCCGAGCCAGTCGGTCATCAGTAGTCTTTGTAATAACTCGTTAATTATTTTTTAATTATAATGAAGGTATTGAGCAAAAAAAAAGGAAAGGTTTAAAGTTTATTTTCTACATGAAGCGTATAGCTTATTCGGAGACGAGAAAGGATTGTTGTTAAATTGTTACGCGAATATAAATCTGAGCAAGTGGTAGCTTGCAGGAGGAGGGATAATACAGTCACCTTTCGAAATCAGTGCGATGCGTGGTAGGAAGCTCCTACCACCGATAAATTCAGTTTTACACCGAGCCCGGCTCTGCGGTTGGCGGGAACGACCGTTATTTTTAAATGGAGCGTTGATATTAAGCGATTGCATTAATCATCGACTTGTTCATGCTGCGTGATTTACTAACACCAATTCCGTAATTGTTCTTTGATATTTTACGTCTTCCTTGAAAGCTTCGAATGAATCGGTTAAAAGAATTCGATTTACTTACAGATATCTTCTTCTCTTATTCTTGCCTGTGAGACAATAATTAAGTTCGAATTATATTACGCGAAGAACGTGATAAGTATACGGGTGATAATATAAATTGCAAACTGCTTTGCGCAGTTAAGTCTGAAAAATTGCTTTAAAAAACTTCGTAGTCTGAACAATTTCAAAATGGAAGTAATATACAAAAATATGCAAAACATTCAAATAGTACAATAGTACACTTTGTAATATTTGGAAAATGAAACAGAGTATCGTTTGAGTTCTATTTCGATTTAATTATGCCCATAAAAGTTTGAATTTTCCGAGAAAAAGCGGGCGAGATAATGATGTGCAATAAAGCGTTTCTACGCCAAGTTTCGAGCAATAGTCACTCGATCGACTCTTCTCCATAGGGTTTACCCCCTATAGACACCAAATGGGCTTCTGAAAAGCCGGTGCCGTGGAGCTTAGAGCACAGTCACTTATGGTGGTAACCTGTTGTGGCGACAGACTATCTACCGGGGACGATGGAACTTAGAAATTGCACGATGTGCCGTGCATCGACCTCCACCAGGCATCCTTCCCTATGGATACCGAATACGTGTACTTCCGGGGGATCTGCGCCATATAGGTTATTGTGTGCTCACACTGCAAAGCTTTCGCTTTGAAGAGAAAATTTTATCGTTGCGTACACTTATCGTACCTTATTTCTTTGACGATCAGAAAAATTGCAACGCGTTGACGTATGAAATGCAATTTTCCGAATTAAACAGGATTTTACGAAAAATTTTGATTCGTCGACACGTGAAATGCGATTTTCGGTAATTAAACAGAATTTCATGAAAAATTTCTCTGTTCTACTTCTTTTTTCGTTTTGCTACGTTCTTAACGGGCACCCATTAGATTCCGTCCTTTCGTTCTCTTTACTTTTTCTCATTCCAATTTCGAATAGTTTTGAACCGTTCCCCGGTTTTAATCAAGTGCATTCGACCTATCGCGTGATTATTCGTAACGCGGTTTCCACGCCACGGGAGTTTCTGGTCTGTGCAATCAACGTGGCGTAGATCTAGTGTGAAATTAAGCGGGGGTTTACGATTATTAACGTGGCTGAGCGTACATTCTCTCGAATTCTCCTGCGGATCGGACTCCGCAAATCACTGGCCTAAGATGTGCTCGCAAAAACCTACTTACCTCCATCTACGAAACCATTTTAACGTGCAACAGTCGCTGTCCATTAAGCGACACTGTCGATGGAAATTTAAAACGTGTACTCTTGTTCCGTAATCATATGAGAAACCTATGTTCGAACGCATTAAATGTAAATCATACTAGCGGCGAAACAGAATTTCGATTTATATCTTAATTCGTTCGCTACAAACCGTCAGATATACGTGACACAATTTGCTTCTTACCACAGCCCGACGTCGCATATATGTGACAGACGTTTTTGGGCAATTTACTACGGCATGTTTAAATGTGTTGTATATCGAACAAAATTGTTGAGCTCTAAAACGGTAAAATGTAGGAAGACTAGATTATTTAGAGCTTGTTCAACGGTTGCATAGGTGTTCCGTCCCACGGAACGAAAGCGAGAAGCAAACCCAACAATGGACAACCGATTGGACTGTGCGTTGATAAACGTTTTAACATTTATCATGCAAAATAAAATGATTTTCATATTAAAAAATTGTATTTATATAATTTTTTTTGTCCTATAATCCATTTCTTCTAATTTAACGTAACGTATATATGTGACAATCGTACTACAACATTTAATTTTCATCTGTAACCCAGTGTTACAGTTTTGTGTCAATTTAAAAAAACGTTTATTTTACTTTTTTTAAATGCTCTAAATACACACACACGCAAACTCTATTCCAATTGATGTCATATAATTACGAAAAAATACCTTGGGCTGTGACGAATGTTTTCTCCAGGAGATCCTGGTAAAATTGAAGTTGTTGTGGTAAAAAATATTTATTTGTACCTGGAAAACTGTACATACTAAAATCATTCGGGAATAATAGATTCCCTCATCCCGACTATTTTATTTGTCGTCTTCTGAGGGTTTCGGGACGCGGCTAAAACAGCCAGGTATAAATGTGCATACTGTCGTCACGTTTGTATTTTTTCTTTTTCGTTCCTATTGTGCGCCTGTCTTTCAGACACCACCGACAACAGTACCTTTCCACTAAACATACAATTATTTATACAGTTATTTTTACACTCGTTTTTTTTATCCTTCACGTAACTCCTCAACAGAAGTCTATTAAACGCAAGTTTAGTACGCAATATTACCGTGAGCAGCCATCAAAACACCGCAACACCTTTCTTAACTCGTTAAATTTTCTATCGGCTAACAAAACTGGCTTCCTAAGGACTAAACGTAAAACGAAAACGAACGCTTTTATCGCGATACATCAAAACTGCAATCTCGCCTAACGAAAACCTCTCTCCCCCGTAAAAATCTGCAATACCCTCGCAACAACCTTAATTAAACAACTGCAGCAGATGAGATCGTCATCAAAGAAACAAGATTCATGGAATAATTATCCGAGTAGCTAAGGGAGACAAAAATGCGCGTATTAAAATTAGAGATAAAATAGAGCAATAAAACACCACGTTCGACCCCTTCAACGTTACATTTATTTCTGTTCTTTTTTTTTATAGCATCAATCGTCTCCTCGTTACCACTCTTAACACTATTCCTACCACGACCGGTCAAATGACCGTTTAGAATTTCATATACACAATGCAATTGAATCGTCTTTAAATTTTAAACTTTTCCTCAGATATACGTATAATACATTTTCCAATATTCATTTCGTTTTTCATTGTTTATTTTCTGAGAAGAATTTGTAGTCTGTCTTACGTGAGAATGTCGCGGTAGGAATAGGTATACGTTAAGTGTCGGTAGGAATAGTGTTAACTAAACTTTGCCACCTTTATTCAAATTTTCCTTAGAATTTTTTTAGAATTATTTATTCATTATTTGTTTAATTCTTTAGAATTAATTTTCCTAGACAACAGTTTAGAAAAGGTTTAATGCATGATACTCTAAGAATCGGCTCGCCTCGCAAATGCCTTGAACGATTATCCTCTAGCATGCGTATTAAAATTAGAGATAAAATAGAACAATCAAACACCACGTTCGACCCCTTCAACGTTACATTTATTTCTGTTCTTTTTTTTTATAGCATCAATCGTCTTCTCGTTACCACCCTTGGCTGAATTTTGCCGGTTTTATTCAAATTTTCTTTAGAATCTTTTCAGAATTATTTAACAATTATTTAGATTTAATTTTCCTAAACAGCAGTTTAGAAAAGGCTTAATGCATGACATTCCAAGAATCGGTTCGCCTCGCGGATTCCTCGAACGATTCTTCGCTAACACACGCGAACAGCATCTCGACCGCGTCGGTCTAAACACATTATTACGAATTCCGTGGCAGCCAATTCTGGTTTATTCGCGAGCCACGATCCTCGCAGCTATTCACGCAGCGCATCGGAACGGGGCTTTGGAATTATGCATATATAAACCGTATCAAAAGCGTTCCGCATCATATTCCGGGCGGGTAACGATTTAACTTTCAAAGTGACCCGTTACGATAAACCAGCGGCAATTTCAAGTTCTTTGTCTTCTCGGCCCGAGCAACCTCTCTCTCTCTCTCTCTCTCTCTCTCTCTCTCTCTCTCTCGAAACCAACCCCCTCGCGGTCGCTTCGCTTCCACGGATCATCTGCGGCTAGATTAACGATTCCGTTGAACTCTGTCGTATATTTTAAAGCGGAATCGATGCTGCTTGTTCTTTCGACGGGGCCACTTTGTTGCAAAGCAACGAACCGACCCATCGGGCTCGTCGATGGACGAGCACAGGATAAATAGAAATTGAGATCGAAGGGAAGGGAGACTGACAAAGGCACGAGAGATCGATATCGAAGGGTGGTTGTTAGAGATTAAAGGGATACAAGGTTACGCGTTCGATAAAAGGAGTCGTGTTTTTTTATTCCCCTTTGTTTAGCTGGAAATTATCGCGGATAAAAGATTTGAGTTTGAGATGGACGGTTTGACGAGAGGAAAACGTTTCGTTGACACGGGGTTACGAATGGAAATGAGTTTGTTCGATTCTGTTGAGAATTTTCTTACTTTTAACACTAGATTTACGGACATTTCTTGTAAATTTATTTTCAATGTACGTATACTAAGGAATTAAGGTATACGTCAAACAGAGTTTGAGATTGCAGAACTGAGGAAAATAAATTTCAGCTTATTGGTATCGTTCTATCGATAAAAATTAACAAAAATTGCTAGGAATTATAATAATTGTTTTTACAAATTTTGCTCGTGAAGTTCGAAACCCGTCAAATTGACGGGTCCTGTAAACCTAGTGTTAAACGACGAGTGTGACTGGATGCCAGTTTTTATCACAGTAACTCTTACGTCGACTAGCACTCGACATTTTTTAAGTACCATTTTAAATACAGTAGCGGACAAAATTTTAAGACCAAAGAGTCAACGAAATTAAACAGATATAAGTTACGACAAAGCTTGAGAACTGTGTTTAATATAATTAATACAAAAAAATAAGTACCATTCAAGGAATTGTCCTTTGAAGTAAATTTCGAATAAAATACCTATAATGCTAAGGAGTTATTGACGATAAAATTGAACAATAATTCGAAGTGCAAAAGGTTAAACGTGGCGGCATTAATTTTCTTCTTTTCTCTTGTGGAACGATTGCGCAAGAGTATAGTTCAACCTGGTTATCCGCGTATTTCTGTCCTCCTAACTTCGTGGATATAATATGTACTTCGAATACAAAGTTTGAAACGGGTCGTGTAAAATTGGACGAAGCCCGAAAAAGTTTTCACAGCCATCATAGCACTTAAGGTGACATAATTATCTTCCTCCGGGAGTTTCTTAAGGAATCAGGAAGTTGGAGGTCACAGAGAGGTTAATATCAATTCTTCGAACAATCGCTGGAGCTTCACGCGCTCGACCGAGTTACACGCGTTTCCGACTTCTCTTTATTTAATGAAATGGAAATTTTCAACCATCCGTAATATCCGAATACCGTTTTAATGCCAGCACAATGCACGCGAATTTACAACGGGAACGGAAAGGAATATGTTTTCGTTTCTTTAAATGTTAAAAAGAATATCTAAAAACAAATGTACGAAAAATTAATAGAAACACAGATAATATTAATATGTTATATTATTTTATATACGCGATGCAATTAAATCTTTTTTTAATTATTAAACGAAGAACTTTAAACCGTTCACATCCATGAAACATTACACGCAAGAAGTTTGAAACAAAACAAGAAAATAGGCATAGCGTCAAAAAAGTCAGCCAGACGAAAACGAATAAAATTATCATAATTACATTAATGAAATTAATTTAATAGATTAATAATTATATTAATGAAAGAATTGTAATTAATTTAACGTCCTCATATTCTTAACAATACTACAAAGTACGTTCAAGCTTCTAATCCTCCTCGCAATTTTGTACACGCGAACAGTTCACAAATTTTATTATTTCCAATTTTTCCAGAAACCCCACCCTCCAACAGCTTCCCGCGCCCCCGCCCAAGCCCGTATATAAGCATAAATTATGCCCGGCTAAATTGCGCTATAATGCAACAGCTTGGTTTAGAAAATACCGCGCTATAAATTCGACGCCTGGCCGATACACGAAATTTCGACTGGGGCGCGGCCGGAAATGCGTTTTGTAAATCATCCCCGTGCTGTTCGTTTGCCGTTTAATTTGTTACGCGAACGCCGGACGCCGCGAGTCGATAAAGCTTTCGACGAAGGCGACCGATGGAATTTGATTTTCGTGCCGCGCGAGAGTTACGAGGATGGGCCGGCTGGATTGTTCGGAGCGAAACAAAGACAGACCGAACGCATTTAGGGGTTGGCTTGGCGCGAACCCGGGTCTCGAAGTGGACGGTTTTTCAGCGGAAAGAAGAATGCGGCCGCTTTCACCCCTCGATATTTATTTTCCTTATCCTCAACGCGAACCAAGCTTTATCGAGGCTTTTTCTACGGCGAGAGGTTTCATATTTTTGTTAACGGTGCTTCATTAATTCTCTCGTGGAATGCTGTGGAGGTATAGCGGTGGTGTTCTGGTTGAAAAAAAAAAAATGGGGAATTGAAAGGTGGGTGTTAGAAATTGAACACAGAAATATCGCGAAGTAAAAATTAACCGAAAACCTGCTTTCGTTTAACGTATTTTCTAAAGGATTTCTTCCAAGAATCCAAGCTGCAACTTGCAATTTAGAAATTGGGAAAACGTTAAGAAACAGAAAAAATGGGCTAAAGGATCCGGACGGGGTCGTAGCAGTTTCGATTGCTACGTTTGCTAATTTCATGACAAAGTTCGTGAGGTTCGGTCAGAATTGCACCTTCCTCGTGTTGTATAATAAAGTATCGAAGTATTTTAAATAGGAGTGTATTTTACTTAAAAAGCAGAAGAGTCGAAGAAATTGAAAAGCTAAAGAATGATAAAATGAAATATAGAAGAATCGGAGAACTGAGAAATCAGAAATCCAGATTGCCCACGCATTCCTTGCCAACAAATCTAAACGAAACGTCGAATCCCCATCTCGTTATCCGATCCCACGAGATTCTTTTGTCCCCGTGTCCTACATACTAGAATTCGCAAACAAATGAAAAAGCTTCCGACTGCCCGACCAAAAGAAAAATCACTCGAAACATGCAAACCGCTTTCTTCTCGTCGCCATCGAGATAAATTCAACAACAGAGATCACCGTAACGGCAAAACACACTGTCCACCGGTGTTCCACCCTCTCGAGTTCTCTCGATCGGCAGAAGCAGGTGCCCGGTCGGCTACATCCGCGAAAGCCGGTGCCAGTCCATCCAGACGATTAATGACAAACTTGAACGGTCGATCATCCGCGATCTTGGCGGATCCAGGCGTGCGCCACGAGCCGTCCCTGTCTGCCGTTGACACGCTGTCATTGGCCGGCGCGTGAAATTTATTAAATCGCTTTCTGATCGTACGTCACGTCGGATCTCGGCGCCAAGTGTGTTCGCGCGCGCGAGTGTCATATAACTCAGCCGGGGACGACTTTCGCACCCTTCGGTTCGCGCGCCAGCAGCCCTTTGCAGGGGTCGTTCGTTATTTATTTCTCGAGCGTCCGTGACTACCTTTTGTTCTCCGGCGACAACGACGACGCTACGTGTCCCGCCGTTTCGTTTATTCCGGTCGTGCGCGGGCTAGCTTCTGGAATATCGAGTTCCAGTGACGACGTTAGGTTGCTGATGCCCCGAGAACACGTAAACTCTGTCAGCCCTGTTCTCGCCTCGTTTCCTTTGCGACGCGAAACGAAGATTATGCTTCGACCGGATTTACATCTGCTTGACGAATAAATGTTGCCCTTCCTGTGCGCGATGAGCGGGATTAAGTCGTACATTATCAATTATTGTGAACTAATTGTGAATTACGTCAAAGAGGATGGAGGGGCGGGGGATGCTAGTTTAACACTTTGAGTGCTAAATGCTCCCGGTCGAAGTGCTCAGCGTGGACGGCGCTCTATTGGCAAAAAATTGGCAGAAAACTTGACAAACGTATATACGCGGCCATAACAGTCAACGTATTAAAGGGGGTTGATTGTTTTCTTCGTAGGCAGATGAATTTGAGGACAAATGCTTGGGTGAATTTTTTTTTCAATTCGTTTGCGTGAAACTCAGCAGACGATCTGCCCTCGAATCTCTTCCATTTTTCTTAGAATGATCTAACTTTTGAGTTCCATTCCAAACGTAGTACGAAACTATTTCGTGCATATCTCGAGCCTCGTGCGAAGGAATTTTGAAGCAATCGAAGAAGATACTGTCACCAACACTTTTCCTACAAAAAAAAAAGAGATCTCGAGTAGAACAGATTTCTCTATTTTTCGTGACGGTCTCGAAACAATGCGATGGAAGAACAGCCGCGGGGAAAACGCGACGACCAAGCCAATTTTCCGTACGAAGTCGAACACAGCGGTGCACGCAAACCGCATTACCCGCTCTTTTGTTCCCGCGCAACGTCCATCAATTAACGCGGAAAGTAAATAAAGCGAAATTAACGATGTTATGAGCGGCACGGCAGCATCGACGGAGCGGGCTAACAAAATGCACGGTAACGAAGCTGAAATACGTCGGAAAAACGCGAGAGCTGGAAAAGGGTGCGTCTAGTATCCTGCTGATAATGAGGCTAACGAAGTCACGCTGCTATGCTTTAAGCGCACTCCTCCTCCTGCATCCCCTCCTGGAGAAAATATCTTTATCTTCGTTGCGCCGCTGGTTCTTCTTCGCCTTCCATCATTTTCACGCACTTTCTTTCGTTTTATTATATTAGCCAGCCAAACTAAATTCACGACCTGGCGTTCTGTTGCGTTTTCATTTCCGTCGCGACAAACTTGCTTTTCGACCCTTCTTGTTGATCCGTGTGTTGCTCAGAAGCTTCCAATTTTGCGATTATTGTGATACGCAAATTTTCCACGTTGGCTTTAATATGTGTTCAAAAGACGCGAGAAACTGTTAACGAAAAGAGGACTCGTTCCTCGGATTCTTCTTAACCTTTTAGGATCGACGCGCCACTATAGTGGCTTTCGCGGATATCA
Source organism: Tetrapedia diversipes (assembly GCA_033822845.1). Classification (NCBI taxonomy): domain Eukaryota; kingdom Metazoa; phylum Arthropoda; class Insecta; order Hymenoptera; family Apidae; genus Tetrapedia; species Tetrapedia diversipes. The sequence continues at coordinate 130,211 of JAOPTO010000207.1, read as the reverse complement.
TCTCTTTATATAACATACCCAATTGTATTATTAATAATTAAATAGGGAATCGTAAAAGTTAAAGTATGCGTAATATATTTTGAAGAAAATTATAATTTAATCGTCAAATATTTCATTCCAATGTACTCGCATAGAGAACGGCGTTGTCCGTCACATATTGCAGTGTTGTACCGTTTATGCGTAATTCGCGTCAAACTCCGCCGTCCAGCGAATAGGCCTCGCGCACAATTCTGCCGTACCTAAAAGGTTAAAATTCGAATCCTCGAAATTCTTCGACAATTTTTTGTTACGCTTCGACAGGTGTACGCGTAGCTCAGGTTTTACGATTTTGTCTATCAGTTTACGTTTGCAAAGGGAACGGTTGGCGGAGCAGATGCGAAAATAGCAGGTTTGAAAAAACAAGAGATAGGATGGGCACGATATTTCCAACTTTGCCGACTAAAAATTCAACAACCGGACGGGCAAACAAGAAACGTCATCCCCGCGTAACGTCGACGAATCGAAAAAAAAGCAGCGGACGAAAGTGGAAGAGGGAAATAACAATAAGCTTGTTAATGGGAGGGTGAATGGAATGTAATAACGCCGAAGTTGGACGTAGGAAAATAAGGAAAGTTAGCAGGCGCGGAGGAGATCAGGATAATAACGAAGCTAACGGAGTTAGCCGGCGCGTCGTTAAGACGACGATCCGCTATTAAAATCCCATCACTGACGTTAAGGATATTTTTAAGGGAAATGATAGCCAGTTTTTTCGTCGGGCCCACCCTGGGTCGGAGGCCGATCCTCGGCACGGAGCCGCGAGATTCCTCGCGTTTGCTCGTGTAATTGATGAGGTTAGAAGAATAATGATTACGCGGTAGTTAGGCGGGTGCAGATAAATTGCGCGAGAATGGATAATTAAAATCTCGCGATGCTTCTATTGCCGGGTAATGTGACATTTTATTAGCTGGCGGAATATAAAATTGTAAAATTTAAAGGTGGCGAGAAACAAATCTCGTTCCGAAGTGGCTTTTCAGCAAATAACGCGATAAAACTTTTTCATCGCAACACCGTAACGTTATCTTTTATTTATGTACCACGTCTGAACAAATTATGGATTCTAGTTATCGCTCATTAAAGTGCTCATCTAATTCATTCAAATAATGGTCAATCCTTCAATTTTTATTGCCTACCAGCATCTTCCAAAAGTCTGTTGAAAAGGAATAAAAATAACGAAATTCGCAGGTACGTTAACGTTAGGTTTACGGGACCCGTCAACTTCACGGGTTTCGCACTTCATGAGCAAAATTTGCAAAAACAATTACCATTACTATTATTCCTAACAATTTTGATTCTTATCGATGGAGTGATACGAATATACATTAATCTATTTTCCTCTCAGTTCTGCGACTTCAAATTCTGCGCGATGTATACCTGTTTTTTGTATATGTATATTAGAAATAGATGTAGAAAATAATTAACAGATAATTATATATATTAAAATAATACCAAAAGAGAGTTAAGTTACAAATACATATACACTGCGCACGGAATGAACAAAGGAAGGGCGTCTTTAATAACACGCGCGTCTTATACCGAACAACAACAGCTCGTGGCAAAATCGTTTTTACAACTGCCCGTCGCTCGCTCACGATTTTCTGCCTTCCGCGCAGGCAGTGCCGCCCCACGAAATAATTTCGTCACTAAACCTTTATAATCTTAAATCCTAATTAGTATCAATAAAACTTAATAAATCCATGGGGAATTTCTGGCTCCTACATAGATATACAAGAAATATTCGTAAATCGAGTGTTAACAACACGCCAATCAATAAAGTTGAATAATTAACCCATCTCGGGAATCGTCACAAATGCATTATTGTAAGAGGAACCAGATAATCAGGGGTGACGATGGCCAATGTGGTCATTAGGGCCATCATAAACCAGAGGTCCCCAATAAGGGTTGGGACCGAGTACGCGCGAGGCTCGGTCACGGCCGCTTGCACTTTCCAGGCCCGCACCAACGGCGGGTTTGTTTTTCGGGAAAGTGCAAAGTGGGGATGCGCCCATAAAAACATGAGGAAAAGGGCATAGCCAGTTTTAGTAAGATAGAAACCGTATTATACGAACGAGAAACGATTTTGTAAAAGAAATAAAGTAACCCTCACATCATCACATTTTAATGCTAGGACGAAGTTCTTTTTTCGCCAACCTCCGGTTTTGTGTACGAAGAGGGTCCCCTACAAAGGATTAACCCAGTTAACAAGTCGAACGTAATTCCATTTTCATAGTCGCAAAGTCTCGCGATGAAGTTCGCGCAGGTTTTCCTAGAAAGGGTGCTGAAAGAGGACGCGAGCTCTCTCAAAGAGGAGGGGGGAGGATCCACACGAGAGAATCCGTTTCGCGCCTCCTGTTCGACGCTCCTCGACGTCGTTTTCTTAGAGCAGTGAGTCAAGGCATAAAGAAGAAAAAGCAGAAGCAGAAGCAGAAGCAGCAGCCCGCCTTCTTACATCGTTCTTAATACACGTATCTATAGAGACGGGCTTGGCGTTACGTGGACAGAGTCGAGGAGAGTCTTTCTTCTGTCGCGGAAAAACCGGGTTGAGAGAGCTCGAGAGGGGACCGTCATCGTAGTATCCTGTGCAGAGGTCGAGGAAGGAGAAAACACTGGAGAAGACGAGGAAAACGTACACAAGGAGAGAGTTCTCGGGGGCAAGTGGGTGGGAGCTGGGGAAATCAGAAACGGATACGCGGGAGGACGTCGAGGTTGAGGCAGGGTGAATTGCGGAGATTTGCAGGGACGGGAAGATAAGATGGAAACGAGGAAGCCGTGGAAAAGTGTTGGGGGGGGGAGGGGTGTAGATTAATGAGGGAGAGAGGAGTAAAGATAAAGGAAGAGCGATTAAGCTGCTAATTGGGATGTTGGTTGATGAATTTAAATTTATTAGAGACGGATTAATTGGTTTTTGTAATTGCAGGTTTTAATGTGCCGGTGAAATTCAATAAACATTAAAAGCTGCTGTAATAGCTGCTACAGTAGTGGACATAAGTTTAAGAAGACAGGACAACGTGAAACATAATTTTATGATTCGCAAATATTGTTTATATATTCGTTTTTATTGTCATTATGGTGGAACACTATTCGTGGAATATAAATTTTATTTATACTGTTAGTTATTATTAATTTTTTTTTGGTCTTAAACTTTTGTTCGCTACTGTATACGAGATCGTATAGGTTCAGAAAGTGAATAAAGCATGTTACGAAGGTCCAGCTAAGGGGTGAACCGTAAATAACGAGTAGAAAGTATCAAACACACCTTAAGAATGAGGAGAAAGATAAAATTTGTGACCAAAAAACGAATCAATTAGAGAATAAAAGGTAATTAATTTAGAAGTCAAAGAAGATGAAATAGAATTGTATTAGTAAAAAGAGAAAATACAGGGTAAAAGCGAAACGAGTGGAGGACACGAGTACTTCCGGTGTGGAAGACAGAACGCAAGAGGAAGGTGGGGCTGGAAGATTGGAAAAACTATAGATAAGGGCGAATGGCAGATAGAAGGGAGGAGCGCGTGCAGGTGGATAAGAAAGGGGTGGAGAAGAAAATAAATTGCGCCCAGCATCTGGTGATAACTGGGAAAGTTATCACACGTGCCGCCTCCTCAACGGAAGCCACCCATTCGCCGAATTCTCCGTTTCCGCCTCGACTTCTTTCCGTTGTCCGTCCGCTTGACACCGGTCACAGAGAAGGGCTGCTCGAGTGGCGGACAAATCTTCGATCGCGAACAAGAGGAAAGGAGAAAAAGACGCGAGTGTTAGGGGGAAATTCCTGGCCCTGATTTGTTTCAGAAAACTTGTTTCATAATTTATCCCCAACCCCTTTAATTCCTTGAAGTTCTACCTTTTGCTAATAATCGCTAGACTCGAGTCGGTAATCCTCTTAGAAGTTCCATAAATTCGTATGAATAACTTTAAGATGATTTTAAGGCGATACTTAAGACTGTTTAAGGTAAAATTCTTGCAACAGTTTCGTATATTTATAACACCAAAATTTTTGTAACGGTGTGAACTTAAACTCGTTTAATATTATCATAAGTTTAACGTATAGCTCTTACCTTGGTATCGTTCTTTGAAAGACATTTTCTCGAAATTATAACTTTCAAAAATCGACACCAATTACAAGGTCTCACTGCGACGAGGTAACCGCGCAGGAAACCCGATCGAAACTCACACCAAGCTTTTTGAAATCAATAAAAATCGAAGAAACAAAATTTTATCTAATAAGATTTAGAGTGAATTTCAGACGAGTTCACGTATACTCTTTTTACTTGCATAAAGTTGGGGTAAAAACGTGCGAAGAAAACTATGCTACATTATTTCCGCGTTCAAATGAAACGCCTTCTGTAACACAGAAAATCTTCTCTTCCGTTTCCAATCCTTTCGTACAGCAGCGGACAAAAACTTAAGACGAGAAAACAATGTAAAGCATAGTTTTATGCAAATATTGTATATACATTCGTTTTTGTTCTACTACGGTAGAACGCTATTTATTAATCAGCCTACGATACGAATTTTGTTTATCGTGCCATTTTTTATAAATCGATCGGTCTATTTTCGTTGGCTCTTTCTTCTTAAATTTTTGTCCGTTACTGTACAACTTTGACCCCCTTACATGCGGGAACCTGTATCATCCTCCAATCCCGATCGTGACTCAGTCGGATAACGCAGGACGAGGCCCGTGATTAAAGGGACGATTTAAATCCGTCTCCTTTCTTCCACGCTTCCCTCGCGACCTCTTTTTGCGCTACTCTAGCAGAAGCGCTAAATTATGGGAAGATTGGTGAACTCGTTCTCGCAAGGGGAACGCTCGATTCCGAGGTGGCAAGTTTCAAGCATTTTTTCGCAGCTCGCACACGCGGTTGCTCGTATCGAGAGAGCAAATGATTTATGAATTCGGTTTTTTGTTCTCGGGCACGACGAGGGGCGGTGTATCTTTTCGGACGGTAAAACCGTGCTCCTGGTGCACGCGAGCATCGCCGCGAAGATGAATGAAAGTTTGGGGCAAGTTCGACGCGTTAAGGGTAATGGATAAGCGATGGATTAATGAATCGATCGCTCGAGAGCTTCTTTGTTTAGTTTGTTTTAGGAAATTAAGCCGCCCCTCGTTTCGCTTCGCTGTGAAAGCGAGTTGATGGGGCTTCCGAAGGATTTTGCATCGGTGTAGTAATTAACGAGGATATCTAAATGTTACATTGATTGCTTAATTGAACTGCTGGAAAGCTATTGTGGTAACGCGTGGATTTTAGAATTAGTATTGAAGATGTGAGTGAGTGTGTGAGTGAGTGTGAGTGAGTGTGAGTGTGAGTGTGAGTGTGAGTGTGAGTGTGAGTGTGAGTGTGAAGGGATCGATAGAAGGGGGGGGGGGTGTTGTCTTTTAGGGTCGCACTCAATTGAGAAATGAATGGTGATAGAATTTTCGTAGCCAGCGTAGTGTGAGGAACTGTTTAACCTGTTGTGTAGTGTTTCGTCTGTGTCGTTATTTTTTTTAGTTTTATTCAAATATACGTGTATTCTTTAAAACTTTATTCATTTTTTCATCTTTCCTTTTTTCCATAACCTTTCCTGTACCATGTTTAGTATCATTATTGGCACGGTGTTATTTACTGCTGTGGCATTATTGTTACTTTGATATCGTTTGTTGACGATATTGTTCTAATAGTACATTTTTATTTGTTTCAGGTAAGTTTAAAAGTTTGCTAAGCTGCAGTTCTTCGTTCAACATGGGCGTAAGTAATTTATTAAAGAAACGTTAGATCATTTTACACAGAGGAAACAAGGTCTAGGAAAATGAAACGAGAAAGCTGAAAAGGTTCTGAAAACATGGTGTGGAGTGATATAATGCGCGGAAATGACGAAAGTGTAATATGTATATTTTCTTTGAAATCATCAGAGGCTTACTCGCTCAAAGGTACAGCAACATTATTTCCCTTTCGTCCTGGGTAACTATGCTTGTTTCGAAATTCGTGCCGCACAACTATGCGGCTTGCAAACGCGAATATAAAAAGCATACTGAATCAAAAGGCGCGCGGTATGAATATAAAAATGAATGTACAGACACTGTCAAACGTGAAAAATTCTGCGGATGCCATTTTTTTACTGAAACATGCAAATTACTTACAATCATCATATTTATCACGTCTAAATTTCATTCTTTTATCACAAACTTCAGAGAAATTTATATTTCTCGTAGTTCCCAAGTGTATGCTTACAATTATTACCGTGAAGGATCTCATTCCAATACGTTTGTTTCGTATTTTTATAAATTAATGCCTTTCTCCCTTTAAAAATCAAAATTTTAAATTCTATTTTAATTTCTGAATTCTCTTTCTCTTTGAATATCCTGTTTAAATAACTGTATAAATTAATCCCCCTCCTCCCCCCTCTTAAAGATCAAAATTAAAAATTCTATTTTAATTTTCGAATTTTCTTTCTCTTTGAATGTCCTGTTTCAATAACTGTAACAATTAATGCCCCCTTTCTTTGCAAATCAAAATCTAAAATTCTATTTTAATTTCTGAATTCTCTTTCTTTTCGAATATCCTTTCTAAATAACTCTATACATTCTAATTCCCTATTTGAGACACCCCAATTTCCACCGCCTCGATGAACAAAATTTCAATTTTCTCGCGTGTACCTAAGAACTCGCAAAAATCATCACGAGAAGTCACAACTTTCTTCCTCCATTCTTTCATTCGTGTCCTTACTGCTAATAAAATTCCCCCAAACAACGACGAATCGCGGGGCGCTTAAGCGTTTCGAAACGGTGCTCGTGCACAGGAACAAATATCCCCTGTAATCTGATAAATGTCGATGGGACAGTACCGGGGGAGGGTCACCGTAAATTCGACGCTCGTAAAATAATCATCGATATTCGACGCCTCCCTTTCGTTCTCCTTCACGATCAGATTGTGTCCAAGGATCAAGTCGAGCGTTTTACACGCGTGTTGCCGCTCGTTTGGAGATTTGCTCAACTTTGTCGCCGCGTTTCATGATTAATGTCGAACGGACGACGGATATCGCCTGGAATCGATGTTATCGTCGAACGAAAGGGGCGATAAGGGATTTCCTTTGGGAGGAGGGAGACCCAGTGTTTCAGTGGACAAGTTTGGCGATAGATATTTTCGTTCAAAGATTCAACGGATCGTTCAGAAACGTTTTCGAACAGCAATTAAAATGCACTTCGTCGATCATGTTTCGACACTTATACAGTAGCGGACAAAAGTTTATGACGGCAGAACAATGTAAGACATAATTTTATGGCTCGCAAATATTGTTTGTTTATTAATTTTTATTGTCATTATCGTAGATCACTATTTATTGATTAGCATAGAATTCGAAATTTATTTATCGTGCTATTTCTTATTAATTAGATAATTTGTTCTCACTGACCCTGTGGTTTTAAACTTTCGTCCTCTACTGTACGTATTTACATATTTACGATAAATACGTGCACGGAAGTGTGGATGGTTTTGAGGAATATTTTGCGAGCAAGAGCTAAACGAGAAATTGATGATCCGATATAGTACAGCGTGAAATTTGCATTACAATAACCACGCGATAATATTTACCGAGCTAATAAAATTAGTTATTAATTTTGTAACGTGCAATTGAATTCAATCAATTATTACGGTTAACGCTATTATTTCTATAACGTATTAACATAATGATTAACACGAATTTCCAACGGAAACCCACCATTTCATCCCTTCCTCGATACCTTTAGACACGATTCACCGAATAAACCGCGAACAAAATTTAATCAGAACCGAAGAATTCGATTCTTCGGGACTTCTCGTCCACCGATCCACTGATTCTGACCGGATATCGAGATTCGGCTCGGAACCGGATATATTCATATCGATCCTTGAACTTCGAGGATGGTGAGAGTTTCCTGTCTATAAATTCAACGGTATACGACGACCACATCGAGGGTCGGTTCCATTATTTTCTTCATCCTTTCGTGTTTTACATGCCACATAACTCGCCCTTTCTCCCGTCGCGTTCGACGCGTGAAACGCTCGCAAGCTCGAAACGTTCCGAGCGGAACTTCGCGACGACTCCGAACTTCCGTTGAGTAAGATCGTGAAAAGAGGAAACTGCTGTTAGTTGGCCTCGTTGCTTGATTTACGCAGCCCGGGTTATTGCACGAATTATGGGGAAATAAAGCGCAAGAGGTGGCTGTAGGGTTGCTGAAGGTTGCACGGGGAGAAAAAAAGAAAGTTTGGTTGGTGCTTTTCGATGTTTTATGTCTATGGTTATACACGGTTGTATACTTGTCCTGTAACGTTACTTCTGTTTCCGTTGCTTCCCTCTTTCGGGTACGTTTTATGGAAAGAGCGTCGAACGGAACGTTTATTTACTTCAAATAATCAAAAATGAGAAAACAGCACTACTCTATCTGTCTTCTCACTAGTTCTGTAATCAATGAAAAATTTAATTACTACTGCGTCGCTTTAACCGCTATTATTTTTCTCCCCTTGCAACATTTCAAAGTGATGATATCCAGAGGTGATACATTAAGGTGTGCTAACAGAAAAAGTACGAAAAATACGATGTTTCTACAAGCTGTCCAACGGCCACAAGATGAACGGAGTAAAAACAGTGGCAAACCAGTTGAAACTTCGATGGCCGATGTAAGCGTTATAATTCCGCGCGACGGTGTCGAGGGTTGAGCGTGATTACAGATTTGTCGACGATATCCAAAGGTATCACGTTAAAGTATACTAACGGAAAAAGCACGAAAAATACGATGTGTCTACAAACTGTCCAACGGCCACAAGATGAACGGAGTAAAAACAGTGGGGAATCAGCTGAAACGTCGATGGCCGATGTAAGCATCGTAATTCCGTGCGACGGTGTCGAGGGTTGGGCGTGATTACAGATTTGTCGACGATATCCAAAGGTATCAGGTTAAAGTGTACTAACGGCAAAAGCACGAAAAATATGATGTTTCTACAAACTGTCCAACGGCCACAAGACGAACGGAGTAAAAACAGTGGGGAATCAACTGAAACGTCGATGGCCGATGTAAGCGTTATAATTCCGTGCGATGGTGTTGAGGGTTGGGCGTGATTATAGATTTGTCGACGATATCCAAAGGTATCACGTTAAAGTATACTAACGGAAGAAGCACGAAAAATACGATGTTTCTACAAGCTGTCCAACGGGCACAAGACGAACGGAGTAAAAACAGTGGGGAACCAGTTGAAACGTCAATGGCCGATGTAAGAGTTATAATTCCGTGTGACGGTGTCGAGGGTTGGGCGTGATTACAAATTTGTCGACTTAATTTTTCCGCCCTCGCGTCCCTGCGACCGCCATCGTCTAAGTTTCCGTGTTTCTCGGCCGACAGACGAACGAACGAAGGAGCAAGTCGTTTCAAGGGGGGTGGCGCGTGGCAGCAGGGGTTGAATCGATCCTCTTAAAAGGAACATCGAGTCGTCGAACAGGGATTGACGTACCGGATGTCGGGTTTTTCCGGAAGGAACCCGCGCCGCTTGTGTTTTAAACGGTCCAACGGTTCCTCGGGCACGAAGGATGGTCGACAGGGGAAAGGAATGGCTGTGGAGTGACCAGGGGCAAGGGGGAAGGGCGGAGGGATGAATGAACGTATTGCGACAGGAGGGAGGGGAGAAACGGAAGATTTACGGGGCGGAGGGAGAAAGTTTGAGGGTGCTGAGAGCGGAATCTCGTGGTGATCTGATATGTTAATTGATTTCGGTGTCCGAGAAACTCGGTTCAAACTAAGGAATAGGAAAAGAGATTTAACTTTTTTGAACATTTTTTGAAATATTCCGAAATAATTTAAAAGTGAAATTGAACGCAACAAGATAAGGGTCGTAAGAACAAATCTTTCCGGGATGGCTTCTGGCGATTCAAAAATGGCGTAAAGTATTCTTTCGTGATCGAAAAATAAAGGATAGCGCGAGGTGAAAGTAAACTTTTGAAATGGTTTTGGATTACTTTTGAAGAACGTGCGAAATATGTTGGGATGGTTGGAAAAAGTGAAATGGTAGCAGGATAAAGGTTGTAAAAATAAATTTTTCGCGTGGGTTTAAATTATTTTAAGAGCGGCGCGAAATAGTCCGCGATGGAGGAAAAATAAAAAATACCGCTGGGCAGACGGTGAAAATAAATATTTCTGTGGGAGTTTGAATTATTTTGGAGGCGGTGTAAAACTTTATACGACCGTTGTGTAAATGCGACGCAACGTAACGCAGTTTTTCACGAATATATCTGATGTTTCAGTACGGTTGTATAAATTGCGTGTGGAATCGCGTGTTGAGATACGCTTTTCACTGTTCTTATTCCCTCCCTCGTTATACCGGGTGACGTAATTCCCGGTATATAAACGGTTCCCTCTCACGATTCGCGTTCGCCGACTCGGTATCACCCGAGAAACCGAATAAAAATTCAAGACAAATAAAACGAAACGAAAGAAATACAACCGACAAAATCGTAGCAAAAAAAAAACATGTAAAATAAATTAAATCACGTGGTAACAAAATGTGCCACCTATCGCCTGCCCCCTGCCCTCCTAAGATCCCTTAACCTAATCTGCTTAATAACCATAGGTTATTATTCTTAGCAATTTTTGCTAACTTTTATCGATGGAGCGATACAAATATACCCAAATCTATTTTCTCTCTCAGTTCTGCAATTTTTAATTCTGTTTGATGTATGCCTTATTCCTTGGTATATGTATATTGGAGGTAGATATACAAGAAATGTCCATAAATCTAGCGTTAACAACATACTAATCAATAAAGCCGAATAATTAACCCATATTGCGAATTATCACAAATGCATTATCATATTTCAATGCTAGGACAAAATAGTGTTAATCGATTGTTGATCTACGCTACGCTAATGTTGCGAAGCGAACGTCTTATCTCACAGAGTTTAGATTAAAGGGGTTTTGGGCACCAATCGCGTGTAGATTCCTCGTCCTCGTGTTTTTCTTGTAGACGCACACTGCATAGGTAACGCAAGCTCCATCGACAAGGGGTTGAGTCAAAGGGGGATGTTTATGGGGAAGTGCATTGCGGCTATTGGCCGGGGCGCCAGCCTGCGGTGGAGGCGAGACGACGCCATAATTGATGGTGGCCAAGTATCAATGGGGGTCGATTCGTAAGGAACAGCAGTTTTTCGCGAAGTGACGCACACGAGAAGGTCCATTGACTCCTTTCAGCCTCTCAGCATCGCCGTTCTCATCCTTACGAGCCCTCGTAAGAAACCTCTCAAGATTATGGGACTCTTTTTTTCCCTGCTTCCTCCCCACACCCCCGGTTTCCTTGGGTGGCAAGCCGCGAGCATTAATTTCGCTTTTCTCCTGGCCAGGATTTAGTTTTCGCGGTTTCACTCGGGATAATTCTCGCGATTGATGCGCTCCAGAAGAAGTCTCGTCCTCCTTTTTCCTTCCCCTCTCTCCTCCTTGCTCCCTTCGCCTCTCTAACACAACCCCGCGCGACCCTTTTTACGAACTTTCTCCGGCCCTCTTTGTTCCCGACTCGACAAAAAGCCTCTCAGGAGTATGAAGTCGACTTTTTCCCGGACGACAGACACGCATTAATTCCACTTCCCGCGATGGAACGCGACGAACGTCGATGGGGCGGGAATTTTTTCGCGCTCCGCACCTACCAGCCGGGTTTCGTCCGGACACGGTTCTTCACATGGAACGCATTCTTGTCCCTTGACCTCGAGCGCTGCGGGGGATTCCTGGAACGTCGGGAGTGCCGCGGACGCTACGTTGAATTAGGTTAAGTCCAATTCTTATGGTTTATTTGCCCGCGAGAGACGTCGACTTTGCTGCTTACGTCTGTGCGCGTTTAATCTGTGTACGTTTATTTTTTCGTTTGCTTTGGCTGGCGAATTATTGCTGGAAATTTTCGAGGTACGAGTTAACGGAAGAAGAATTGATAAGCAAACGTTTATAGAATATTAACAATTAGCTAACCGATTGGCGAGATCTCCTGTTGTTTTCCGCAACAAAGGCGTTACCGTTGGTTCTATTTACTTTTGTTATTGGTTAATCTTGAACTAGCGTTGTTCACAGTTCGTCAAATGCATTTTCTGCTTTTCCATAGTACAATTTTTAATAAATTATTAATACGCGATGGACAGCGTTCGGTTATGTGTGACGCTATGCGGTTAGCTAAATGTTAATAAGCTCCAGGTCGATGAAGCGTTAAAAGAACTAATCGAACCAGCCTAATTTCATATCTTTTCATCGACTACCAATGCGTGGTTTTAAAATTAGAGAAACCGAAGCTAATACCCAGGCGAATAAAAATATTTTTTATCAATGGTAAAAGCTTGAATGGTACAGAAAAACGTGAATTCGCCATCAGCTACGTTGGCGCTGGTATCATTCCTGAAGTTCACGCTCGCACATAAGCGAGTTCGGACATCCCAAAATGATCTATCTCGTTCGCCAACCAAATTTGCACGCCCCTGTGCAACAGCAGGCGCTGGAACGAAGACGAATCGGGCGTCACCGAACGAAACAACGGAGCCCGCGGAATGAACGGCGAAACACGCCGGCGATTGCCGATGCAAAGGCCGCGGAAACACATAAATCCGTTTAAGCTGCATCGAAGTTGGCCGTGGGAGAGATTCGAGCCGGGGACCCCATGTAAATTCCCAGCGATTCGTAAATCTAGGCAATTAAGCGCGACAAAGTGAGCTTGTCGCAGACAGAAAAAGTACTCTCCCTGCTATCCTTCTATTTTCTGGATCTTCCTGAAGTTAGCTCACTGAAATACGGTGCACAAAATTTATGAGATCCGATCAGGTTGAACGATCGATCTATGAATACTGATAAATAAATTTTCATAATTTTTAAAGCCATGCATTTTTATAGCTTGACATGGTTTGACGTTTGACAGTTTGAAATTTCTGAAATTCTATATATTGAGAATAAAATACGTCCCAAGGTATAAACAAAAATTAGTCTCTTCGAAGAAATATATATATACGAGGTCAAATTATGCGTTCAAGAGGTTCTAGAAACGGGTGAAGTGTTTACATCACGCTCTGTATAAGAATTAGACGACCCGAACTAATTGTATCTTTTTAGTCTCTTCTATTCATTCGAGTTTTGCCTTTCGCTACGCAAAGATCTAGTACAAAAGGATATACCTTCCTTTAGAAATAAACTAGTTTAATCTTCTGAAGAAAGTTATCGTTACTTCTTCCTTTTTATCCATAATCTCCAATACTTTAAATTAAAAAATTCCCAAATAGAGACTGTTTGTGGATTAAAGAATTAGGCCCAAACGGCCAGCCGATCGTCATTACCACGGGTGTTTGATTGCAGCCTTATTAGAATCCGGAAAACACTCGCAGAGAGTCCCTTCCATGTCACCACATTTTCCCCTCCTCGACGCGTTCAGGGAATATAAAACTCAAAACTTCCCTGGGCGCGACATTCAGTTACTCAATCTAACAGTCACAGTTAACAGTCACAATCACAGTTATACATTCGATCTATCACTCAATCTATCACAGTCATACATTCGATCTATCAGTCAATCCATCACAGTGTAATCTATCGCAGTACAAGCAAATAAACATACTCTACACAACTTATATAATTTTGTAATTTCCACAGTTAACTAATATAATTCCACAATTATTATTTACTCGGATGTACAACTCGCTCGATAAATTTTCCGCAAACGGCTCGATCTCCCGTAAAGATGGTGCCTGAAGAAGGTCGCACAGGATACGCCTCTCTTTCTTCGGTCCTCTTTTTATCCCGCGTGATATCGAGTGACATAATTCATGGTAAACAAACGATTTCCTCGCGCCTGACATGCGGGGAAAGCACCATTGTGCGTCCTCTTCAGCCGCCCGCTTCTTTTTCAGCCCACAGGAAAAGCTCTTTCTCGCTTATCCTCTGTGTGCCGTTCGTTTCTCGAATTGAAAGCCTCTCAGCCCGTAAGTAACTAGAAAACACGGTTTAATTTCGGTCCTCGTGGACTGTTCTGGTCATTAAGCGAGGTGATACGCGATGTACAAGCACTTTTTGCTACCTGTACACGTAGAAAACTCTATCGACTTTTTTGCACCCTCTCTTCTCTCCACGTTCTGTCCCCTCCCTACCCGCTTTGTGCCATTGTACCCGCCTCTATTTCCAATTTCTGTCCAGCCACCCCTTGGTCTGTGCTGTTTTCATCCATACCGTTCCCGGTACCTCTTGTTTTTCCCGTTTCTTGACCTCTCGTTTCCTCTTTTTCATCGCTTTTCAACTTCGCGCGCATGCGGTGCATGTGCGAGGGGTGCAATGCGGTGAATGTTATCGAGATGATTGGGAGCTGTGACAATAGAAACTCGATGGGGTGGAAAGTCAGAAGTTCAGAGGTTTGAAACTTTGTAAGGTTCGAAATTAAAAATTTGCAATTACGGAATGATAAAAATTGCGAGTAGAGAATTTAGAATTTGAGAACTGAATAGCTCAGAGGCTTAGGAATTGAAGTGTTGAAATTCGAGAATTGGAAAATTGAACTATTGAAATTTGAGAATTTGAAAATTGAAGTATTGAAATTTGAGAATTTGAAAATTAAAGTATTGAAATCTGAGAATTGGAAAATTGAACTATTGAAATTTGAGAATTTAAAAATTGAAGTATTGAAATCTGTGAATTGGAAAATTGAACTATTGAAATTCGAGAACTGAGAGATTGAAATTTGAACATTAAACATTTAGAAATTGGGGATCCGAAATTCGAGAATCGAAGATTTGAGAATCGAAAAACTGAAACCTGATAATCGAAAATGTAGGAATTGCATTTTTTGTAATTGAAAATTTAAGTTTTCTCCATGCAAATTATGTGGCGGAATCTCATGTACGCAAGCATTTTGAATACGTACTGAAACCCCGTGAATTTAATCGTCTTTTAAAACGATCTTCGGAGGCCCCAAAGCGTGAAAATAAAGCTGCTCGTTCCGGGACAACTGCAAGGGAATGGTAATAATTCACCGCTGAATAACGTCCCCGGAATTGGGCGAACTTTAAGTATTTGTTTTAAATCGATCGAGAAACTCGAGCAACTTGCTCGTGAAAGATAGAATGGCTCGCGGTTGCCCGGAGTTAGCGCGTTAGCGCGAAGCCAGCCTTCGTAAAATCAATTGTTGTCTCTGTTCGAATAGTTCCACGGGCAAACTTGAAACAGCCGATTGATTCATCTGAAACCGATCCCCTTTAACAGGTCGCTCGTCGGCTCGTCGTTAAAGAACGGTTATACATTAATCGGAAGTAGACACTGAGATGAAATTAGGATAATTAACGGGCAACGAAACAGTTTCAATTATTCTCGAGGATGGATTGGTCGCGATACAAAGAGTAACGAATTAAAAAGTGCTTTGTGCCTCGTTTAATGCAATTTATACCTGCCTTTTAATGGTTTGGCAACTAAGTTCCCATCGTATTTTTAAATTTTTCGAAAGTTTATTTTTTAATAAAAATTAATAACTAATTATTATTGCCCTCGGCTATATGTACCATCCTACTTGAGGATATTCGGCTTTGACTTATTTTGCTTACCCAACAGATTCAGGTTGTCCCTATTATTAAATACCGTTTCTGGGTCAAGATTCGTAAATTCTTAGTTTTTCAATTTTCATTAAAATACCTATGCCTCATAATCGAATGTACTATTAACATTCTTAACTCCTCGTCTCCGGAATGTTTCCCTCAAAACCCTCGAATTGATCCAGCAAGCACCCAGACCACGTTCAAAACGCGTTTACTTTAACAATTCACCGACTTTACGATCCCCATTACGCCTCGTTCGCCGTAACGATCTTGTTTGTCCAATTCAAACAGAGTAGGAGGCCTGAAATCACGACGGTACCTAAGCCACATTCGTGAAAGGGGAGGCGTTCTTGCTGAAATTTTTACGAGCCCCGAGATCCGTGCTGGGACAAACGTTTTTCGCGAGCGTCGCGCGAAAAGCGCCATTCATCTCGCGCTTTGTTTTCACCCTTTCCCCGTTTCTTCCCCCCCCCCCCTAGACAAGTTCCCCTGCCTCCTTCCCTCTCTTCGCCCCTTTCTCTGGCTGATCTGAGTGGCAAAAACTGCCAGGGTTACAGATTCTTTCCCCGGTTGAAATCCTGTCCGCCGCGATTACATTTCTCACTGTTAACGTACTTCCGGCGCGAGCGAGTGCCGCAAACACTCGGAAGTGTGACTTTATCGGGGGGAAAGTGAAGCGTCTCAGAGTGGTCTAAGTAAAATGGAGCAAACGATAGGATGGTTTTCGAGGGACACGATCGTTTGAGCTTGTGTGTTGTTTGTCTGTTGAATGGCGTTGTTTTACGAACGTTCTGGTTCATTTGTTCGGAGGAACTTTAAAATTGATAATTTTAGGATGTGGGATTAATACTGTGCTGTTCAATCTTCGAGATTTAGATTTGAAGGTTTGGACATGTGATAGTGTATATAATATATGTAGAAAAAGATCTTGAGATTATTATTCTTTTCTTTTTATTATTTTTATTAATACAGTTGGTAGCAAAAGTATACAGTACACAGTAATTTCTAACCCAACTCTGCCACGCAACTCTATGTTTAATCCTCAACACTTTATACAACTCCTCAACTCAATTTCTATTCAACGCTAATCTTTTTCTCCTTCGAGGAAACCCTTATAGACTTTTCCCTTTCTTACCCCTCGCTATTTTCCCGACGAGCCTTGCCTTCGTCTAGTCGACCCGCATTTTCACTTTTCTGATCCTTAAAACTATTATGATACTACATATATAATATAAAAATTTGCATGCTTAGATATTTAAATTAGTTCTTAGATATTTAAATTAGTTCTTAGATATTTAAGTCTGATTAGAAACGAAACATTTTGGACACACCACATTGTCACAGTGTACTCATTAAACGACTTAATTCGTTCAGATGGAAACGGTTAGCTAACCGAAAAATAGCCACAACTTTCAATCACGCTCCAACATTTTTAAAATGTATTTAGAGTTGCACAAAAATTCGTTCGCCAACAGAACACACTAATTTGCCTGAAATCGTTCTAAAAAATGTTTCAACTACTCTCTGATACACCTGGAACCCCTAGAAGCTTGCCGAACGAGGGATGATTTCGACTTGCTCGGCAAAAATGTACAAGCGTCTTTGAAGAAACGAATTAGGAGGCCCATTAGGATGAATCTCGGCATGATTCGAGGAACTCGAGGAGTTCTATGCCATTGTCCGCCGGCGTTATCGATTTCCGCGGCCGCAAAAACTGATTCGCTGGATACACAAATGGCGTCCGATCGAAGACACCGACCGCTATGCGAGGGAGGGAGAGCAGACGAGATTGATGGTACGTAACCGCAAAGAGAATCGTCCCGAGATGAATCGGAATTTCTCGCGTCTCACGCACTAAGTAGCCATCGCTCACGCCCCGCGACCATGGAAAATCTTTCGCCAGGTTGGAGCCCATCACGATGACGTAGGTTAATCTTACCTACTGCGTTGCGAGAATTCCCCTTAGCCTAGAGAACGGTGAAACGAAACGCGGATGACGATATTGCGGGGATGAAACAGAGGGTTTCCTTGTCGGTTACGCTTTTGTTTTCTCCCTGTTTTCGCTTTTGTTTTCTCCCTGTTTTCGCTTCTGTTCCTATTCTTCCTTTGATTCCTTTAATTTCTGGGATTTGTTTTATTTCGACTCTACTATTCATTTATTTATTATAATATTTATTATTAAATTTATACAAATATATATGTTTAAATAAATTTCTTCTATCCTTCGAAACAATCACTATCCTATTCTACATTAAGAATATTTATTAATATATAAATAAAATAGCTTATTAATATAAGAGTTTAAAATTAACGTAAAAATGTCGTAATCGATAAAAAAATGTTTATAGAATAACGATTAAATTTATTAACCTCGATAGATTTATGTTTCTTCGTGTCTTGTATTTTCACGCATTCTCACTTTAAATCAACCGTCAATCCCTGTACACCGCATTTCCGCACCTTTTTCTTACCGGCATCCGGAAAGGAAACGAAACATGTCGTCGCCCCTTCCAATTCACGAATCCCAACCCCCAACACGAATTTCGTGAATTTTTAATCGACTTTCGCGAACGAACTTTCAGTTCGACCTGGCAGAACTTTCGTTCGAAAGAGAAGTAAGACTACGTGGACACGCGAGAGTTCGACGTATTTTTGACGGTAGACTGACTGTTCCCGGGTAAATTGACAGTTTCGGCCTGGTTGGCCACCAGTTCTGAATAGTTCTCCGCGCAAAACCGCAGAACGAATACCGGCACCGTTACGATCGCTGCATCAGTTCCCCAGAAATGTACTTCCGGCACGTCCTTCCGGTTAATCGGACAGTTTCGGAATTCGTTCCAAATAGTTGTCGTTCCAAATAGTTTCTCGGGTCACTGCGACCCGGTACGATTTTCGAAAATCGAAAGCCCGGCTGAAAATCGTGCGCGACTCGTTCCCGCTGTTCCACGAACTTGGCCGAAACTCGCTTCTGCCGTCGTGGGGGTAGGGGGAAGAGGGGGGAAGAGGGCGATTTCGCGAGTTCGTGTTGAACAAAACTGGAAATCTAGGAAACGGGGTAAGATGGATCGTCGGAATCATATAGCACGAGGAGCTCGTATGCTAACCGTATTGGAGTCTTCGGCAAAAAGGTGATGGAGCGAAAGAAAAATATCGAAGCCGACGGAGTTTCAGCGAGGGAACACGGTTAAACCGTGAAAGGGAGCTCGGAATCGAGTTGCGTGAAAGACGAAAAGGTGATAAAAGCCCCCGCGAGCCCGAGCGAAACAGTTTTTAAAACCTGAGAGACGGGGTCGGAGAATTTTTTGAACAAACTCAGAGTTGACCTACGTAGGTGGCGAACTGTACGAAAATTGTGAAAGCTTGCGAGCTGCTCGGTCGACTCGGTGACTTCGAAACTCGAAAGCTCGAGGTACAATGAATATAGAATTGAACCGTAAAGATTTCGCGTATACAGTAGCCGACAAAAGTTTCAGACTGCAGGACAATGTAAATCAAATCTTTTATGATTCGCGAATATTGTCTGTACATTCATTTTTATTCTCAATACGAGAGAATATTATTTATCGATTAGCATAGAACGCATGCTTCTTTTTTTAAATCAATCAATTTATTCTCGTTGACTCTTTAGTCTTAAACTTTCGTCCGCTATTGTAATAGCTTGAGCGAGAATGACTTTAAAACTTGTGAACTCGATTTAGAAAGTCCTTCAAACTGCTTGTTTCCCTACCTCGACGTACCCCTTTTCATTTCGTTTCTCGTAAAACGAAAAGACAAAAAGAGAAGAAAATTAACGAAACAGAAACTGAATGACACTTGCATCAAATATTTCCAAATCTCTCGACGATCAAAATTCGCCTTACCCAAAATGAGTCTCCGTAATATCGGTTAACCGTCGACTGGACGATTTTCCAATTTTGTCCAGGGACGCTCGGTCGTTTCGCGACGTGTCGTCGACGAGCATCGTTTACCGACTCCATTTTACCGTCTGGACCACGTGAGCCCGGTTCAGTATCGGTAGAAATGAAAATTCGTGGAATCCTAAACGCTCCGATATTTTTATCGTGCTGTCCAGCAATGGAGATTAACCCTTTGCGCTCGAGAGCCGACTCGTAGTCATCCAATATTACTAACTTGAAAGATTTTCAAATGTAACATATTTAACACTATTCCTACCGACACTTCACGTACACTTATTCCTACCACGACATTTCCACGTAAGACAGACCACCAATTTTTCTCAAAAAATAAACAATGAAAAAAGAAGTGAATATTGAAAAATGTATTATACGTATATTTGAGAAAAAGTCTAAAGTTTAAAGGCGTTTCAATCACGTTGCATCGATGAAATTTTAATCAAAATCTTAAAAACGGTCATTTGACCGGTTGTGGTAGGAATAGTGTTAATAATGTTGAGGGGTTATGTGGAATAACTGATGAAACGGAAAAAGGACTATATATTTATTAGCAAGAAATAACGATGGTGTCTACACGACTGGCGCACTATATAAATAGCAAAAAATCGAGGAACGTGGCGACAGCGCAAACATATTATACCTGTCCACCGTCCCTAAACCATTTCGACAAATAAAGTTTTGAGGTGGAAATAATAAAGTTTCATACCTCAACAAATAAGATTCACTGGTATTGAATTTCATTCGGTTTAGCTAAGCAATAGACTAAAATTTACTTATATAACAATCTAACCGTTTGAGTTTGAAAATCTACAAAATTATCTATACTAATTAATAAATAGTGTTCTACCGTAATGGCGATAAAAATAAGTATATGAACAATATTTGCACACCATGAAACTATGTTTTGTATTGTCCTGTCGTCTTAAACTTTTGTCCGCTACTGTATACCATATACGCGTGTTACAAAATTATTTAGTCTATAATAATTTAGAACAGTGTTGTATAATATTTTAGCGCCCGTGAATGATATTTCAAAAATAATGTGGGATCATAAAATCCTGGAAGAAGTGTGTTCGTTGCGAAGGTGAAATATTTATTTGCCATCATCATTCGAATAGGGGGCGAAAAATAGGGGAATCGTGATGACGGCGAAAATTGCGAATGCATGCGGTTAAGTTCCCGATGCAAAACGGCGCATAAATATTCGGTCGATCAGCGTGTCGTTTTTAATTGGCCGTGATTGGCGCGTTCCTCCTCGTTTACGTATCACCACCGACTATCGATAAACCTCGATTTCAGCGTGCCACGCCGTATAGGTTGCACGTGTTTAACGTTCGTTGTAGGGGAACGAACATTCCACAGGACGTTCCGATACAGAACGATCTCATTTTTCAGTCCACGGGAGGCCAGCGACGAACAACGATGGTGTGAAACGATTTTCAGCTGGATATTTGGTTGGAACGATTGTTAAATGATGGAAATTTCGAACGTTTAGGTACTTTAATTGCAATTTTCTGAATGAAGTTTGACATAGCAGTTTGTTTTACAAAAGGGGGATAATACTAAAAATATGTCGAACGTTATTTTTGTTTAATTTTTGCCGGATAAAAGGCGGTAATAAAAACATATCATTTTGATTGAATCACATTTGTATCAATTTGTTAAGAAAGATTTTATTTATACCATTCGCTTTGTCCATCATCGAGCAGTGTTCATTATTATGTTTCATTATTGTTACTTCGAAAATGCGAAATGTTTTTAATTATTATCACAAAGCAAGCTCAACGTTTTATTTTCGCAATACCGCGTATCTGAAGCCGTATAAAAGTATTGTTAAAGGATGAAATGGAATTAATTTCTGCATAAACAACAAAACAATTTCCGCTGTGTACGCCTTTTCCGCTTCCTCGTTTATTCTTCCTCGGTTAATAATTTGTTCGTTCAGATTTAATCAATGTTCGATGGAACATTAAATACTACTTGAATTCTTGGTCGTTCATTTAGCTGCTCTCGCGAGCCGATTTATTCAAAAGAAAATCGCTTTAATTATCTCACACGTTATTCGATGATAAAAAGCCAACCGTTGCGTCCTCGTATATTATTAGAGAGAAACGCGTTTACGAACGGTTCGAATGATTTTTACTCCGTTCCGATGATTATTTTCTGAATAATTCGATTCTCTTTCGCCTACGTTGCACAAACAACGATGAAAAGGAACGATATTCAACTTACTAAATAGATCAAGTAATAGTCTAAGTTAATCATTGAACGAATTTTCATAATTTCTAGAAGTTAAAGTTAAAATCAACTAAGCCAGTTAAACGGATAAAGTATAGAAACTAGAAAGCTAAATTTTTTTTCATTTCCAGTACCTCGATATGTAAAAATTTTGAAATTCAAAAATTCGGGAACGTTTAAAAATTCGATGAATTACAAGATCCAAAGATTTGAAAATTAATACGTCTGAATTTCAAAAGCTTGAAGATATAAAAGTTCGCGGTTTCGAAGACCAAAAAATTTGAAAATTCAGAACTTTTTTAAGGATCCAAAGATTTTTAAAGTTAGGTATCAAAAATTCTGAAATTTCAAACGTTTAAAATTCGAGAGCTTGAAAATTTGAAAGCACGAAAATAACACAAGATCTAGATGAGCATTTGTAACTTCGAACCGCAAGCAGTCCGTTCTTTCGTAAAGGGAGCCGAAGAGAAGGATTGGTCGTTCCACGAAGTTGCACCATTTACACCTGGAGAACCGGTATCCGGCGCCAGCAAGCACGCTCGCTATCATTTCCCAGCGCCTAGCCGCCTTGTATCAGCGATTAGTCTAGCGACAAAAAATCGGGCACGCCAATGAAACGAAATCGGCGATCGCCGCGTAATTTCTTGCCGCGTACACGCTCGATACTACAGTAGCGGACAAAAGTTTAAGACTAGAGCACAATGTAGAACATAGTTTGATGGTCTGCAAATATTACCTGTGCATTCATTTTTATTGTTATTATGGCAGAACACTGTTTATTGATTAACACGGAATGCAAATTTTGTTTATCATGCTTATTCCTTATAAATTAGTTAGTTTAATTTCGTTAGTTGACTCGTTTGATCTTTACCCTTAGAGTACGGAGTCAATTTCATAACATAAAGGACGGAGTGGGGTCACTAAAGTCCCCCACACAAAAATTGTTTTGTTTCGTTTATAAGTTGGCATATTAATATTACAAAGACTGTTAGTAAATTAAAAAACGATATAGAATGCCACTAATACGTTTTTATACAGGATTTAACATAAAACTCGACCACCTAAAGGAAAAAAGAGCTAAAGAAATTATTTACGAAGTTGTTAAAGAAAAACTAATCTTGGGGTACTTAAAGTCCTCCACTTCGTCCTGTAAGGGTTAAACTTTTGTCCGCTACTGTACGTGGAAACCTATAACGAGCCGCGCACAACCGTTTTCCCCCCGGGGAGTTATGCCGGAAAAACAGCTGGTACCTGTTCGACGGCTAACGTCTAATGGGTTGCCGTGGAAAAACAAGAACTCGAAGTTCGCGTGGACGATTGCTCGGTGTAGTATGAAATTAACGTGACACGCGACAGCTGCGCGAACGATCTCGCGTTCTGCTCGTTCTATCCTGCCTGTCGTATTTTCTGCCGCCTCGTAAATGAAACACGGCTTTTACCGTACTCGATGACAGGCTCGATGAGTCCTACGGATTTCGGTTTAACGAGTTAATTGGCTGCTAACGAAACAGGTGTTAGGCGCCGCGTTACACTCGGGGAAGCAGCCTAACGCGGCGCTTGTAGTTCGCTTAACCGATGTGAGTGACGAATCGAGCGAAAGGCAGAATTTTTAGAATGGAAATTAGGGGGATTAGAATTTAGAAGTAACCTGTATGGGAACATTGTATTGTGCGTACAATTAGTATGACAGGATAGAAACGAGGATTCTTCGAACATGCAAAAAATTGAAAGGAAGATTTGTAATTCCCTAGGATCATATGAAAACTGAACGGCGGAATATTAACCCTTTCGCGACGGCGCACCTGTACCATGCTTCGCCACCATTTGGCGAACTAAATGCTTGTACTAGCTTTATTTTGTCTTCGTTATTGAAATGAAACAATAATATAATTATGACTTTAATAGTATTTATTACATATTATTATTCAATAGATAAATACACAATCCAACAATGCTTCATTTCTCTAACAATAAAATCTGTATTGTATACGGTTAGACTGCCGTATATATACGGCACCCGTCGTGAAAGGGTTAACTTTCATTCGGTTCCGTGTATCGTGTTCTTTGCTACCCTACTATATTCGCTTGAACTTTCCAAGGAAGTCCTCAGGGTCGCGCTAATAGGATTACCGCTTCCTGTATGCCCCCTAAACAGTTCACCTCGACGAAAACAACGCATAAAACCAAAACCACCCCTAAATGCGGCCATCTCTCCCGGCTGCTTCCACTCACCACCGCCCCATTCCTTCCATTCCCTTCGTCCCCTTCTTGCCCTCCCCTTCTCCGTGTACCCCTCTGCTCGCCCGTCTCGTTTCTCTTATTTTCATTTCCCATTTCTCTGCGCCCACCCCCTTAACCCGCGACAGAGCCGGCAGGAAAGCGGAGAGGCCGGTCACGAGTTAAGAAGAAAATTGCCTGCAACTCGCAGTCGCACCGCGCCCCTAACCTAACCCGGGGCCGGAGCTGCTTCCGCGGAGGCTGTCATAAGTTACAAACAATTTTATCCCGGCCACCCTAACCGCCACCACCCCCGTATCGCGTGTCTCTCCGCTTACCGCCGCGCTGATCTGCATATCACCCTCTCACTCTCTTAACCTGTCCCCTTTCCCCACCCTCCCGCCTTTCTCGGCGTGTATACGTCGCCGTTCCGCGTTTCTTTGGTCCCGGAAGGCGTGACGGAGAGAGGCGAGGGCGAAGACGGTGGAAACGAAATTGCCTGCAACTCACGACAGCCTGCCCCGGGACACTATGGCCGTCTGGCGCGATAAAACGTTGCACCGAATGCCGGGAACCGTAACGGCGGGATTTTCGTGGCCGTCGACGGACGCGAACCGTAACGCGTTCATGGATCATTTCGGAGAGTGCATTTTTGGGAAATTTTCGGGCTGTAATGCGCGCCGCCCGTTCCGCCCCGGTGATAAATGTTGCTCTATCCTGATGGGGTGAGAGGGGCGGGGAGGAGCGCGGCGCCAGGCGATACGAGGCAGAGACGGCGAAGAGAGTACGGGAATTTTGTGTAACGGCGGCTAATGCGAAATTTAAGGCTGCGCGAGGCGAAGGCTCGAGGCTTGATGGATAGCGTTTAGGATGGAGTGACAGAGGCTGAGTGTTTTGCGCGGGAAACTGATTTTACGGGATAGAGTGATGTTTGGAAAGGGCGAACGCTTGAAGTTTATTCATTTTTAGTTAATTATTAGGTGGTCCGTGAAAGTATACAGCGCGTATCTTTCAACGCGTTACACGCGCATTGTTCGAAAATACCGTCATAATATAACTTGCAAATTCTTAGACAAATTCAAATGTTTATAGAAGTAAAGAGATGGAATTTAAATACAGATTCGCTTCACCCCCTAAATTTTATAACCTGCAATTGACCTTAGATATGTATTTTATACGCTTCTATGCATCGAGTGCGCTTTATCATTTCTCGTGCATTAAAATTTCCCATAAATTCTGCTTACGAACGACTTTCCGCTTTATTCGTGTTCCTCTCTTTTTCCGGAAAAAAAATGAACTTATTTCTGAATCCTGAAAACAATTTTAATTTTTTTCGAACGCATAAATCCTTCAGAACCGTGAGAAATCTTTCTTACACCCTAGCTTTCGCTCGCCTAATTGGTACCTTCTGCTTGGAGACTATCGTAACGTTTCTCGGTTAATCTCGTCCAGAATTTGTCCGGGTGGCTTCGCGAAAAAAAGTCGCGGAAGCGTCTGACGGGCGCAGGAGCAGGGCTTCGCGGCGTTATTCCCCCGAGACACGAGGGCTTTCGCGTTAGTTAAGATCACAGAGTTGACTGGAGGATTAACGCGAAGTCCGCACGGATCCCCCGGCGCTTTGAGTCTCGTGAAAACTGAACAAGCACGCTAAGCCGAGCGGATGAGTCCGGCCGGCGCTCGGGTCTATCAGCCGGATCGATGCCCGACTTCCGGAGACTTGAATGCCTGGCGAGCAACGCAAGTCCTTGCGTTGACAAGCTTGCCGAGGGCAGCTGTTATGTACTCGATCGATTCGCGTCAACACGTTCCAAGTTGTTTATTTATTTTTTTTTTTCCTTAATTCTGTCTGGTAGTGAGCAGAGAAAGTTGTGAGTAAATTTCGTAAGAATAAATACAATTTATTTATAAAACTTGTAGAAATAATATAGGAAATGTTCTATAAAATGTAGAATGGAAGATGGAATTCAGGTGTGAAAAATAAAAGTGAAGCGCTTAAAATATTAATAAAAGTATATTTAAAAGAATTTAACAAAACAACTTAAACGACTTTACAACTTAGCAACTTTAACACTCTTTCTACGTTCACAATCAAAACCTTTCTTCTACGTTAGTCAAAAGCTTTCTGCCTCGCGCTCGCATTTTCCCCGTCATATATGTAGAAAACAATTAATAAAAGATTATATATTTTAAAATAGTACAAAAGAGAGTTAGGTTACAATTACATGAACATTGCGCACGGAAAGAACAAAGGATGGACGTCTTCTGTCAAAAAAAAAGCATTTCGTGACAAAATCGTTTTTACAACGACTCCGTTTCGCTCGCTAACGATCTTCTGCCCTCCGCGCAGGTAGTGCCGCCCCACGAAATAATTTCGCCACTAAACCTTCATAATCTTAAATCCTAATTAGTATAAATAAAACTTAATAAATCTATGGGTAATTTCTGGCTCCTACATATATTCTTCCAAACACTCGTTTCCTTTCATTCTAATTGTCAACCTTTCTCACTCTACGCATTCGGTCGCGACCACCCAGAATTTCTCAGTCACACTGTTTTCCAAAGTTCTCATCTTTCACGCCTTAGAAACATTCGAGCCCAAACATTCTGCGTTCGCACGACAATCGCCAAACTCAAGTACTCTTCAGACTTTCCCAAACTCGCATCCGCTCGATCGCATTCCTACAATAATGGAACGGTAATTATGACAAACGTTCTCTAAGACTTCATCCACGATGACTACATAAGAAAGACTGAGGGTGAAAAGAAAAAAAGGTCGCTAGCACCCCTGGTGCCCCCTCCACGGAGACCTCGGTCCAAGAGGCAACGGCTTCTGATGCTGCGCTCGCCCAGGATCATCGTTACACTCTAACAAAACTGTTAACGGTAAAACACGACGAAATATAACATACAGTGCGCGACAAAATGATAGCACAGCCCATGATTTACAATGTTTCTCAAGTTACTTCAAAGTATATGTCGGCAAAAAAAACATCGTACAATTACAAGTCGAATTTGATTTTACAGGGGAAGGTTAATACTATACAATGCTATTTACATAAATATCGGACAAATGTTACTATCTATGGAATATCAATATGGATATTTATGCATTTATGAGAGAATCAAATGTGAAAAAAAAAAAATACAAAATTTGTAAAACATGCAAAAGCATACTACACTCATGGCAAGCATAACGCACGTTGCGTATTTAGAGAGTGAAACAAATTTTTGTTTAGGATCGATTTCTTCAATTAGATTCACGAGAACGCGAATTTGTATAAAATCCACAGTCTAGTGATAAGTATTTATGATCCACGTTTCTTGAGATTAATCGTTGAGTGTTCGATGGTAAACGCTTATAATAATTTTAAGTCTTCGGTAGATTTTTTTTATACGAACGACAGAGTATCATGGAGTGATTCGTTGAGTTAATTTCCGCGAAATATAGCGAAAGTGAAAGTTATTACGGGTACGGTTAACTGGATTTTATATAGCTTCATTATTGGACATCGTCAGCGTAACAGCTACCCATTACGTTATTTTGGTAAACGATCCTCCACTTATTTCCAAGAATTCTGATAGAATTCCGTATCAGACGCGAAAAAGGAACGAAACTGGTTCGCGATCGAACACGACAATCCCAAATAAATTACGTACAGGTATACACCAAATATGTCAACTTTAAACAGCTTTGAGGTGCCCATCAAAGGTACCGACAAGCAGAAATAAAAAAATTTATTTTAGTTTACCAAATTTTCATTAAATTCAACGATCATTGATACAGCAATGTGTTTGTATGCATTTGTAGGAACCTTAAATGTACAAAGCACTTGTTGCAATACATACAGAATAAAATTTACATAAAAGATACACATAGAATAAAAAAAGTACACAGAATTTGCATAAAAATCCACATTTTAATCATTAACATCTAACATTTGTCCCTACGAAACATTATCTTAGCATCTGTTGAATTTTAAACAACTAAAAGTCGCGGAGATGCGCTAAAGGCTACGTGTGTTAGGGATGGGCAGCAAGGGTACTTAAATTCCTCTGAATGACTACCTTTATTCTTTACTGGTTGTCCTTACACTCCTAGGGTCGGGGGTCGGTCCGAAAATTACCTGCCCCCGACCGGCACACTTTAAGGTGGGGAGGTACAAATTAAATACTGCTCTTTTCCCAAATCCGACAGCATCGTTAAGTTCCTCTGTTCGTTAAGAAGAGTCGCGATTTAAACACAGCAGAAGAAAGCCTCGACGACAATAAATTTCCAGCGATAGTCCTACGCATTACTCCCGGAGCTGTAACCATCCTTCATCGTCCCATATCAATTACCGGCGTTCAACTCCTTCATCCTTCACGCGGCCGTGTTTCTATCATAAATTCAGCGCGGTATCGCGAGCGCTGTAGCCGGCTCGCCTAATTGCGCAATAAGGAGTGGCGGTCGCGCGTAAATTAGGATAATAAAGCGGGATACCTGGTGGACACTCGGTTTGTAATTACACGGGGGAGGGCAATTTCTGAATTAGCCGGCGGAGTCCGACGGTGCCGCTGCGGCCGTCGGAGCTTATGAATTACAGACCGGCTCCTGAATTTCGTTCAACGCGTGTTAACGATCACCGAGCCCGCGTGGAAGCGGCGATTAATCGGTGGTGCGAGTCCTGCATAAAAATCGCGAACGGTCACCGCTAAAATCTGGGAACGACTTGATTTCCGCGATGAAGCATGCCCGTATTCGATTAACCTTTTAAATGCTGTGGGCGTATATATGTGTTGTATTCCCGGTGAGAAGAAATACCGTAACACGAGGTTTATTTAAAAAGTTTATTCTTAAGAGTGAGGTCGAGCGGGGACTGTCGTGGACTGAACTCTAACTGCCGGTGATCTGGAATCTGATACCTTTAAATGTTAGGAAAAGTAGAGTGGTAGGGATGAGATAGGATGAGGAAAATTTGGAGTTCAAGGGGTACGGATGAGTTAGCGGCCAAAGGACGTGGATGAGTCAGTAGAAAGTGAGGGTTCAAGCAGTACAATGTTTGGAATAGGATGACTATTGGACGGATGACTGTTGCGATAGGATAGTTGATAGGAAGGAACGATAGGAATCCAACATATGCGTCTGACAGAAGTTGGTCGTAGGAACTACGAACGAAAATATGCGTTTGACAATTCTTTCGATGTTTCGCTTACTGCAACGCGATTGCCAGAGTACAAGTAACAATATTCCGTCTCCAACGATAGAGCACCGTCCCTTCGAAGTACTTAGGCCAAGAGTATTCAGCGCTGAAAGGGTTAACGCTAGATTTACGGATATTTCTTGTAGCATATATACATCATATAGAATTTGAAATTGCAGAGCTGCAAGGGAAATAGATTTGGGTATATTCGTGTCAGTCCATTAATAAAAGCCAACAAAAATTATTAGGAATGATAGTAATTGTTTTTGCAAATTTTGTTCATAAAGTTCCGTGAATCTAGTTCTAATTGGGGCGAGTAAGTTCAACGTTTGATCCGGCAGTATCTCGTGATTCAGAGGTATCGACTCGTAAAAATAGCCGGATACAGCGCGAGGAAGCAAGTATCGAGGTTAATACGTCTGTTGGTCGGGTCTGGATTAACCCTTGAAGGGATTCTACGGCGGTCCTTTTGAATTGCGCTATAAATTTCATTGCGACCGTCTTAAGAAGGTTTACGGCGAAAGGTGGTTTTATCGTTACGACCGAGGTGCTAGTGCTTTTTATAAATAATAGCTTCTACGGGAGGAACGATTTAATGACAGAGTATTGTGCAGTAATGCGGTTAGGTTCTGGTTAGGTTCGAGTTAGGTTTTAGGGTTACAATTTTGCCGTATGGCTGGCTATCATACTCGCATCTACTCAAACAATCCTGCTTATCGCAACAGACATCCTCTCAACAGTGGTCTCTTTCCATATATTTTGCCGCTTACTAATAATTCGTCCATATCCTATGATATCTAAGTCGCTCGTACTCTTTGAACTCTAAATTTTCTTCACCTTATCTCATCCCTACTACTTCGTTTTACCTATTCTGAAAAGGACTATAACGAAACCCAAAAAGGAGACTTGTCCTAGAACAGCCATATCGTTTAGTTGTATTAAATCTGATTAGCCTCGCCATACAAAATTTTTCTCTTAAAAATTCCTCACGCGTTGCACTCATTCCTGCTACCGGGAATGCAACAGTTTCTTATCGATAAATAACTGTGAATAATTGATTCCTCGTAGGAAACTCGTGGCAAAAATTGCAATCGTTGGCTTTTACAGATATTAGCCCTTCGACTCAATTTAATGAATTACAATCCGTAGGTTCGCAGAAAGAAATTGCTTAAGTCATTTCATTCGATTCTTCTTTAGCAAAAATTTATCTCGTGATCTCGCAAGATGCTGTGAGTAAATGCTTAATAATAATAAATAAAATTTATTTAAACAACAACTATTGATACTATAACACGACGAAATATAACATAAATATTAAACACACTGAAAATCTGCAACACACTCTCACTTTCTCTTTCTCTATCACTATATCAATATTTCTCGTTACTATGATTGCTGTTATCACACTGACGGTCTTTTTATCCATTTCACCCTCTCGCTGCTCTTTCGATCTATACTATACATATACAAATCACATAGATCACACTTCGCTACACTCATTCCACAACACGAGCCTTAATGTCTACTCATAGTTTATCATACGCTTATCCTTCCATACGAACATTATTGTCTCTCCTACCCCATACTCTATGATAACCACATTACCACAGATGCTACTATCTAAAAGTTGCATTCTAATTTCGTTCGCCTCGAATTCATGTTTACACGTTCGACCGTTCCAATGGCGATACAATTCGTTCCACTTGTATGATTTACCGCGTCGGAGTACACTTCAATTTACGCGGCGAGGCGCGATAAGCGTCACGGCGCCCAGCGTCGCTGCCCGAATCGCGACACACTCGCTCGGTCGTGTTTTTCAGAGGAACGAGTTTCCCTTCGATGGAGTACGATCGTCGATCACGGCTAATCTTGAACGGCGGAGCTCGTTCTTTTCGTTGATCTAAATTAAATTAATGTTATGAATGATGTTGTCGATCTGCTGCGTGATTCGAATGAAACATGTGGATCGCAAATTGAAGTTTGAACGTTGAAAAATTTACTGTGGATGATATTGGTAATAGAGAATCTTGAGGTACTTTATCATTGAACGAAGCTTTCATATTTCAATATCATAAAAATCTTATTTATAGTAGTTCGCTTGTTTTATCGAGAATTATGATAATTAGTTTTCGATTTTACGATTATTAGTAAACTATAAACTTTTATGGATTTATAGAAAAGAATACACGATCAATAAGATCGATCAATTTGAAATTTATCGTCTGTCGAGAAACAAATATCATACCATCGATGCAAGCACTGCTATGTTCCACCGATATGAATAAATTACTAGACTAAAGATAATTCTTTAACCATAAATACGCAACATAAATTGAAACAAGCAAACCTTTCAAAACATTTTTTCCGAAAAAATTTATAGACTAAACACGGTAAAAGCTTTAGAGCCGATCGATAGCAGCTCGAGCAACGGGTGATCGATTAAAGCAAGGAATAAACACTGTTGGAGGCTGCGAGCTCGCTGGTGGACGCAATGCAAACAATCATCGAGTGCCTCGAACACCACTTAATCCCGAGTAATCCCTGATTCCGGTCACGCGAGCCTGCACTCCACGTAAAATACTATCGCCCGTTGTAATTCACGCGAACGAGATAGTTGTAAGGGGTTCCAGGATAGCAGATTAGAAAATATAAATCCTGCCTGTCGGCCATCTTGAAACGAGCTACTCTATTGTGTTCGTTCAAGGCCTTCGACCAAATAAAAGTTTATCTACGATCCACTTTTCGTTTCTATGCAACTTGGTATTGGATTGTCGTTTAGAAATTATCATCTTTCGTTATTTGATTAAATTAAGGTTGAGGATTGGGCTAGTTGCTGTTGGATACTATTGAAATAATAGTATAAATAGTTGTACAGATATCAAGCGGAAATATATACATTTATTATGCTCAACGTAGAATATTTTGTGTGGATTAACCCCTTGACATACGAATTAAATGGAACTTAATGCGACCGAAAAATACCATTTAATTTCGCTCAACTGAACGGTTACGTGAAGGCTGAGAAAGAGTATATTTTATTTTGAAATTTGAATTTTTCATTCAGATTTTCTTCTTCTGTCCAATTCCATTCATCGTCTGCTACATCAGAATCATCACTGCTTGATATGGGTCTTGCACGTTTACGAACATTTTGTAGGACAAGGCTAGCTTCACTTGAACTATCACTTGAATAGTCAAGGGTATGAACACTTCGATGACTGGTGTCAATCTCATTACCATCACTAGAGTAACCAATTGTACCATCATCGTCACTTTCATATAATGCATCCGACTTATACATTTTACAGGGATTATTTATAATCTTTACTAAACTCAAATATTGTCTTCATTCACCGTGCGAGACTTCTACTAAACTGAATGTTACTTTCAGTGTGTTTCTTCTTACGTGTTCGATGCTTTTTTGTTCTTGAAGTTGAGAAGGTGATAGGCTGGACCATCTCGAACGTTGTAAACAAACAAGAATCGACGCACGAGTGAAGCAACTATGTAATCTAATTGTATACTGCACGGCGTCCGCCGTAAAAAGCGCTTGACAAGTCTGACTCGTCAAAGTCTACAGTGGTCCGTAAAATGAATGACGAGCCAGACTCGTGATTGTATGTCAAGGGGTTAAAGGTATATGTATATTTTCCATTATAGGTGTAGAAATGTTGTAACAACAGAGTATAGACGTAGTGTTAAACCCAAAAATTAATATTCGAACGATTTTTAAGTTACATTAATAGAATTAAATTATACGTATCTTTTTTCATTTAATTAACAAGTAAAAATAACACGAATTACGAATAATAATTTCGAATAGTTTAAAATCACCATAATTCGGTGTAAAATTTGTATATCGAATCCAGTGTGATTTTATAAAAAAAAATAACACTCCTCGCTCCCTTCGTGACTGTACAGTGCCACCGGGACAACTTCCAACCCTTCTCCCAGGGAATATTTCCACCCTGCGCGAAACAATTTTTCGGAGAATTTCGCTCGTGATCGGAAATATAGAAATACAGTGGAATTCCTTGAAACCCGGTAAGAACCTCCTAGAGAACGATATCGTGCGTCGTCTAACGTTTCGAACGATTTTGCGATTCGCGTACGATCCCAGCCGCACCGGAATTTCAATGAGAATTCGAACGAAATCGAGGAAGAAACTGTTTTGTTCGACACGCGTGTGTCGTTCTACATTTTTCAGGAGGTGTACAATGATTCGATGAGAACATTGCTTAATACGTGAACAATCGCGGCCATTTTCACCCGATTTTCACGTTCGGTTGTAAAGATAAAAATCTTCTATCGACTTTCCCACGATACGAACGGGATATATTCGAGTATGAATTAAACGAGACCGGTTCAAAATAAATTTCCGGAATAAAAATTGGTACATTTTAAATATCCCAATAATCCTAATCGTGGAATATTTATTCTTGCATTTTAATATCAATTTAATCTGAATTTAAAATTCGATACTTCCTTCTTTTATTTCCTCGCACCGTTTTACACATTTATTTCAGCAATTTTATTCCTATGGCAACGTTTTGAGCAATTATTCAGACGACAGAAGCTTCATATTGCGCTCTGATTTTATTATAAACACGAAATAGATTTCCCTTGTTGTTACTACACCTGGTTCTTCGTTAAAACAATTAACGTTATTTTTATCATACGTTCCGTCTTTAATTAAAAACGTTAAAGGCGACAAGATTCATTCAGTTTTAACATCGTTCGAATAATTAAAGACGGTAGCGTATTAGCGTATTTACATAGAGTATCACACGCGTGTGGCTTCCAGTATGTTAATTCTTGAGCAGCTTCAGCCAGGTTCACCGGAAGCGGGGAAAATAAGATGGAGGGGGGTAGCGAAATATGAAGAGTTGTGTTTGAACACACGATAACGTCAGATGCGAACGATAATTAGGGTTTTTGCGGCT
Source organism: Tetrapedia diversipes (assembly GCA_033822845.1). NCBI lineage: Eukaryota > Metazoa > Arthropoda > Insecta > Hymenoptera > Apidae > Tetrapedia > Tetrapedia diversipes. The sequence goes on along the minus strand of JAOPTO010000207.1, from coordinate 96,149 downwards.
CTTTCTCGTTTTTGACATTCGCTATGGAACCCGACTAACTTTTTAACCAACGCCGACTCTTGGATTTTTCGCTCCAGGGCTGAGGGAAATGAAAATTCTGGACGACGTAGATGTTACTGCACATGAGTGAAAGAAGAAAGTCGTTTAGCAAGAAATGCAGACTCGGGATAATAAAAGATAAAAGTGACCTGTTTGATTGTTTAAGGATCGTTTTATACAATGCCACAAGAACTGCTTTATAAAATTATCACACGAAAGTAATTTATAATTGACTCGTTTGTATCTAATTTTTGGAAAAGTGACAAACAAATAATTTGGTTGTAGTTTTTTCAAACCAGATTTTTAAGATAAAAATTTATTATTCAGGAATACTCAGAAACGGTTACTATCCCTTCAAGGATTCACAATTTCCAAATTATACATGTGCACTACAAATATTTCAATTCTTTAATTTACCATTCTGTTGCAGAAAGAAAAAGATCGTACGTTCGATAGAAATCTAAAGTTACAATAAATTACTGATTTATGCGATAAATTTCTGCACCTGTGATTCATTTAACAAAACCACTATCTTAGACTTTAACTTTTCCAACCTCCCTCAAATCCTCCGTCAAACACTATTCAAACGCGATCAAACTCCAGATTAATAGATTAACCCTAGATAACCGAACTAAAATTAGTGTCACTGTGTAACTAATTATTCGACTCATACACTACGAATTAAAAACATGTATATTTTGATATTTCCCTTATTTATTTCAAACAAAGATTAACCCTAGATAACCGAACTAACATTAGTGTCACTGTGTAACTAATCATTCGACTCATACACTACAAATTAAAAACATGTATATTTTAAATATTTCCCTTATTTATTTCAAACAAATCAGCGTAACTTAAGAGAAGTGCTATAATATTTTAATTGAACCATAGAAAAATGGAAAAAAATCAGCGTTTGTAATTTTGGCAGATCTCGAATCCGTAAAGCTGACAGGGGTTGGTAATTTATTAGACGAACGTTTTGTTATTCAGGGTTAAAGCTAAGATTACATTATTAAACCAGATCAAACCACGAAACGAGGGAAACATTCGTTCTAAATCTCTCCCTTTATTTCCCCCCCCCCCCAGCGTGATTTCCTCAGCTGTTTTCCAGTTCCGCGCGAGTAGCTTTCAATCGCCCAAGGTGAGGTTTATATTTACACACAGTCCGTCGAAACGGCGTGGTTCCTTTGGGAACCGTGACCTGTAACAGAGCGGATCACGTCGACAAAACAACACACCGCGCTCCGTTTGCACCGCGAGAATACCGGAAATACAGCGAGTGTTTTTGTCGCGGCCGATCCCGTGGCGTAGATCAAGGCATTCCTGTATCGGACAGCTTTAGCCGTGCTCCGCTTTCTGACCCGGCGCAACGTCGTTAAATCGGCGCCGCGTCACGTGAAACGCGTTTGAGGTTCATTTTTCCGGAAACGCGAGTACTGGCTCGAACATCGTGATTCCAGCGCGAGTTTCCAACGTTCCCGCGAAACGATTCTCGATCGCCGATGTTTGTTCGCGACTCGTGAGGAATTTGGAAAAGTTTGAAGATGTGACACGAGATAAACGATGCTACTGTAGGAAATTATTTATTGGCCGATGGGCTTTTACAAAAATTACGAGCTAATGCAACGACTTATAATGATGAACTCTGAACTATCTACTCTCTCTATGAACGAACTACGAATCTCATGAACTCTAAACGAACTAACTCTAATTATCACGAGGCTTCCTATTTATTTGCCTCGGGCCTGATAGGCGGTTCCTGTCCTTACCAATCAGGACCTTCGGAAAAATGCCCGCCTTCGATATCCCCACGCTTTTGGATCTAGGATATCGCCGTCTACATTTTCTTCGCGGATCAGGTTTACGGCCGCGACCGTTTATCCTTACAACGCGGGCGTTGTTTAACACGGTGAGTGCTATGTCAGTCCCTGGGGACTGACAGTGAACTTTCCGTTCAGGCGGCGTCAGTCCCTGGGGACTGACAGTAGATTGTTTGTTTGGACGGCGTGGATTCTAAGGGCTGACACTTCCCGTTTGGTCGACATCGGTGCATGAAACCGGCATTATCAAGGGTTAAATGATTAATAACAATTAAAAAATTTTTAAATTTAGTGAAGTTTATTAAAACATTTTAAGCAGAGATGAGGTTGAGATTTGCACATATTACAGTAAGTAATAACTTGTTTTGTGAGATTCCTCGCTATCTTGCGTCCGAATTTTTTTGTGTTTGTGCTATAACTAATAAGTATAAGTATACTATGTTTCGTATACTTGTGCATTGGCTGCACCATTCTCACAATCCAAACGACAAAAGAAAAAGTGAAACAAAGTAATCAAATGCTCACGCGCTGCCGCCTGAGCGGAAAGTATAGCAAAATCGGCGCCGCACTCAACGTGTTAAAGCGGCGCCGGAAGATAACGCGGCCCCGAAAAAATAACACGGTGACACATCGATGTTTGATCCGCAGTCGCCTAAAGAAAGCAATGGCAATCGGCATTCGTTACGCTCTGCCGCTCTCCCCTATACAAAGGCCCTATTCATTTGGAAATTGCCTACATTACAGGTATTTGGTCGGAGGGAAAGTTCTGTCGTATTTTCCGTTTCCGTTAATTCATGTGGAACCCAAACACTTTGCTTTAACACGAATCCAAGAAATGCAATGTGATCTCCAACAGTTGTATGATGAATGCCAAACGCTTCTGCAATTTCTCGACTTGTTAAATGTGGATTATTTAAATGTGGATTATATAAGTGTTCTTATCATCGGTTATCACAATTTTACATTCGATCGTCATACTTTTCGATTATGGAAGTGACAAATTTCGCTATATACAAATTTCACACTTCCGCTTATTCCCCTACCTTAAGTACGCGTAGAAGAAATAAATTCTACGACTCCGTTGCATAAATCTTATCCCATCGCAGAAATCGATTACACCATTCTCTCTCGTTCGCCGTTACAATCTCGAACTCTCGAAGGAATAAACAAAGGGAATTCCACAATTCCGTTTACAGAGCCAACAAAAACCGATTACAACAGTCTCCCTCGTTTCCACGGTCCTCTGTCTCGAGGCTGCAAATTATTACCCGACTCGCGTTCCGCGACCCACCCCTTTCCACCCCCTCATCCCCCGTGGTTCCTCGATACAGCCTCGCGTAGCACGGAGTTTCCAGTGGCAGTTCTAGCCGCGACTCGTCGTCGAATAGAGAAAGTTTAGCCGGAACTTTCGTCGGCCGGCCTTTTGTCGCGGCATTCTGTAACCAGCCCTAGCCCTCGCCGACCCACCCTCTGAACGCCTGGGAAAATCGTAGCTTTATTAAATCGGACACACGGTTACAGGAGCTGTAAGAGTAGGCTGGCGGGGTGGCCGTGTCGAGCGAAGCGTGCCTTAGACGCAACGAGACTAATTATCACGGATGTGTGTATGCATGTGTGTGTGCGCGCGCGCGTGTGTGTGTGTGTGCTCTTACCGGATACTTGCAGCTTTGCAGCCCCGTTTCAGTGCACCCTCTCGAGTTACAGGCAGCGCTCAGTTGCTGGGAACCTGGGTGTCTTCAGTCGGTGAATTTACGAGTTTTTCTCTTTCTTTCTTTTTTTTACAAAAAAAAAACACACACACGCGAGAGAAAAAGAGAAAGAGAGAGTTCGTAGTACCCTGTGTACATACGTACATACGTACGTGAGATGGAAGGGAGTTTTTTTCTTTATCAGCCGCTAGCGAGGAGCACATATCTTGAGAGTCGCGTTTGTCTGAGGAAACTCGTACGATAAATGGCAGGCATGTTGTTACGTTTCGCAAGGGTGGGAAAAACCGGGCGGGTAAATGAGAGACTGGCGGTTCGTGGATAGTGGATGCTTTGTCGCGGGAGTGCTTCTTTGTTTCGGGTACGTTTCACGGTGCTCGGGGAGTCGTCGCTGGATCATTTCAAGTATTGTGTTTGTGGAAAGGTTTTAGCGGCTTATAGGAGACAATCTGTGGAGTTTAGCTTCGGTAATTCTTTCTTTGGTTATATTATACTCGGATTTGGTAATAGTACAACGGTTATTCTTATCATTGGAGTTTATTGCATCGCAATTGCAGTAGTAAATGGACAAACATCAGCACCTACCGTTTTATCAATTTATTATTCTGTGTATAAGCTTAACCCTTTACACTTCGAATTATTTTTCAATTTGGTCACCAATAACTTCCTGATATTTTAGGTACATTATTTGAAATTTATTTCTAAGGACAATCCTTTGAATGGTACTTATTTCTTTCAACTTATATCCGTTTAATTTCGTTGATTCTTTAGTCTTAAACTTTTGCCCGCTACTCTGTTAAAAATGGCATTTTAAAAATGTCGAGTATGACACGAAATAGCAGTTACTGTGATAAAAACTGACGTCGAGTCACGATCAACGAAGGAGTGCAAAGGTTTAATAAGTTACAAGTGTAAGAGGAACCAGATAATCAGGGGTGACGATAGCCAAAGTGGTCATTAGGACCCCCATAAACCAGAGGTCCCCAATAAGGGTTGGGACCGAGTACGCGCGAGGCTCGGCCACGGCCGCTAACACTTTCCAGGCCCGCACCAACGGCGGGTTTGTTTTTCGGGAAAGTGCAAAGTGGGGATGCGCCCATAAAAGCATGAGGAAAAGGGCATAGTTAGTTTAGTAAGACAGCAAACGTATTTTATGAACGAACGGCCTTTTTGTAAAGAATTTAAGTAACCCTCACACAAGTTTACATAGATTTATCTAAAGCAACAAAAATAAAGCGACTTCCCTAAAAATGTGGTCAATTGCAAACGTTATCGAGTCCTCTTTATGACTGGAGTACCTAGAATTTCATGGTATTTCCGAATGACACACGCGAGAAAGTAGAACGAAGTAGTTCGCGAATAGCTGCAGCAACTAATCGTGGAATTATGATCAACGGGATCGGCAATGAAACAGGAGCGCAGGGAACGGCTACCCGGGGGATTCCATTAAAGTTTCAGGCCTCGGAAAATGATCGTCGCCTCGCTGCCGTATAAATTACACTTTCGATTTTCGTAGCAGCCGGCGAGATTCACGAACCGAAGCACGTCGATAAATTTTCGAAGGCGTTAGGCCGTGCGCGCGTGGGCGCGGTTCCGGAAGTTGGCGTTAGATAATTTGTAATCCCGGAATTCATCCCGGTAGAACGTCGAATCTAACAACTTCATAACGAACTTCGATTTTCACTTATTTACTCGAGAACCGATACCAATTAATGCAACCAAAATCGCGGAAATCGACCATTTGTATGATCTACGTAAATCTATCGATACAAATTTTCACAATTTCAAAAACATCTGCCACCCTCGTCACGGTGCACTGAAAGTGACAAAATGTGGTCCAAAAAATGTATTCTATTTCGTATTCAAAATTAATAATGTTAGGTTCACCAGAATATCCCGATTAAACCTTGTATGCATATAATTAGGAGAAGTGATGGGATTTATCCACCGATTTGTATTTCTGTATGGATTATGAGGTGGATGTAAGGACAAACACAACACATGTCTGTGATGCCAGATTGAGGACGGGAGTTCTCGAGTTATGTTTACCTACAGTAGTGGACAAAAGTTGAAGACCAAAAGGTCAAAGAAAATAAATTAATTAATTAATAAGGAATAACAGTGTAAATAAAATTTGCATTCTATACCTATCAACAAATACTGTTCTACCATAGTGACGATAAAAATGAATAGATATACAATATTTGCTAACCATAAAATTATGTTTTACATTGTCCCGTCGTCTTTTGTTCGCTACTATAATTATATATTATAATTGTCAGGATTTGTTAGAAATGGGCAGTGAAAAAAAAAAGAAATTAAATTTAATACACTTTATATTAAGATATATTTTTTAACAGTAGGATAGCCTTTTTCTCAATAATGAATAGTCACACCGACGATGACCGGTGAGACATGTTTACATGTATTAACATCTAGACGTCGTTAATGACCATACCGTACTAACAATACTCGTTTCGAACACTTGCTTCAGCCGTTTCCCGATGCGATAACATTCTAGAACAGTCGATTCGACCTAATTCCCTCCCACTCGTTGGTCGTTTAATTTATTTTCAAGCGCCGATAATTCGAACATTGAAAATGGCCATCGATTCTAACGGAACAATACAGATTAAGTTGATTCGCGAGGAACGAGAGAATCCGCGGGAGGTAGCGAGAAAAAGGTGTGACGCGATGACGATCGACGGTGCCATTAATCGGCGCTATAAATTCGTCAGAGGGTGCTTATTAAATTTTTCGGAAACGCTGCCGGGCGTCGATTTAATGCGATTCCCGGACGGCGGCGGCGGCGGTGATTCGTGGATTGATGGGAACGCCGTTAGAGACGCGGAACGGTTTAATATTTCAAGAGACGAGCCGGCTCGACGACATCGTCGATAAATTCGGAATTATTTTAATTTCGGACGCGCCGCTCTGAGCCGATCAACGATTAAAAGCGTTCGAGCTTTTATATTCGGCTCGTTATCCCAGCCTGACGATTCCTCGACCCCTCGAGCAAACGATCATGCCGGTGTTCTTTCGAAAAATAAGTTTCATTCTCCAATTATTCGGCACCGTACTACAGTCAACTTCTTTAATTAAGAAACAATTTTCAGCTTCCAACGGCTCTACTTGGCTACCTGAAAACTGCTATTCAGGCGTTTCGCTGAAAATGCTTTTTTGTTTAGTTTTGTTGGATTTTTTCGTACCTTAAAAATACTTGTTTGGCTTCGTTATTTTGAGTCTTTTATTTAGACATCTTAACAACATTTGCTTTCGTTTAGTTACCTTGATGTGTCTCTATAAGGATCCTTCGAAAACGTTTTTTATTCAATCTTCGAGCGCTTCTTTCGTAATCTGATTGTCCTGAAATTAAATTTAACGTTAATGATTTTTCATTCGATTACGTCAAATTTGTTAGTGAAGGTTTTGTCATTTTATTCGTCTTAGTATTTTACTATCAACTTGTTTTGAAGTTCTCGACGAACCTCCGCAGTAAATTACTAATTAAAAGGTAACTCGCATAGCGTTCATCAGTATTTCCATTGAAATGTTTCGAGCCATTATCCATACAATTTTATCCGGAATTTATCAATGTTTATTATAATATTTTGTTCTCGCATCCGATGCGTCGCCGGAAATACTGTTCATAAAATCGGAACAGGTTGTCGGCTCAAGCTCAACTGATTTTCGTTAAACGTTTTCTGACCTTTTTTTTTCGATAAATCATACAAGCTTGTTTAACTTCCGATTACGATTGAACTGCATTCGTGCGAGTAATAACGCTTCAGAAACATTATGAACTGTACACTAGCTGTTATTTAATGTATCAAGTAAACATTACTTAATTCAGCGTCATGCGTGAAATAATTTTTCGTTCAAACAATATTCGTACGCCTGACATAACATTATACAAATGATGCTTATTGACGACATTATTGTCAATTAATCTTTTGTATCGCGCTAATAAACACATTTCTACAATTTCCGTTTAATTTGTCGTCGTATTAATATCAGTCGAAAATTATCATTCGTATCGTAAAATTCACTGTTTATTTATTTCAAAAAACTTAAAATTTTGACCACGCAACAGAGAAACGTTTCAAAATCTCAAACACGTTTCATCGATCACACTTGAAAGTTGAATAAAGCAAGAAGCTGCACCAAACACCAAAACCATGCCAAAACCAATACGATATCACCGTTCTCAAAACTCTTATATAAAACTTCAAAAGAAGCTGAAAAACCTTGTTTTCCCAATCAAAAAAGAAACGCTTCAAATTCTCCACCCATTGTAATAAAATGGAAAATCCGTTCGAGTATCCAAACCATATCGCGCAGTCCCATGGCAAATACATGTCAGACGATCCTCATTGATCTCCGAATTAACTATGAAAGTCAAACACTCGCATCCCCGTCTCACCATCGCATCGCGAAATCTCGTCCCACCTCTGACAAGATACAGTAGCAGACATAAGTTTAAGACGAGAGAGTAATATATAGCATATTACTATGGTTCGTGAATATTGTTTACGCATATTGTCACTAGGGCAGAGTATTATTTATCGATTAACGAAGAATACAAATTTCGTTTATTGTGCTATATTTTATAAATCGATTAATTTGTTTTCGCTAACCCTTCGGTCTTAGCGCTTAACCAGGTCTCCCATTATTTCCTCTGCCATTGATTCTATTTACTTTTGTTATTAGTTAGCCTTGAACTAGCGTTGTTCACAGTTCATCAAATGCATTTTCTGCTCTACCAAAGTACAATTTTCAATAAATTCAACGCTAATTCAAGACCTACTTAATAACAAAAGTAAATAGAATCAATGGCAGTGGAAAGAATGAGACATCTCCCCGTTCGGTTGACTGAGCGTTAAACTTTTGTCCGTTACTGTACCTTCCACCCTATCCTCCACTCTCTCCCATCCCCTGCCCCCCCCCCTCATGCTCGTTCCGCGATCCCCCGTTTCGAACAGTTCCCGAACAGTATCTTATTTAACCGGAAATGGCACGGGGACGAGGTGACGCGGAGGCAAGGACAATCTGAAATGATCGCTCATGAATAAAACAAATCATCACGTTCAAATTGCCGGGCCAATAGGACGGCGCGCCATAAATTTTCATAAGCTCATCTTTATTAAACCGTGCACGGGCCGACGTAGACGTCGACGACAAAGTGGCTTATTCCGCGCGGCGGAAACTTTCCTCGCGAGCGCGCATCGGCTGGAACGCGGGAAGATCGCGGCGCGATTCCAACCGATATTGCGTTCGCCGCCGGCAACTTTTCGCGATACGAGCCTCGAGATTCGCCTCGATTCGACCGGAGGGGGGGGGGGCGAAGTTCGGTAAGTCGCGTGCGCACAGCGACTGGGGGTGCAGGAAATTTTGGAAAGTTTCGGGCAGATTAAGTTTTGCATATCGATTGTAGGGAACGGGGCGAGCGAGGATGTTTGTTTCGTTCGAGCGCCGCTACGCCATCTTTGCGGTCCGATCTATGGCGCTTCGAGCCTTTTTTCTTGTCGACTTTATGGTATTCTTGAGGAGAATTGCAATTTTGAATTTTTTCGAGAATCGTGATGCGTTGGAACGAAGAAAGACAATTAAGCATAAATTGCGAAATTAAAGTGTTGAGGTATAGGAAACTTATTTTTACCTGAAAACTCTCCATACTGAAATGGTTTAGGGGATAGCAGGTATAAAGTGTTCGCGCTGTCGCCGCTTTTAGTTAGTCCATCGCTATTGGTATTGTGCGCCAGTCATATAGACCACCGATACACTTCATTAATAAATATATAGTTCATTTTTCGTTATTTAAGTTCTTTTTCACATAACCCCTCAACATTAAGGAAGAAGATTAGTTGAAGTGAAACAATATTTAACGGTACGATTTTTTAAAAGTTGTATCAGATAAAAGAGTTCCTGATTGGTAAAAATCACTGTAATAGGGTTCTAAATTACCAGTAAGTTCAAAACTGATATGATATCTTTTTTTGAATGAATTTGCATTTAGTGTAGCGGACAAAAGTTTAAGACGAGAGGGCAACGTAGAACACTATTTAGCGATTAGTACAGAATGTAAATTTTGTTTATCATACTATTCCTTGTAAATTAGTTAGTTTAATTTCGTTGACTGTTTGGTCTTAAACTTTTTGCTAGCTACTGTAATCGAGCCGCAATTAATCGAAGCTTATAGAAAGCGTCATTTACAAGTAAGAATAACGATAAATTGCCTGAATTCAGCTATCGTTCGATCACTTTCTCGTGCCGCTGCAGAATAATGAGTTTCACAATCGCAGTGTTAACAGTCAACCCTCGATAAAAGTCGAGCGCGCGTTTACAAAGGATCGGCAAATATTAGCGGCAAAAACCTACACGGCTGCGGTAACCCGATAAAAATTCGCAGTTCACAGATCTGGGTACTTAATCCCCGGCCATGTCGATTGATAAGCCGTAATATACGAGGCTGGCGCTCGAAAAATGGTGGCGGGGACAGAAACGGAAGGGGACGGATGAATTTGAACGGAAAAAGGGTGGAGAGGGTGCGAATGTAGGGCGACGAAGGGACGATGTCGATGAAATTCACCGATTCCAGATCTGTGTGTTAACAGATTTCAACGTGCAGAACTCAATTTTCGACGATTCCGTTTTTCACCTCCTCCAACCCCCCCAACCCCCTTCAGGCCGGCGAGGAATTTCATTTGGCCGCGTCCGAGCAATTAAAAGGCGGAATAACCGGACGCATTAAACCGATAACGCGGCGGGATTGTTGGAAATCTGTGTAAGCGGTTTCGCAGCTTGTAGTTCGAATCGGTGAACAACATCGAGCCCGTGCCTTTTTTCTCTCGTTCTCTGTTACTCTGCGCCTTATTTTTGTGTTGCTGCGTTTTTCGAAATTTGAAAATTGATTAACGACGTTAAATACTACTCTCGCTCCATATAACCTTATTGAAATATAATAACTACCTTGTGAATTACAGTAGCGATCAAAAGTTTAAGACGGTAAGACAACGTAAAACGTAATTTTATAGTTCACAAATATCATTTATCTATTCATTTTTATTGTCATTATGATAGAACACTATTTGTTGATTAGCATAGAATACAAATTTTATTTATACTGTTATTTCTTAATAATTAATTAATTTATCTTTTTCGACCGCTTAGTCTCAAACTTTTGTCCACTACTGTACGTAAATTAACCGAAACCCTTGCGACGTGTCAAAAACAAAAAAAAGGAAAAAATTGCAAGTATTCAAATGTAGCATAACAATTCGATTATAACAGTTAAAAATGCTAGATGTCCAATTTCACGTCGTCATTACAAGCGTCCGGTAGAGCGTGCGCGACACGGATACCTCATTATGCAAATCTGCCTTAAATCGCGGCCGAAACACCGCTCACGGTGGCCCCGTCGAATCACGGTTAACCGCAGGCATTTCCGCGTGTCCCCTTAGATCGCCGATCGATATTCGAACGAGAGCCGATCAATGGTTAGCCACCAACAGGCGTTTTGTCGTTCGCTGTTCCATCGAACGCGTTCTCATGAGTCATCATCATCCAGCTATCGCCCGAAATTGCTCGTTGCTCGTTACGGGATCAACGATAATCACGGAGTAAATCGGTCGAGGGTATGCATAGCGAAATGAAAAAGAGAAATACGACCCGCCGTGTAATTAGGTTCGATGAAGTTTGCGAGCACAGCGTAGTTTGAGAAGCATCGGCGCTCGCTAAAGGGTTCGCGAGCGTTTAACCCTGTTGAAAGTCAAAGGCGAACGTTTAGAAGTTTCGTTGGCCAGAGGTTCGATATTTATTGCAAATTTACCGATCTTCTTTAATAATCATATTTATTCGATTTGCCAGAAATTTTTTTACAGACGTATAATTTGATAACAATTTCCTGTGCAACGTAAGGTGTTACGTTATGAATTAGGTTTTTGGATTTAGTGGTATTCTTCTGAATTATTGTATGTTTACGATTCAACTACCCTAACTGAAAGTATACAAGTATGAACCGCGATTATTTGGTAGGAGAGAAGCGCTGACCAACCTCCTCTCCTAGAATATTTTAAACTATTGCGATTGGTTAGGGTCCAGCTACAATCTTTTATATAAATACCGTGCAATTTTTGGAAAATGAAGCATAAGCATTAATCAGTAACCTAACAATTCTATCGTTCGACCAATTTGACACCTGGAATAAGGTTTCAATAATTTCTAATTACAAGTGCATCAATTTCAAGTAGTTCAAGTTTAACCAACGGATCGCTGCGCAAAGTATGGAAAAAAACCAGAAATGACTTCTACGATAATAGTAGAACATAAAACCGACTTCCATCGACTTCATAAATCGTAACAACGCAAGGTCTCCTTCTCATCGGTCACGATCTCCGATACAAAACTTCCACGTGACACAGAAACCAAAACGAACCGACAGAAAAGGAGAAGAAGAGAAAAGAGAGAAAAGTAAATGTATCAAGGCCGCAACGGCGTCTATAACACGTTACGCGCATCTGTCCGCCCCTTTCGCGTAATTACACGATGGGATGTAAAGGTTTGGCGTTGGAAATCAGGAGGTCCCGACCGGGTCTGGTAATTTCGCGAGCCGATGTTACTACTCTCGAGGAAAGGGGCTGCTCGGGGCACGGCGAACGCAATTACGACGTCAAAGAAGACGCGAATCCGTGGCGGAAAAAAGACCGGTAGACGGTGGAGCAGCGGACGGGGCGGGGGGGGGGAGGGTGAAAATAAAAGAGGAGGCGGAAGTTAGACGCTGTCGCGGAGGAAACGTCTCCCAGTACTTTCATTAGGCGAATCAGAGCCGGTTTCCTCGGCTGCGTTCCCCGGCGAAAAGTTCGGGGGAATTTTGATGGAGGCCGGCTGGCTGAGAAGCGCGGGCACAATGAGAACGAAAATGTAATCGACGCGGGAGGGGGGGGGGGGGTCGTTGAAAGAATCTCGATTTAGGTTTAAACTCGAATCGAGCGACGCTCCGCTCTTTCCTCATTTTTTCGCCTCCTCCTTCCTTTTCCTCAGTCGTTTCTCTTTTTTTATCGGCGCCGTAACTCGATCCGATTCGTCGCAACGCCACGGGCGTTCGGGAGAAGTGTCTGATTTGCGCGGACCGGTGGCTGCGTATGGAATGCAGATTGGAATCGATTCGCCGCCGTAAATTGAACCTGACATCTTGTCCTTTCGGTAGTGTTTGTTAAGAGTTTGCAACAGCTGCGCGACCGTCATCGTCACTGGCTTTCATTAATTTGAAATTTACAAAACGTTGGACAAGATCGAGAAATTTAATTGGAGAATCGATACCATAAATCGACAGAGAATCTTTAACGGAGACCACTCAAGTATACAGGGTGTTCGGACAGCCCTGGGCTTAAATTGAAAGAGTAACTCCCTGAGACATTCTAAGACGAAAATCAAGAGTAACGATTTTGCGTTTGAGGCTTTGTTTACGAGTTATAACTAGTTAAAGATATCGTTTAATCCGGACCGTTCGACGCTTGAGCATCACTGTGGACTCAGCGACGTTACCGATCGAGTTGCCTCGGTTACCCGCTCTCAAGCGTCGAACGGTCCGGATTAAACGATATCTTTAACTAGTTAAAACTCGTAAACAAAGCCTCAAACGCAAAATCGTTACTCTTGATTTTCGTCTTAGAATGTCTCAGGGAGTTACTCTTTCAAATAGATTCCATTTTTCGATCAATTTCATCGTTCTTCAGGCTAGGGATCGGTAATTATTAATACGTATTATGGAAATCGACTATGTTTCATTTATTTATTTATTTTATTTTTAAACGGACCGATTCTCTTTATACGATATGTTTAAACAGAAAAAGAAAAGAAAAAGGAAATAAGAAAAATCAAAGAACCGCTCCCCTCTCGCACCTTCCACTTTCCGAACCCTTAAAAGGCTCTCAACCTTCTCCCACTAGCAGAAGCAAACAGCAGAAAAACGAAGAAGCATACTAACAAATGAACAAAGCGCACCACCCCCAGATAGTAAGAATCAAACTGATTGTCAAGGAAGGGACACCAACGTAAGAGCCCAAGGAACAACACGTCACCGTAGAAATTAAGATACGTTGTTGCGGTCGATAACAGCTTATCCGTTTCCGTGTTCGCCTGGCGAAAAATTCACAGCCTCGAGACGAGATCGTTCCGCGAATAGGGCTCGAAGCGAACAGAATAGAGAACGGGAAATGGAGAACCGCGAATCTCCACGGAAGAAACCCGGATTACGAGCGTGCGCCTCGGTTTTACAGTTCCTCCGACAGCGGATTACGGGCCGGCCAGGATGACGGCGCGTTTCCCGCTCAAACAGAGGGAATAACCGGGAAAGTTGATTGAACAGGACTTCTTAAGGAAGCACTTCGCAGCCATTCAGCCACCCTCGATATCCGGGATCCGCGAGCGGCGCGCCGGGAAAATTTGCCTGATTCGAAATCCGGCTCGTCTGGCCGCCTCCTGTTCCTCGCCGGATGCTCGGGGCGGCCGTCGGAATGGATTTGCCCGCGACTCTGAGCGATGCAATCTCGCGATAGAGATTGGTGATTAGGCTATTATCCGTACTCGTTCGTCGGGAATGATACCGAATGTTTTTTACCTCTCTCCTCTTTATACCCGTTTCTTTTCCTTCTCGCTCGCCACTGTTCCGGAGCGGGTCCGGGTAGGAGAACGCGGAGAATCGAGTCTCATTCCCTCGATGCAAATCCCGGGCTTCCGGGCTGGAACAACGCGCAGACGTTCTATCCTCGAGCTCCATTGCTTCTTAGGCGAGAGGTGGTCTCGATGGAGTCCCGGAAGTTAGCTGGAAATTAGCGTGGAAAGAGCCGCGATGATCGTGCGTTCGCGCTGTTCGTGGGTAGTTCGAGGGGCGAAATTCGGTGGGTGCAAATTATTATAGCGAATCGTTGCTAGTGTACGTTCTCTTAGAGCTTTGTCGATAGTCTTCGAAGAATCGGAGAAACTGTTACCAACCGAGCGTGTAGTAGAACGGAATGCATAGGAAGTTTGGAATAAGTTCTAAGGGGCAGGATTTTATTTTCTTCCGTGGTATGCAAACGAATCTGTGGCGGCTCCCTGAATATTCTCGAAGGAAAGCTCGTGATTAAAACAGCTGCAGGTATTATTTACCTGCAGCCAAGGAGCAAATGTTTTATTGCTGCTCTTATCTTCGGAATGAGTATGTCCCTATGGCACATCTCACAATCGAGAGACGTAACTTATTTGTTGTAGGTAATATTGCAACATTATGTGTATCGTATAATAGAAAATTCATCCTCGTAAAACTGGCGTGGCACTCAACGCGTTAAACGTGGTGGTCTTCGAATTCGTCGAACCACCGGCCTCGAAACTCGAAAATCGTCGAGGCCGACGAAAATCAACGCTGAATCGGGCATAATTACAGCGGGACGAATTAACCAGTGAATTAGTCCGGTGACAATCGTCGGATAATAGGGCGGCCAGGCCGAATGACTCGCGGCTAATTGGACGGCGCGAAATTTCGCGGTCGTCCCTGGCGCCGCGTGGGCGGATTTTCTTTTGGCGGGAAAATTGCGGCTCGCCGAAAATTAACCGGCTCGATCGCGCGTAACGGGTTAATTTTATTAGACGGAGGATGGAGGAAAAAATTGAAAGGTCGGAAATTGAAAAGGGGGTTACCTGGGGGAGAGGGGAGGGCACGAGCACGGTCCACCGCGCTTTTTGGATGGAATGATTTTGTCGGTACACTTAACGCCGCGTATTTTTCATTAGGATAATGGGATCATTGAATCGAGCGTGTTTATCGTTGGGTTTTAATTAATTCTGCGAACAGAGGAATTAATGGGAATTGTTCAGGCTTTTAGGGGATAATCGTCCCGTCGTACTTTTGATTCGTTCCGTTTCTTGTTGTAGGAGGGGGATTTTGACGAACGAAAATTCAATGATTAAGAAAGATTGATTACGCTTACAATATTTTATTCAGATTACAAAAATGTGTTTCTTTTGATTCGCTAATGATTTAATCCAGTAGAACATTAGAACTGTTGGAAGTATATTTTCTTGTACATTGTCTTATAATTCTAAACCAATATCATTACCTCAATGGTAAAAGAAAAATTAATACGTTTCTTAGCAGAATTTATAAAAGATTTCAGACCTAGAGCAGTTAAAGAAATTTATTGTAAGTAATTATTTTAATGAGAATTCTCGAAACAAACATTTAAGCTCGAGTCGCGCATCCCGGTTTTACGACTTGAAATATTAATTTCAATAATTCATTTAATCAACACCCGCAACTCCAACACAGTTCATCCCCATTCTAGCCGGTGTTACAAGTGTAGGCGTTCTTTGATGCGGCACCGCAAAAGACAGTGTGGTGCCGAAAGGAAAGCGCGGTGCCGGAAACATCACACGGTGCCGAAAAGAAGGAATCGGGAATCGTCCGAGATCCTGCTTCCTCGATGCCGTGGCGGGTGTGAAAGAGGAGAGTCTTGATTAGCGCACGTAGGGGTACGGTCGTGGAGTTTAGAATAAAGTGCTTTTATGTTCCGGTACTGTTATTTAGTTTTACCCGACGTTTCAAACCAAACTGTAAGCGAAAACTCATTTACATTTGTAAGAGGAACCAGACAATCAGGGGTGACGATGACCAGAGTGGTCATTAGGGCCCCCATAAATCAGAGGTCCTCAATAAGGGTTGGGACCGAGTACGCGCGAGACTCGGTCACGGCCGTTAACACTTTCCAGGCCCGCACCAACGGCGGGTTTGTTTTTCGGGAAAGTGCAAAGTGGGGATGCGCCCATAAAAGCATGAGAAAAAGGGCACAGTTAGTTAGTAAGACAGCAGACGTATTTTACGAACGAAAGGCTATTTTGTAAAGAAGTAAAGTAACCCTCACACATTTACGTTCGAGTACAGCGACCCGCGCCGTGTCGCGCGCATAAAGCAAGCGCGCGTACGGATCGATCATAATTGCGGCGAATGAACTAACCAGCAAATTAGTCGGCTGACAAGCGTCGGGTAATAGATGCACGAGGAAACTGAAACCGGATGATTCATGCTTGATTGGATGCCGCGAGACGCTTGGTTGGCCGCCGCCAACAATAGACTGCATAATTCCCGTGGAATGAGATATGCTGTGTCTGAATGGATTCGAAGGCATCGTTCCGCGAGGATATCATACGCCGCCATTCACACTGGCCCCGCCAGCACCTCTGCCCAATTATTAGAAAAGAATCGTTGGCCGTGCAACGACCACGGACAGCTTGGCTCCGCTAATCACGAACATTGTTCGACTATAAACGTCGGTCAGCTTTCGAATTCAAAACGTGTCGGGAACAAACGAAGACACTAATGACCTCGAGCCTAACCGTGATAGACGTGCATTGGAAGAGAAGATGGTTATGGGATTTGTTGACTTTGATTCGTGGAACAGGCCACAAAATGAGATGAAGGTGAACGAGGATTTTGACGCGTTCAATGCGACTTCGATAAAACCATCGAGGAAAATTCAGAATTGTCGGGAAGGTATTGACTGGGGGGGGATGTACCAACTGAAACTAAAATCGAGATCACTTTAAATGGTACCGCCATTGTACGCGTTAACACGCCTAGGACAAAATTTCACACTAAATCTACAGACATTTCTTGTATATCTATTTTTAATGTTCATATATTGAGGAATAGGTGAATGCATCAAACAGAATTTGAAATTGCAGAACTGAGAGGGAAATAGATTTCGGTATATTTGTATCGCTTCATTAATAAATGTCAGAAAAAAATTGTTGGTTATAATAGGAATTATTTTTGCAAATGTTGCTCATGAAATCCAAAACCCGTCAAATCCCATCAAATTGACGGGTCCCGTAAACCTAATGTTATGCCGATGACTTCTTAGATCTCGCATTAAATGTGTTTACGTGTCGGCAGGCGACGTCGATAAATCTATAGAGGAGAATCCTAAGTTGCGTTAACCCTTTCGTTACGGCAATTCGCCCTGTTGGAGTGACGCCACTGAACAAGAAGGCACCTCGGCGTGAAGTGTGCACATTGCACGTCGGTAGTCTTCGATGTTCGCACTTACGTCTTTAAACGCCACTTTGGGATTCTCTTGTATATACAGTATTTTAAGAGCTACTGTAACAACTGTTTGTTACTATAGCCGGCATCCGTAACGAAAGGGTTAATTGCGTTAACGCTCTTCAATGCGGAGCTTATAAAGCTGTGAACGCGTCAAGCGACGCGAGCGACTTAGAGTGAATTCAGTTTCGATCGACGTTTCCCTCGATAAGTCCGTCGAGGTTGCATTAAACGCGTAAAGGGTGGTTTAATCGGAGAAGCTTTATAATTCTTGTATACCTTGATGGCTTATGCGATATGATTTAAGGGCTTCAGGATCGAGTTGATGAATTTGTGGTGCAGAGGAGGTGTTAGGACGGAATTAGTTTCGGGCTGAGTGGGGCGAGGGAGGTGTTGGGACTTAATTGTTTGTCGAGAGCGTAAGTTGAATTTAGCGGGAGTTTGGACGCTGAGGTGGAACACGGTTTCGAAAATGTTTAGAACAAAAAGGTGTGAACAAAGGAAAAGGCGGGTGGCGACGTAAACGAAAGCACGGAAACGTAAACACGCGGGAAATACGAACAGGACAAACAGAAAACATAAACGAACGAACGAGAATGTAAAGAACGGAAGTTAACAGTTCCAACGAATTTCAACGCCAATTTGCCATTTTTTTCCGTCCACTGTAAACGCCGCGTATAGGCAGAAGTAAACAATCCGACCAATTTTCGTTAATAAAGACTCGCAGCCTCTAATGGGGAGAAAAAAAAAACGGAATATGGTTTACCAGCTGCGCCCTCGAAGTTGCTCAACTAAAATGGCACCTACGCGCAACGCTAAAAGCATGGCTCTTTATTCCCCTCGTTTACCAGCCCCTCTCCACCGGGGGACTCGCGGCACTGATGCTTTTTGAACGAACTCGAGGGCATCGAGGAGGCCAGTTAGTTTTCGTCGACCATGGTCTGGCCATCGAGCAGCGAACAAGTATCGAGTAAACTGCAAATAAAAGAGAGATTCTGCCTCTCTTCGATTCAATTTCACATCCCGTGACCGGTATCGAATTAACGGGGTGAAAAAAAAGAAACAGAAGAAGAGGAAACAACGGGAAACAGAGAAAGGACGCGACCACACGCGACTGATACGATATCCCGTGGTTGGTTCGCTCTAAGAATCGGTAATAATGGTCGTTTCGTGTAACAGGCGCTCTTTCACGTGGACCGTTTTCCTAATCGAATATGGTCGCAGCCCCGTGGATAGCAGGGTATTCTTTTCCGGCGACACGGAAAATCTCGACTTACCATGATGGAGGCTATTCGTAGGGATGGTAGGGTGCAGCATTGCAGAAAATGAAAAGATATTGGTTACCACGGCAGCTGATCGAAATATTTTAAGTATTGGTGATCAAATTCTTGTGTCGTTACGACGACAAAAGTTACAATCGAGTTTCTTTCCTTCCAACATAAAGAATTGATCGTAAACATATCGCTTAACGGCAATAATATTGTAGTGCAGCAGTGTTGTATAATAATATAATATACGTACAGTAGCGGACAAAAGGTTAAGACCGAAAGGTTAGGAAAGATACAATAATTCATATACGAGGAACAGTACAATAAACAAATTTTATGCTCTGTACCAGTCGATAAGTATTGCGCTATTTTATTAATAACAGAAATTGACGTATAGGAAATATTTAGAAACCACGGTACTCCGTTTCATAATATTCTCTAGTCTCAAACTATTGTCCGCTACTGTACAAAATAATTAAAAAAACAAAAAAGAGAAATTTATATAAGAAAAAACAACGTTACATAAAAACATGAATTTAAAGATTAACAAAGACAAAACGAAAATACTGAATCTAGTAAAAATAATCCCAAAGGAAAAACAGGAAGTACCATTTATACCCCTGCCTGTTTTATGTTTTGCAACATTTAAAATCCACCCTATCTCCCGTGGAAAAGAGGAAAGAACCGGGGGGACACTCGTTTATGACACGGCAGATAATCTTCCATTGCACGGCGGCCGAGAGTCAAAGGCAAACTTCATCTGCTCGAATAATCCTAGACCCGCCCTCTCCGCCTTCCACCACACTCCCTCCTGGTAGGCTGTCGCAATCAGTCCCGCAGCTTTGCGCGACGCGAAAGTTTGCGGCGGCGGCGGCATTAACGTCACAGGCGGGCCAGTCTGTAGCAAAGACACCGGTAACAACCGTGTGTGTACGCGAGTCGAGTCGATATCTCATGGAAACCGGCCCCGTGCGGTCTCACCAGGGGCACGGGGTTCTCGCGTGAAAGCGAACGGGTTATATCATTTCGACGTGCATCCCGCGATGGCCAGCGTTTAATGTGGTTCAGACGCCCTGGGGAGTCGCCACTTCGTGTGTACCGAAACTACCCCTGTGGTGGCGTGTTACATGCATCCCTTGGCCGCTCTTATTTTTCATCCGCTACGGCTGCTGGATTTTTCACCGCCGACCGTTCTGTTTCACACGAGTTACCTGTTTGTTCATGCCGACCGGATTTCAGTTCTCCGTGGTCATATTTTGTTTTTCACGAAACCCTACGTGCTTCAGCTTTCTCTTCTTTCTCTGTTCTCGTTAAACGTTCGTTCCTTTTCTTTCTTGATTGTTTGGAGAATGATTTACCATGATGTTTATTCTTGTCGTTGATTCGTTTGAATGGAGTTAAATGGATCGATCGGTTTAAATGTAGAATCGTTGCGATATTTGGAGTCACGCAGTTAAATCGTTACACGATTAGATATTTATTTATTCGTGGGTTACCAGTTTACGAAGCTACTATATTTGCTGGGTTGTTTATACTCGCCAATTAAATTATCGATACGCTTACCGTTTGCCAAGCGATTATTCATCTATTGACTCACTAATTTAAACGATTCATTTTTCAATATTTAGTCATTAAAGCTCACTGCATTTCAATTTATTCACCCTTTCATCGTACTGATTCTCCCTTCCTTGCTTTACCCCTCCCACCTAATCATTCGCGACCGTTTTGTATCGTCTGCCGCCGACCATCGATAACTCAATTACAATTCATCAAATTTTCAGTCAACGCATCATCCCTTTCTTTCCCCAGAAAATCCCTACCTCCACCCTAACACTCATCAACCCCATTCACCCGTCCACCCTATTGTCACGTTAACTCACTGATAATTACCTTTCGCTCAAGCAAACTCATTGTACCTTCCTTCGACATTACTTCCCTCGTACACGCGTATGCTCACCCCCTTAATTGACGCATCGACTTGTTTACATCCCTTTCCATCCGTTTCCTTCCGGTTTCTCGTGAGCACCGCGAGTGTTCGCGTTTCCGGAAACATCTGGCCGTTTTGTTTTTCGTCGTCGATGTATAAATCGCCCGTTGCATTTCCTCCCCGCTGCGCTTTCGTGTTAGAGCCACCCTTACGATCTCTCCTCGCGTGCACCCTTTTATTCCTTCGATCGATCTTCGTTTTTTTTTTGCGACGTCACTCTCCTCCTGCTCGTAGAACCGTCTCGCTGGGATCTTTTCTCCTTCGAAGCCGCGTTCTGTGTGTTGAAATACACGTGCAAAGTGTTATTCAAAAGGACTCGTACGTTAGCGTTCCTTGTGAACACAGCAAAAGTGAAGTCTCTGAGAAATTAGAATTTTGAAAACGAAAAAGCAGAGGGATTTTCGGGACATTGTAAAAACATAGGTACTTGGAATATATAATGTGGATAAAAAAGATATTTTTCATCGATTAAGAATTTATTTTTAGTAGAATTTTAAGTGTTCATCGGTGAAAGGTACGCAAAGAAGCTTTCAAACTGAAGCTGTTTATTATGTGGTATCCATCCTTTTCTCTTATCTCGTAGGATATGAACGTTATTGATTCTGGTGTTGCTAGGTTAAGCCATAATTCAAAAAACCGCAGATTATGTTGATTATACGTTGGAGAGCTGTAAGGAAACCTGAAACAGCTAACTCATGTTCATTGTTGTTGGTAAACAGTGCTTGCTTCCGAAGTTGCTGATACTATTGTTATTTTATGGGGTGATCTCGGGAAGTTTGACGAGCAGGTTGATGTGATACGACTAGGACAGTTGGGGCGTCAAGGAAATTGCGGACGTAGTAAGTTACCGTTAGAAGTTGAGTGACAAACATGCCAAGCGAAATACTGCAAAAGATGCTAAGGATGCTTCGAGGATAACAAACCGCAAGCTCACAAATCATTGCGTATGTTATTTTCATAGCATTTGAACGGAACTCAAATTAATTTTCCCTCTAATTATTTGATCGCTCCTATTAAAAATTGTTGTTTAGATCACTTTTTAATTTTTAAGCAGTCGCGAACAAAATTATTGCTTTAAGAAAGCTCGAATCTTTAATTCAATTCCACTTTCTACCCCTAAACGAACAAAAATCTCCCATTAAATGTTGTACAAAAATTGTACAGCGTTTTACATTCAGCAAGCAGTTCCCGTCGATCCCTCTCGCTTCTGTTTCGCATCAAATTACACACGCGTTTCACTCAGCTTCCTATCCTCCGCGCGCATCTTCAATATTCCAAGAATCAAATACACCTCGTTCCTCTCCATCCACCCCTCTCCCCGGTTCCCCCAGTCTCGCGGCACTTCATTACATTTTCCTCTCGTATCTCGCCCACGTTCACTCAATATTCGTATTATTTTTTATTTCTTCAAATTACTTTCTCTGCCGCGCACCCCTTCTCCACCCTCTTGTCCTCCACCCTCTCCACTGTATATTTTACAACGTCGTGGCTCGTGAAAAAGGGGTTCCCTTTTCCTTTTTTTTTTTCTTCTTCCCCCCACCGAGACCGGCAGGGAAACGCTTCGCGTAAACACGAGTAACATCGAACCAGGCTTCCGGCGCGTGTAGGCGTCGCGGATAACGCTTCGAGCGACGGAGGCGTCGTTGAGACGCGGCGCTATACACGCCTAACTGCCCCTTTCATCGCTCTATCCCAACGCCGCGCTGTCTCGCTTATTTTTATTCTCCGCCGCTACGTATTCCCGCGGAAATCCACATACTTTTCATACCTGCCAACAAACGTCTCCGTTTACGACGCTTCCAGATATATTCTCCCGGTTTTCCTCCCAAGCTTGTGGGAAAAGCTACTTCCTTTTTTGTTTTGTTTTATGGAAAGAAGTGGATAGAGCGTGGTTCGGGATTCTTTAATCTTTCACCCTTGGTCGTTTAAATATTTTGTATTGTTTTTATTGCGTTAGAGAATACGTGTTGCGAGTAAATGCGTAATAATAATAAATGCAACTGTCTTTTTATCGCTACTCTCTCTCTATCTATACCTGTGTATATACAAATCAAATAGATCACACTTCGCTGCACTCATTCCACAACACGAACCTTAATGTCTAATCATAGTTTATCGTACGCACTCGCCACGCTCATCCTTCCATACAAACATTATTCTCTCTCATATCTCATACTCTATGGTAACCATATTACCACACGTATATATAGATATACTGAATAGTATCAGTAGGAGGCTTAAGTTTATTCTTGATACTGTTGGAAATTCTAAGGTCAATCCATTGTTTCGATTAACTTTCATTAGATTAAGTTTCGATTTTCTTGTTGCACATTTTTTATCCTGACAGACAGTAAACGATTGTATAACAATGGATATTACAGCTAGGGGAAGGTTTATTTAAAATTCTAATGTTAATACATTTTTTATTATATGTTCATTCTCGGTCTAAGCTTGTATCACGTGGTCTTCATCGTCACGTATACAGCTTCCAGCCCTTCACAATTTCCTCTTTGTATTGTATACAGTTCCTGTGAAGGCCTCTGGGACTCCGCACACGTCTCTTCACGTGCGATGTTCCTCTATTTTTGATCGCTCACTCCGCGTAATATCAACTAAAGTGCATAGACATAAAATTCTTCGGTGTTGTGTAGTCGAATTGTTCCCCCAAAGAATGGAGACAAATTTTCCAAATATCCGAATTAAGCTTTCCTTACAAATATCCTAGACTCTATAGAACGTATTCGACGAACATTTACAAATTTCAGATCTCCTTCAAAAAATTCTCACAGTCGAAGTTACACGAATTCCTGTCCCAAATTCCGAATAAATAGAAAATTGCTCGCGTAAGAAGAAGATATTCATAAATTCTAAAGCGGGAACTTCTCTCACCCTCCCTTCGCGCGACACCTTCTCACCCCAAATACGACGAGCGGAATACCAAAAATTTGGCCAGCCATTGCTAAAGCACCGGCGCGAGGGTAGAGAAGCGGAACAGGGAAGCGCCAGAAAGCGTGAAAGCGACAGAGAGGAAGAAAGAGAGAAGCTTTCTGTGGTGGCACGCATTGTGGCTGGTATTTAATGTGACCAAGACGTCCCGTGGAGACGCCGCTTTATACATACCTAACTACCCTCAGCTATAACCTGTCCCTCCACTCGTTGGTTATCTTTATCCATCCTCCGACCTCTTCTATTATCCTCTTCCAACGCCACCCTCTCGTGCACCGCCCTTAACCTCTCCTGGACTCGGTTTTTCCGCCAGCCTCGACCGTAAAGTAAGCCAGCCTGTCTCTCCTCGTGTCCATCGTAGGACCCTGTCTCTTCTCACTCTCTCTCTTTCTCCCCCGGCTCTTATAATCGCTTCTTTGTTGCACTAGTGCAGTTCGTACTCCACCGGGAGATTCGTTCGTTTGAACGTTGTCCACCTTCTGCCAGGCCGAATCCTTTCCATCCGGCTACGCAGTAACGCGGCTTCTTGTCTACGGTTATTGTCTTCATCTCCGTTGCCCCTTTCCCTCTCCGTGTGTCTGTGCGCCCGCGTCCATGTGTGTCCCCCATGAAACAACTTGGTCCTCGTGTACTGGCCCACGGTATTTTTCCTTTTTTTTCTTCTTTTTCTTTATAATTACACAGCTTCCTCCCGCCGGGTGTTCCCTCTGTCCCTGTTGCTTTCTCCTCGCCCCGCTGCGCCCCCTTGCTTTCCTCCCTGATTAACTCCGTTGCATCCAGCGGTTTTATCCGACGAACGCTTCCGAGTTTACTCGGACACTTTCCTTTTTATTCCCGCCCACGCCCGGATTATTGTCCGCCCCAACCCCTCTTTTTATTGTCCTCGCCGTCGCTGACAGTTTACGCTCGGCCGTGTCGTAACTCCTCCTTTCTTCCCGCTCTTTTTTCCTCCGGCTCCGTGCTTGTAACCGGTCTTCGTTTCCTGGTTCCTCTGCTCGCTGAAGCTTCCACACCGCGTGCACGCCGTCGGTCGACGCGTTTTCTTGTTGTTTCTTGTTGATACGGCGTTACCTATTGGGAAGGTTTCTTTCGCTTGAACAACAACGCGTAAAGTCGCGGGATGGTTGTGCTGGAGTGGTGTTTGAAAACAAAATGAAGGGAAAAGCGCTATGATTTAGATTTTGAAAATGGTAGCGGCCATTGATTCGATAGAGTATTTGTGAAACCCTTAATCTCTATTCTATCATATATTTTTTTAACACTAGATTGACGGAATGAGTCAATTTAAAACTCACTTATGATTTTGTCAAGTTCAAGTATCTTGTAGAAGGGATAGAAGTAAGGGCATTTGTGCTAAATGTAATAAAAAAATCTGAGGGAAAATGTATTTTAAAAACAGAACATATACGTAAAAATTGTTTTAAGTAAAGTTTTACTTCTTTTAAAAACTTCAGTTTCCATGCTTGAGTCGAATTGACTCGTTTCAGGCAAAATACCTAGGTATATACCCAACATCCGACAATCTAGTATTAAGAAACGCTGTCGTCCTGCTCGTTATTTTGAAGTAATTCTAAATTTATATGTATCCTAAAACGTGTATCGTTTCAAAAAATTCAAATTTAAAAATCTCATATTGAACAAGTCTAGAACAGGTATTAGCGCAACTTTTCAAAAATATGGGTTTACCAGAAACAACAAGAGCGTATTACTTTATGAATAAAATATGTAATAATAAAATGCTCCTCGTCTCGGTATTATGCAAGCACATCACGGTGCAACAACGGCTTCTAAGTTGATTGTACAATAAACAGAATTATTGACGCTCGAAAGGTTAGAAAATAGCCGAAGCCGAGGATCGCCCGATGCGCTCATCCCCCGCAACGTATTCCCGTTTCGTTCATTATTCATTACTCCCCTACCCTCTTCGTCGCCGTGCACATTTTCCCGGTTACTCTTTTTATTTAGTACTACTTCCAGCTCTTTCTTTTTTTTCGCCCGCCTCGCATTTAATTTCCTCGCGGATCGGTTTTCACCGTTTCATTCCCATCTGGTTCTCGCTTCGATACTTCCACTGTTTCCCGTTTTGCATACATATTTCCTTATTGTCTTCGACGTTTGCCTCTCGTTGCTCGTTTCCGCGAAATTTCATCGCGCATGCCTTTCACCAACCCGTATCTTCAAAAAATTTTTTCCTGCACCCTTCCAATTTATTCTAGCACAATGAATTACGATCGAACATTTCATTAACGCTGAAACTACACGTTAAACTTATATTCTCGTTCGTTCCCTTTTGGTATACTCACTTTCACCCTCCTTTTCTTAATCCTATCGTTTCTTCGTTCTTTCCGCTACTCTTTTCCTCTGTTCACTTTCCATACTTCCATCATCCTTCAGCACTTTCATCCTCTGTCCACTACCTAATTCTTTATTCTTCCTCCCTTCATCGTTCCCCAGCATTCGTTGCATCTTCTTTCTTCTATCTCTACCCATTTTCATTTTCTCATTCTCTTCCCCCCTTCCTCTCATCTCCCTCATTCGTTGCATCTTCTTTCTTTTCTCTCCACCCCTTTCCACCTTCTTTTTCTCACCCTCCGTGCATCGTCACTTGCGCACCTCTTCCAATCTTCCTTCTTCTCTCTCCAATATATTTCATTTCCTCTTTCTCACCCTTCATCCGCCATCCCCCATCATTCGTTGCATCTTCTTTCTTCTATCTCTACCTGTTTTCATTCCCTCATCCTCTTCCTCTCTGCTCTCATCCAGTCTCTCTTTTTCTCGCTATCTCACCTGTCCCTTTCACTCGTTACCCTTTTCCTCGTTGCCTCCCGTCCCGTGACCATCGCCGCGGAATCGCGTGGAGATAGCAGTGGGGAAGGGACCAGGATATTATTCAAAGCAAGATTTACATTTTTACGACGCCACCATTTTCCGCCGAAGCCACCGACGAGAATAGGAATTAGATTCATTTACATACATACGCGAGCCTCCCCGCGCGAAAGGAGATTAATGCCTTGATTAGTTCGTTCTCCGCGACTTATCGCTCCCGGAGAACCCACACACACACGTTATCCACCTCCGTTTCGCGTTTCTCTTCCTCTTTACGCGCCGTCGTAGATTCTCTCTTCGTTCGTCGCGAAAATCGCGACTTACACCTTTTCACTGGCCCGGCTTCGATCCACTCGCCGACGCCACGATTCGCTAAGCCGTGATCTGTTAGACTTGTACAGCTCGCTTCTCCGCCATCGTGTCGTTTTCCAGTCCCTTCATCCGGGTAATTGATAGCCCTCCGGGTGAAAGACAGAGTTGGATCCTCTTTCTTTCTCGTTCGCCTTCGGGACACTTAATTTTCTTCGTTAATCCACGGAAGTTTCTTTTTCGAACGAAGAACGGAGATGTTCATTATGAAGGGAGTACATTTATTGTAGCAAGCAGAAAATAATTCTATATTTGTCGTAAGGATTAATTGATTAAGGGAAATTACATTTGAAATGTGAATTCAAAAAATTGTTTAATTTCACGATATATTCTATTATAAATTTGTGATCATTGAATTATTCCTACTAATTATACGTTCAATCGTTAATGCACCCTATGATACAACAATTCCGATGAAATGCTCGATTTTACCCTCGATGTTAAGGCTTTGTTCGTTTTATCGTATAATTACTTTTAAACTGAAATCTGAAATTCGTACAGGTGTACTCGAATTCCTTAGCGGTATCGTGCTTGCCAGTGGCGAGCTTAATTAGCTATTACGTTAATGAAACGCTTGCAACGTGACCATCCAGTTCTGCCAGATCGTTAGTAAAGTCAGGCGGATGACGAATGAAACGGAAAGGCGCTTAATTCGGTTTGCTTTATTCAAGCCCTGCTCCGTGGAGCCTTAGCCAGCCGTAAAAACGGAAGCGTCCGTCTTTTGTGCCAGGCTTTTGATTGATTTACCAAGGCTTTTCTGTATCGTATCAAAGATTTCCGATAACAGGCCCTCCAGTTAAAGCCCCGCGCGCCTATCTGCTTGCTTCTTCTCTTGCATCGGTCGCTGATCCGGTTACGAGATACCTTTTCCGTTAAATCGAGGCCAGCTTCATCTAAAATAAAGCTCGCCCCTTTCAACTGCTTGTCCCTTCCTTCCTGCTTTTCACGGTTAGAAACACAATCTTGACCAGCGCGGAAGCTTTAGCGAAAAAAGGAAAGGTATCGAAAATAAAAGGTATTTGATACAATTGGAATAATTTTAAAATGCGTATAATTTGATAGGTGTTGTGACAATTTTGTCAAATCTCCGACGTAAGAATTATAAGAAAATACTTATTTAACGGTAGATTTGCGGAACCCGTTAATTTGACGGATTTTGGATTTTGGATTTTCATGAGCAAGATTTGCAAAGACAATTACTATTATTCTTAGCAATTTTTGTTGACTTTGATTGATGGAGTGATACAAATAACCTACCTAATATATCCTGTTTCCCTCTCAACTCTGCAATTTAAAATTCTGCATGATGTATACTTATTTTGTAATATATATGTATATTACAAATAGATATTACAAGAAACGTCCATAAATCTAGTATTAAACATGTACGTGTACACTACGAGACAAAAATTTGGAAACTCCGTAAGAAAGAAGCATTCAGAATTTCGTTAGTTTAGTAATTCCTTCCCTCAAAAATCTATGTGAGTATATAAAATTATTATTATTATTATTACTAATTTCTAGCTTATAAGAAAATTAATCAGAGTTTCCACAAAGATATGAACCGAGAAGTGCTTCGACACTTTTGAACAGTTGCAAATGAGCTATTCCCATGTTTGAATCTAGAAGAGAATTTAAATCGCCTTACGTTCAAGAACTTTTAAGTTCATATTACAGGATAGAATCGAATAAAATTTCATGTAAAAACGCGAACATACATAGCTAATACAGCGGAAGGTTTATGGAGGGATGGAGTTACGAACTTAGCAGGGCTTTCGTGCGTTTAGTAAAGGCGTAATCCTCGAACCACGAGAATCGTTGATTTAATGTAATTTTAATGAATGCGAATTTGTAGGGATTCCCGCTGGCTCTAGTGGCATACAACGCGTACTAATAAACTATGAAATTCACGCCCGCCCCCCTCCTAACCTCCCTCAGATATGAATTGTTACCAGCACGTTCAACATTATAAATTCTTCCAAGGGATTTAAGATATCCTTCGTGTAATATTTGTTGTGCCTTTGAGTTAAAAATTGAACATAATGAGGTATTTGTCTACGAAACAAATAGCTTCCGTTTTGGCTATCAATTTGATTAAAAGTTTCGAGTGGAAGGTGAGAAAAGTTTTAGAATGGATTATTAAAATAAATATATAATTTATAAATACTTCTATGATAATCAGCATAACACATACTTTAGGTTGAATGTTTTATATGTTTCCTTGCATTATTCTATAACTTTTTACACATTTGAATTTCTAACAAATGCACGAACATCTCCACGAGGCATACGTAATGAAATAAAATAAATAAACCGCAGATACTTATGCGAATTCCTATTTCCGCATTTATCGTATTCCACGTCTCTTTTGTTTCGTACATTTAAATTTCCCATAAATGCCTAAATATCCTAGCGGTCTACCAACAACGTAACACCATGAAACTCAATTTATTTCAATACATAATTCAGATCGTTCACGCGTAGAACAGTTCACCGATCTCCCCTGCTATCTTGTAATTGTTCGTTTAAACGACCGGAGTTCCCGTTTGGATAACCGGATCCGAATCTACGGCTTGCTCGTTTCCTCGGTTGGTAACGCCGGCAAAATTGTAGCAGTTCGTAGAACTACAAAGTGAGAGGTCATGGTAGAAGCCCGGCAAACGGAGCGCGAAGTAAAATTTCGCCCCGCTAAAGTGGAGTTTCTAAGACGAATGCGGTGTTACTGCGACTATAACGGTGAAATACAATGAAGCTCAAAAAGGGTACGAACGGAGATGAAAAAGAAATTTAACGGTGGAGGAACGATGATCGTGTTACGGGAACAAAAGGTACACGAGCGAATTAATATCTATTAGTCAATGGCGGCGAAAGGGCGGAAACGAAGATAAAAAATGGCCGACGAAGAGCTACAGAGGGCTTAATCAAGAGAACGTTGAAAGAAACATTCGTCGAGTACCTACGCCTGCATAAATTATGCGAAATCGCCCGGAAGAAAGTAATTAAGAGCTCTAAAAGAGGAAAATTGTCGTAAGGACGTAATTATCTTCACCCAGTTTCCGGTCCCGACGCGCGATAAATAATGCAATTATCTTTTCTGTAGTGTAAAAAAAGGAGAATTTCTTGCTGTAACAATCGTGCTCATCATAGAATAATCGAATTTTTGGTTTCAATATTTAAAGCCTCTTCGAATGTTAGGTTTACGCAAAATTCTTATGGAGAATAACCATACAAATTAATCGTGCACTGCTGTACAGGGGTATGATCGGTTATAATTGGTTGTACGAATGGTCTGGTATGCAGCGCAGATGTTAGTTGTAACTCGCAGGCTAGAAGACAGTACAAAGTAGGGTGGAACAGTTGTAAAGTTTATTAGAGGTAATAATATTGATATTGATATTAAGTGCAATGATTGAAAATAATATGAGATGTGAACCAAAGTCTAGTTCAAGGCTGAAATGCTGAAATAAAATGATTATATGTATAAAATTGCAAAAGTGCTAACTTCAATTTTCACAAATTAGTTCCCCAAGGGACGTAAAACTGTGATAGAGAACGGAACGAAAGAGACGTTCTGGTGATGACAAATTATAAATTTGATGGAGAGTAAATGTGTGCTTCGTTCGCGAAAGGACGACGAGAGGTTTTGCATGAACCTAATATCTAGCTTTACGAGCGACAGATAACAGGATAATTCGAGAATCCGGTGCTCGCTAAAAGGACTCTGTATTCATAGTGTCTCGCTTTTGTCTCGAAACAGTGTTTCGTTTAACCATGGCGTGCAATGGCCGCCGCTACGGCTGCTCTTTTATGCGAAACAGGTGTGCCTATATCCATTGGACCGGGTTCCAATACAAAAGTCACCGGCAATTACCCAGGGAACTTTACCCGGGACTCATTAGCCCCTTTGATTAGCTAATTTTACTCCCGGCATAGACGATAAAATTCTGACCCCGTATCGACCGTGTCTCAGCGTTTTAGCGAGAACTCTCGTGAACCCGCGAACGGGTTTGTCCCGCACGAGGAAACTCTTAAGTTTGCCGGAATAACCGAGGAAATCGAACGAAAAATTATGTTTAAAACAGTAAATTGAAAGTAGGATCTGAAAAGGTCGAATTAAATCCGATCGGGTTCTAATAAGTAGAGCTGTACGGTTAAAATGAGCTTGATACGAAATTTATGGGATTCGAGGTAAACTACACTTGGTTTAGAGAATTTAATGTATAGTTGATAGTAGATCTGAGTTTGTGAAATTTAATTGAACTATAATTGTCTTCGTGAAATTAAATACTTGCATCGGAATAATTGATT
Source organism: Tetrapedia diversipes (assembly GCA_033822845.1). Taxonomy (NCBI): domain Eukaryota; kingdom Metazoa; phylum Arthropoda; class Insecta; order Hymenoptera; family Apidae; genus Tetrapedia; species Tetrapedia diversipes. The sequence goes on along the minus strand of JAOPTO010000207.1, from coordinate 64,800 downwards.
TAGTTGGAACTGGATATCGGTAACATTGTACCAGCAGAAAACTGTGAAAGTATGCGTGGATTCAATGATATTTTAATTGTACCTAAGTAAGCTTTGTACTTGGAAGCGTCTGCAAAATTGTAGAACATTATCCGAGGTAGCCTGACACTCGTTAGATCTCAGAAACCCTTAAAGTACTGAGAAATCTTCGGAAACTTAGCACCAAGGTTCGTTAAATTCATGGAAACGTCTAGAACCCAATGTAATTTTCGAAACCCTGGAAAACCCTTGAACTATCAAGAATCCTTGAAATTCCTGGAACTCCTAGAATTCTTGGAACCCCAGGAACCTCTGGAATCCTTGACGTTCCTAGAATCCCTAGAGCTACTCAATGCTAAGATCTCTGAACCCGATATTAGAGATCTCTGCCACCCATTATGAAGATTTTAATCAAATTCTCATGATATAGATACTTTCTGTAAATCATTAAACTCCAATCGTGTAACATCACTTTTCATGCATTCTAAGAACATAATTTTCAACGCTTCCCTGTTAGCGGGATTTTTCGTGTAAAATTCAATAAACCTTCTACGTTCCGCGATTGTTCTAACGTTTCATTTTTTCAAATTCCATTCATATTCATAGCACTCAACAATGTCTAACGGTATTTGCATACATTTCAACAACCTCGATATCATGCTGCGCGGCAACATTCATTTTTATAGACCCAAAATCAATCTCTCTGTCTTTCGCAAGTCAATCACAATCAGCGAATACACATGTCGAGCAACCATCCAGCGGTGTTCATTTAACCCTAGATAACTAAACTTAAATTAGCGTTACTCCGCAACTAATCATTCGAATCATCATTCGACTACGAATTAAAAACATGTATATTTTTACATTTCCTTTATTTATTTCAAACAAATTAGTGTAACTAAATGGAAGTATCATAATGTTTTAATTAGAAGACAGAAAAGTGGTAAAAAATTAGCGCTCGCAATCCTGGCAGATATTAAAACGATCTTAGCAGATCTCGAATTCGTAAAACTGGCAGGGGTCGGTAGTCTATTGGATGAATGTTTAATTATTTAGGGTTAAACAGGCACCGGTTCGAAATTCAACACGTAAACCCGATACATCCAGTGCAATTGATCGCGGCCAGAAATTTCTCGTTCTCCGCTTAGGGTGGCCAAGCCTGCACATGAAATGCCTTGACGTCTCGCGGAGTATCGCTGCGTCGCGTCGTGCGAATCGATCGGATCGGCCGCGGGCGTTTTCACTCGGCAACAATCCGGCCGGGAAATTAGTCCGCGACTCGTAATTAACGTCTGACCGGGTTGGTTTCGTGCCGGCGGGCGGCACGACTTTATTTATGGGCTTCTTGGCTGGCCGGCGGTCGTTACGAGCGTGGTATCGGGAAACACGCGTGTTACGCGTATTCTGTTCAAGATTAATTCCGGATGACTGCGGTCATCGCCTTTGAGGCGGAAGCGATCCCACGGATGTGGGTTAATTTTAAAGGAGTTTCGCGTATAATTTACGGTAGAAAATCAACGCGTGCTTCGTAATTTTTGACGTTGCCAGTGTTGTCGTTGCTATGTTTTTTTAACAACATGTTTTCTCATCCGATCGCTTTGTATTTCAATTCTTGCATTGTATGAAATTGATGGACTGAGTTTTGGAAAGATTGCGGATAAACCGATGAGACTCAACAGATAATTCGTGGGAAAATAGTCTGCTCAGAATTTTTAACGACGCTACTGAGGCTACAATTGCAAAAATCCTAAGTAATTACCCTCGCGATCGTGCCCCATTGGTGGCTATCAAAAACTATAAAAGTCACGATGTTCTCGTATTCCACGTCCCTCGAAACAGGCTCGTACCACCTGAAAACCGCCAAATTAACCACACCATTCTCTCCTTCGCCGAAAGAAACCGTCTCTGCGCTCGTGTTCCCAGTAATTCCGAGCAACAGCTCATTTGCATACCCTCCGCATCCGTGGTCACGTGATCACCACCAGCAGCAGCGGCCGCAGCCGCAAAGTATCCCTGAGCAACGAATTACGTCAAACGCCGAGCATCCCAGCGACGTCGGCAGCCTCGACTTACGAACGTGCCTTTATCAAAAACCGTCACTCCCATCTCTGTCTCGCCCGCACGTTTTTCCCCCCTTTCCTTTTTTCGAACTTAATTGCGCTCTTTCACTCGGGCCTGGCGTCGATTGAAATTTAGCGCGGATTCACGCCGGCCAGGGACCGACAATCCAGCCGGACCGGTCGTTTACATACATTATGAGCTTTTTCACGCGTTCCTGACACGATTTTCGTCCGACACAAAGCCAACAGCACTCTCTCTCTCTCTCTCTCTCTCTCCCTCTCCTGCCGCCGTTGATAAAAGAAGCGTCGTTTGTCCTCTCTTCTCCCGTGCACCCCTTCACGCGTCTCGTCCATTCTACCATGCACGAGCAGCTCTTCAAGACGAGTGTCGAGTCAAGAGAGTGAGCGAACGAGAAACACAGCGAGAGAGAGAGAGAGAGAGAGGGAGGAGGGGCAAAGGGAGTGAAAGGGTGGATAAGAGGTAAACGTTTTCGGAATCTTGCAGCCCTTGTTCGCCGAGGTGCAAAGTCCCTCTTCTCTCGCGGCTCTTTCAGAAAGACCGAGAGCACCGGCTGACGGAAACATAAATTTCAGATCTACCTATCTCTCCCCTTCTCTTTGATTCTCCTCTTTTCTCGTCCGTTCTTTCGCTTCTTGTCCTCGCTGCGCGTCTCCTTTCCCGAAGGAGGGAAACTCTTCCGTCGAATCTTCGTCGCGACCGACCACGCATTGTCCGACACCGCGACCCGGAATCGAGGCTTGATTTACGAGACATTCGTGACGATTCAAGCCGAGCTACTGCTGCTACGCAGAACTGGGAAAATGGTATGTGGGAGATAGTAGGTGTGCGAAGAGTATTCTGCTTGTGTCAGCCGGCACCCTTCGTCACACGTTGCCGTGTGATCCGAACATTCGATGTCGACCCTTTAGCCGATAATAAAAACGCATGTATAATCCTTATAAACATGTCACAGATGCGTTAAGAAAGGTAAGTGTATGGCTCGTTCAAGCTTAATCGAATCTCGTAACAAACCGAATGCAAACCTAACTGTTATCGACCACAACAACATATCTTATAATTCATAAGACTACGTATTGCCTCGGTACTTGAGATGATGCCCTTCCTTTACGATTCCTTTGATATCCGGGTGTTGCGTTTGGTTGTTCTGAGGTTATTCTTCCGCGTTTTTCTTTTTGCCAGTAGGCAAATTCCGAGCGCCTTTTGAGGGATCGGAAAAATGGGGGTGGGAGAGGGAAGTGGACAATTTGAAGGTGGAGGAAAAAATTCGGGAAAGTGAGTTTACTAGCAGAAGGGTGGCGATCGCCTGATTGGGTTAGGCTCTGACCCAGGACATTTGCGATGGTCAGGCCCAGATCCAGTGGCTATAAACAAAAGCTGGTTTCCACAGTAAACATAAATGATTATCAATCCCTAACGCTAACCCAAACTTAACTACCATTCCTTCCAAGTATCCATCTTCCACCTGTGTGCAGCAAATTACTATGCTGCCATAGGTGATACGAAACTGAGCTTAGAATTAAAAATTCAGGTATAACCCACTTTGCAGTACCCTTTCTCCGTTCTCACCGTTTTTCATCCCAAACCAGTAAACCCATTAACCCTGTTCTCCAATAAAAAAAGCAAAAAAGAAGAAGAGCAATTCCAACGTTCGCAGAGACCCACTTTTATTACACATTCAATTCAACGCTGTCCCGCTCGCGGTGCATAAGGAAGAAAAGCGGGAAAGTAAGAGAGAGGAAAATCCCCGGGCCGTTTCCGCTTTAGTTACGTTATTACGAGCATCATTGCGTAAGGCGAGTTGCCCGAGAGATCTTAGGGCGGAGGATCCGCCTCTTGTTCCGCTCGCTTCTTCGTCCGCTCGAAGCGCGCGCCACTGTGATACATAAAGCGGGGCTGTTCATAATCTGGCTGAAAGCTATGGCGCGAAAAAATGGCCGGCGAGACCGAATGAAACAGGTGGCTGGCCGTTATCGTCCTCTCTGTGTATTATTATGCATTACCCGGGAGAAAGAGAGGGAGGGGGAAGGAGTGGGAGAGAGAGAATGGCGGGGTCGCGCGTTGCACTTCCGGTGCACACTCCTTTCTCCGATGACGACGTTACGACAATGGCGCTTGCTGTTTGATGTTATCGCGCGCATTCTTCCGCAGCTTTTGCGTTTTTGGAACTGAAAATGGAAACCGGGCAGTTTATTGGAAGTATTTTTAATATAAATTCCTTTCGAATTTCTTTGGCTTTGTTTCTTCGTGTAAAAATTTATTTCTTTATTTTAAAGAAAGAATTTTTAAGAATTTATTTCTTCATGTTAAAAAAAGAATTTTTAACAATTTATTTCTTCATTTTTCTTATTTAGTTCTCTTTACGATGAGAAAATTATAATAAATGACACTCATTGTTTGATGTTCCATTTTTTTCATGTTTTCGATTTATTAGAAATTCTGAACAAAAAGTAGAGTGTGCAGGCCACAACTTTACGAAGGAAATTGATTAATTTAATCTATTTCTATATGACTTCTTGTCTTTCTGTTCGCAGGTACGTATCGTTGAGCATCGATTAATTATAGTCCAAACCACTGAATGAAGAGAACGTTTGTGAGTACAAAACGCCATCTATTTTTTTACATTAAATAAATAACTGCGACTGCCAAAACCTTTAAGCCAACCTTATTGAATCATTAACATCAATTCTTCTTCTATTCTTTTACTCGACGACAACTCACTTTACCTTGAAACAGCATTGTTGATAATACAAATTTTTATTTACTCCTCCCTGCAATATTTCAATTTTATCGCCGAATTGTTTCTCCCTCTGTTTCTTTTGCTCCTCCTGTTAATACTTTTCTTCATTAACTTCTTTGTTTCCCTTTTTCTCTGATCCCTAATCTGATCTCCTTCCATTCCAATCTACTCTCTTCATTCTCCTTTTTCTTCGCCCTGCGCTATTAATTTCGTTTTTTAATTAACTTCCGTTTATTTCGTCCCGTTCTCTACTCGCACCACTAATTCGTTCCCCTTTCTTCCTTCGTTTATCCCGCCCCCACCTTTTGTCCCTCTTATGTATCTCCCTCCGAGCCCGAAACGTCGGCCGAAATTAAGTCGTAGACATGCAAATTGAGTTATTCGATTCGACCGGTCAATTCATCGATCCCTCCCCCGTTGAACATGCAAACGAGGAACGCAGGAACGCCTCCGGCAAGCAAAGAAAACTATCGGTGAAAACGTTTCCCTTGGAAAATTCCAAGCAACCGACCCGCATTCTCCCCGTTTCCCGTGCCGTGTCTACCGTCGAGCGCCATTTTTCTTTCACCTGTCGGCGTTTAACAAACCGTGATGACTGCGCACAAAGAAATTCATTAATGTTCCCTTTGCTATCGATTACACGATTCATTCGTTCGTTATAATTACAAACGAGAATATAAATTTCTGGAAATACTCTTCTCTTCTTGTGTACCGTGCAAAAATATATTACACTGTTACATAATAAATTATAAAGATCGTATATAATTGTAATATATTGAAAAAGGTTTAGGACCGTTTAAAACGAATATTCTTTCATCGTTTCCTAAATCTAAAAGAAAACTCAGAACGAAGCAATGCTTCTAATATGTGGATTTTCTTAATTCACACCAAATGTGTACAGTTTTCTCTTCCTTGTGAAAAATTTGAAAAATCAACCTTGTCGTCCTTCAACATAAATATTTTTCACCCGAATCCTGTCGCATATCTAATTTTACCGTTACATACAGTAGTGGACGGAAAATTTAAGACCAAAGGGTCAAAGAAAATGAATGAATTAATTAATAGGAAATAACAGTATAAATAAAATTTGTATTCTATGCTAATCAATGAATAATGAATGTTCTACCATAATGACGATAAAAACGAATAGATAAACAATATTTGAGAACGATAAAATTATGTTTCACATTGTTCTGTCGTCTCAAACTTTTATCCGCTGCTGTACATCGCAAACATTGAGAAACTTAAATAAGATGAAGAGAATATAGAAATTCCCTATAAGTATAAAAATTCTCACTTCCGTCCCCTTATAAACCTTTCTCATCGACATTCCCCATGAATTATCCTCATTGCAATCTGTCACAAACCTGATTCAAACCAGTGACCACTTTTTACCCGATTTCTCGTCGTTTCCTTCGTGCATGCCTCTGTTCATTATTCTGCTTCTTGTTTCCGTCGAGCAGTGCACGACACCAGCATAAACACCGGATTTCACTGTTGGACGAGCTGTCTGACCAGTGTACCAGTTTCTCGTTTTATTAGAAGACGAGAAACTCTGTCTCTCGCACCCTAGTAACTTTTCCTCGCCGCGTCCCCGGCCTTTGTTGCCCGCCAGCGTCCTTTTTAATGGTTCAATTTAAGAATGCGCCGCGATGAATATTAACAGGAACGCGGCAATGCGACTCACGAACGCTTCGTAACTTTTGTTACGTAACATTTCCTTCTGCACTGCCCTTTAGGCGGTCCTGGGTCAGACGAATCATCACAGCGTTTATGGTTGCGCAGGGATGAATTCAATTTTGTAAGAAATTTGAAACGATAGTTTTAAATAAATAGCTTCAAATTTCTTACCAAAGTTTTAATTAATGTGACATTTTTTAATATTGAATTGATTCGAGTGTATACATTTTTTGATAATTGTTAATAATATAAGGTAGAACAAAACTAATTTTTAAAAGAACAATTGACGTTTGGAGAAAAATATTCTGAATACGATAGTCAGGAGGATTAATAGTAATTGAATTCATTAATAAAACAGTTTCCGTTAAATATGTATGTATTAATAACTTCAGAATTCAGTATAATCGATACTATAAATCCGATCCATTTTGCCCAGGTAAATTGATACGATATTTAAATAACGACATACTATAAATAATTCGAATTAACGTTAAAAACTCGTGAAATTGATTCGCGAGCCCATTCACATCGCGATCAGCACATCAACCCCCAGATCCGTTACTGAATCTAATCCAAACATCAATGAAAACCTCAACAGGAGGTGACTAACCTTTTCAACCCTCCTCCAGCATTTCTGTCGATCTTCCGGCCTGTTAGCCGAAACTCTTTCCAGGAGAAATCGAGGTGTGAGGAGGGTTCGACGCTAAATATAACCCCGTTTCACGATTCCCCTGAAAAATATCACGCGAACCTTTCCCACCTTTAACTCGCCCCCGTTTTATCTATCCCCTCCGGCTGTCCCGGTCGCCTCGTCAGTATTCAACACAGAAGGAGCATAAATTTCGAATTTTTTTCCTTCTCTTTCTTTTTTATACCCTCGCCATCTATCGTACTCGGCCAGGGGAGGGGAAATCGGTGTCGCGATTTCTCGTCGACGTTCTCGTTGTCGTGACAAAGATTAAATTGCTTTCGGGCAAAGGAACACTCGCGATTCGCCTGCCAAAGAATTTTTCGTTGAAATAATAACTGCCGAAACGAAACAAAACACTCGAACGATCGTTACTGCTCTGCATTCAGGCAGCATGGAAAAAATCAGCAACGCGCACAACTGCACACAGGACCATTCAAAATAAAAAAAAAAAAAACCCAAAAAATAGTCTTTATCTTGCACTAGGTAATCCACGTTTCTCTATTAACACGTTAAGTGCCACACCGGTCCGTAGGGACTGGCCACAGATTTTAGGTTTAACACGTTGAACGCCCAGCGTAAATCGGTGGAGTTTCCCCCAGGACCCAAACCAAAGACTCGGACTGTAAACAGCGCAATGTTATATTTACTTTATAATTTATTGTTACTTTATATCGTATATACTTATCATAATTGTGTTATAAATAAAATTAGTATAAATTACCTCAAAAATCTTGTTTTAATTAGAAAAGTATCAACCTTTTACAAGAAACATAGCCGTCACCCAGACATGGGTGACGTGGCGTTCAACGTGTTAAGTTACAGCGGCGCGCAGGTCTCTCCTTGCATACTGATAGTGAAACTGAAAATTTCGCTTAGGGGACATCGGTTTTTGTTCAGTCAATACTTTAAGAAAAAGAATATAATATAAAGTAATTGAAGTAATGTAATTTATTAAAACAAATTAAACAAAGGTTACAAAATTTTCTGTACCACTTCATGTAGTCTGGACCTGAACGGAACGGCGAACAAAACGATCTGGGCATTTAACGCGTTAACCGAACCGGCGAAGATTAACTCGGCCATGAGGATAGAACGGGGATCGAGAGAGAGTGCAACTCGTCGTAATAAGATTTGAGCGGGCGATCGATGTGAAAATAAAAAATGAAGCGAGAGATATCGACGAAGAGTCTAGTCGGGGGTGATTTCGCGTCGTGTCACGTGCGAGAATATTTCCGGCAGTTTCTTTCCCCTCCATCCCCCCTATCGGCGAGGCAACTTGTTTCCCGTGCAACCCGATTCCGGATGCATCCCGCGAGCCACTCGATTGATCGTCGCTCGTTCCTGCTCTCCGAACGGTTCCGAGATTTCGTTCTTTGTACGTGCGGGAGAAATGATAGGGGATGAAGGAATGAAATCGCGCGGATATGGTTAATAAAGCGTGTATGTTTTGTAATATATCGTCGAACAACGGAACGTTCTTGTTTGGACGTCACGGCGAGCGAGCTTTGATGCATGGAAGCGTTCCCTCTTTCGCGTATGACTCCTGTCTACCCTTTGTTGCAATTGGAATTTCATCCGTTTCGCGGAGAAAAAGTCGGGGTTAATTTGAATTCCTTACTGAAGCCCACGTATTGATATTCGTTGATGCTATAATAATTGCATTGAAAATGGGCAATGGAATAATAGTGAAACGGAGCAACGAAATAAGCCAGCAAAATAGAAGAATTTCGCGTATGACTCCTGTCTACTCTTTGTTGCAATGGGAATTTCATCCGTTTCGCGGAAAAAAGATCGGGGTTAATTTGAATTCCTTACTGAAGCCCACGTATTGATATTCGTTGTTGCGATAATAATTGCATTGAAAATGGGCAATGGAATAATAGTGAAACGGAGCAACGAAATAAGCCAGTAAAATAGAAGAATTTCGCGTATGACTCCTGTCTACCCTTTGTTGCAATGAGAATTTTATCCGTTTCGCGGAGAAAAGGTCGGGGTTAATTTGAATTCCTTACTGAAGCCCACGTATTGATATTCGTTGTTGCGATAATAATTGCTTTGAAAATGGGCAATGGAATGATAGTGAAACGGAGCAACGAAATAAGCGAGCAAAATAGAAGAATTTCGCGTATGACTCCTGTCTACCCTTTGTTGCATTTGGAATTTCATCCGTTTCGCGGAGAAAAGGTCGGGGTTAATTTGAATTCCTTACTGAAGCCCACGTATTGATATTCGTTGTTGCGATAATAATTGCATTGAAAATGGGCAATGGAATGATAGTGAAACGGAGCAACGAAATAAGCGAGCAAAATAGAATTGAGAGAACGTGAATTTATAACTTTCGGGTCGCACGGTATTACAGTGGGTTGGAAGGTATTAAGTTCGAAATTGGTTAATCGTGGTGGAAATTATTTTGGTTAAACGTACGATTCCGAGCGAAGGGTGTAAGAAGTTTGGGTCGAGAGATAATTTCCTTTTCGGTGATGCTGTATTTGTATGTACGTTGCACTGAAATATGCACATGTTACGCATTAAACTTTTACACGCGGGAGTTCTGTGCTGGCCCTGTTTAATTAAAGAGATCTTCTTATCTTCTAATTAAACATTTACGAAGAATGCTGCAGAACTTCTGCTTTCGCCGGAGATCCCGCGCAAAACTGTCTCCGGTTCACAAAGTAGACATGAAAAGTAAAAAGCCAGAAATGAAAAAAAAAATGATGCCCCTTTATAAACTTAGGTAGAACGTTAAGAAATTAGTATAGAAACTAAACAGCAACAACGTACACCGATAATAACCGATTAAAAATTGTATTCTAAAAATTTGCGAAAATAAAAAAACAGGTACAATACACACAATAATATAATAATATGAAAAAAGACTAAAATACCCAAAATAAAGTAACCATTATAATACTCAAATTCTTTTTTTCTGTAACTGAAGTTACAAAAAAGAAAAAAAGGATTCCATCTCTCTGATGGCAAAACTCTACAGAAATTTTCGTTTAAAATGAAGGAAATCGAGGAATCCAACGTTCTGCTCTTCAGTACTGATTACAAAAGTTCCTGTGGAACACGGAACGTCTTGCAGGAACGATATCGAGGCATGTTCGGGGAATCAGAGTCGACAAACGATATCGGCTGGATTCAATTTGCCAGTCGGCGGTCGGTACACTGGCGGAGAGGATAGGGGCGGGAAGGTTAGGGGTAGATTTTCACAATTTCCCGAAACTTTAGATTATGTAGACCATCCAGATACAGGGTGTGCCCTCGTAGCACGGAGGAGGGGGCGAGGGTTGGAATCACGCGAAAGGGTAACTATGAAAATTCAAACTACGTCAGCGTAATAGACGACAGAGTTTGCTCCGGTGGATTACGTCGCATGAACAGAAAGGGGCGAAGGGGTGGGTCGGCGAGAGGTTGGGAGAGGGATGATAGAGTCTGCAAACAGTGACGCAAACCGCGCACGGAGACCTTATAACCTGTTCGTCTTTTCACTTTGCAATCCTCGATACGCGTATCTGCGCCTGCGACGATGCACCGGCAGCGTGTATGTACCGGGTGTCCTGAAGGAAACGAGTCGAGGAGCTTGCAACGCTTGCAGGAAAATTTTGAAACATGACTGGGTTCGGTGTATTGTGATCGACTAATGTATAAATGAGTTTAATTTAGGGGTAAGTTTATGATTTATGAAGAAGGAAGAGTGAGTTTAAAAAGGTTGAGAAATTTTGAAAAAGGTTTGATATCCTGATTTACAATTATTCATTTATAGTAACAGAGAAATAAATCGTTATCTCTTTTGTTGTTAATAGAAAAATTGCTGAGGTGACGTTCGGTTTTATAAAATCCTTTTTGTGCAAGAACAATACCAGGGGTATAAATAAAAATCAATGTTCAATCAATACGAATTAATATGCAGATCCTGACAAAAGTAAATTTAGCTTCGAACAAATTACAGATTTCAAGTTATGTTTCTTATTAAATGTTTAATTTACAATTAGGGCTAACGTGATGTAAAGATGTGTACTTTTTAAGAGCTAGATTTTTATTCCAGCGTCTTAAAGAGGATATTTTACGTTCCCTTCTATCTCAGCATAAATTGGAGACCTCCATAACATAGAATTACGTAAATCCAGAAAAATCCTATTCATTCGATGCCGGAATTTCTTTTAGTTTCCCGCAGAGCATGTTCTATGCGCCGGCCTTCCATTTTAACGAGAACCTGAGATCTTGCTAACATAGAATTACATACCTTTTAAAACACCCTCTACGTTTCTGTCAAATTATTTTCCAGACACACCGTCCGCCATTATGAATCAAGATTAACATTTACATGCAAATAAACATTGTTGTAAAAATTCGAATGTTTTTATGACAAAAAATTAGCAATAATCCCTGCTACTACGTTTACCGTCTTTTTCTCATTCAGTAAAACGAATTGAAAGTTCTGACACGATTAAAAAAAGAAAATGTAATACCTACCTTCTATGTTTATCAAAATTTACACCAATGTGTACAGGTTTCTATTTTCGCAATCAACTGAATTAATACCAAAAGAATTTCTTTTAATCTCCCTTTGAGAGACGTTCCTAATTTCATCAGAACCTACTCCCTCCGTTACAAACGTGTATAATAATAAAGTTTATTATTTTATAAAAAATTTTTGTGAAAAATACAAACACTGCTCCATTTTACGATTCTAATCATCTACATCCACTTATATTCCTATACCATTTCCCTTTTATTACAACACTATTCATTAAACCTACGCTCAAACGATTTCCTCGTAACCAAATCGAACAGGATTATCAACAAAAAAAAAAAAAAAAAAGGAAACAACAAAACCCGTGGAAAAATTTACAATGAATTCCAATGTAACCACAAACTCCTACGCAGCGAAATAAATGTTCTCTCAAGCATTACGTTCCATCGAAAGCTCGACCTTTTACAATCGAACCACCCTGTAGAAGGCAGCTTGAACGCGAGGCAGTTTAATACTTTCGCGTTTTCGCGTTTCAAGCCGCGACGAAGCGCACAACAGAGATCGCGAGCGTGCGTCGCTTTTTTCCGCGGCGCTGAATTGTTCGAGCCGCGCAAACAATGGTCCGCTCGATCGCGCGCGGTTCGACTCGACGTTTTTTCTTTCTTTTTTCGTTTCACCGGGACTTAACCCTTCCCTCCCGCCCCCGATTCCTATTCCCGGCGGGAAAGATGCACGCGTGTTTCCGAACACGCGTCTGCTCGTGATTTCGTCGATTCAGCGAACGTTCGCGGAAACGAAGCGGAGGCCGGATCCTCGGGGAGCGTAAGAAGCGCAATCGACCTGGTTCTCGAGCTCTCTGCGGTTCGATTCTCGAACAGTTGACGGGGTGGGCAGATTTTTTTTTTAACGCGTTGAATGCCACTAAGGTCACAGGTGACCGTCGCGCCCAGATTGGTAGAAATACATAATTTGGACGAATGTCGATACTTATCAATTTTTCATTATTACCATCGTTAATGCAATGATGAGAAAAGTGCACTCAGATTGGTAGAAATAAATAATTTGAGCAAATGTCGATATTTATCAATTTTTCGTTATTACCATCGTCAATACTGTAGGAAAGTTCTACTTTTATTTATTTAGTAGAGTGAGATGATAGGGCTCAGGTGTGAATAAAATAAATTGAAGTGCTTAGAATATTAATAAATGTATATTTAAAATAGTTTATTGATAACAACTTAACGTTCTCACTTCCTTCAGAATCACACTCTTTCTGTTTTCACGTTTCTGTAAAAGCCATTAATAGGTTACCTGTCGATAAAGCGGTAAATTTACTTTATAAAATATTTCTACTTTCTTCTTTGGATCTTCTTTAGTCCACGGTGCTCTCTATTGTCCTATATTACATTGTGTACTGTAAGGAGTATTAGTGTATCGAGGCAGACCGACATACTGTCTGATACTTTCTTCTCGCAGACGAACTATACACGAGCTTGCACGAAGTACAACGAAACACGTCAGTACGCATCAGGCCTTAACTTCGTCTCTTCAGAACCACGGTTTTCTCGTTCCCCCGTTGCATCGACTCTCGTTTATTTCCTTTTTCCTCCCAGGCTCTTTCGATTCTTTTTTTTAACTTCGTTCCGAAAACAACACCGTGCACCACGAGGCATAAATCGATGGGGAGCGAATTCATCGACTGCCTCCGGGCGGCGCCCTTCGGTAATTCGTTGAGAGCCCTAGCCGACGGTGTCGTGGTTCATGGTGGTCGTGTCCTATGAGCGTCGGCTGCTGAATTCGCGCGTCGATGGAAATGCACGAGGAAATTCTCTGTCGTGGATAAATGCGGTGCTGTGTTCTGAGAGATTCTTCAGCTGACACCAGGACGCGGACGATGATTGATCGTGGGGCGAAGATGTATGAATAATTTGTCGTTCGTCGTGCTTGTTAGGCTTTACGGATATACGTGTGTAAGCGTGGGGGTGGTATATTTTTCTTCGTTCGGAGGGGTGGTATAAGTCCCTTGCTTCTGGAAATAAATCTTTCTGAGAACAGATAATTTTGAGCTTAAGGGTGTAAGCTTGGTTGCTACAAGCTCCGAATTTTATTCAAAATGAGTATTATTAATTTTTAGAAAGTTCCTTTTTCTATGTTTACCGTTATTTTTTAAAGGAAAATTTATAAAATTACCTTTTCTCTTTAGATTAGATTCTTTCTTTCACTGAAGGAAAGAATAACACTGATAAACGATAATAGATATTTAAAACTTATGGACTTTGTATTGAACATAATTAAAAAGTTTACCGAAGCAAAGAATAACACTGTTAGGTAATGATAGATATTTGAAAGTTCTAAACTTTCTATTGAACATAATTAAAGAATTATAAGCAAGCAAGCGATATTATTCAGAATTACAATGTAACACAAATGTTCCTATCGCGAAACCGTACGATTATAATAATCAAGCGAACGCTTTTCAATTTCAACGACCGAACATTCAAGAAGCACGTCCCGACCATCCAAAGCCATCCCCGATCCGTGATCACGATACACAGGGAAAAAAAAAAGGGCCAGCAACAGAAAACAACAAATTGGAAACAATTGGCCCACAGCCAGCCGGGCGTTTCAGCTTAATTAGTTCATTATTTCCCGGGGCTCTGCCCGGACGTCGTTGAAATCACCGACGCTTCGGAACACGATACCGCCGCCCGTTTCTCCACACGTCACGCGGGATCTTTTCCTCTTTTTTTTTTTTTTTTTTTTAAATTCCCGTTTTCGAGATAGCCGACCGACACGGCGGTAGATTTACTACTGAACGCGGAATGGAAAAAAAGGCATAAAACAACGGAACCGGTCACGCGGCGCACCGAAGTCATATTTTGTAAGTTACAGCCCGTTTCGACTGAAATTGAAGATTTTGCTGCAGAAAAACGGATCATTTCTAGTTTTTACCATTTTCAGATTACAGCGTGCGCTACTGATGATATATAAAAAAAAAAAAAAAAGAACAAAACGAAACCATGCAGGATTCGGTGCAATATAAATGCAAAGTGAAACAAACATAAGTTTGGGAAGGTGCATGAATATTAAGTTGTCCGAGAAATATTTTTTGGCAACCTACTCGCGCTTGGTTACGCTAATTTTCATTTTGGACGTGTAGCATTATAGAATTTTTTCAAAAAGTGGAAAAAGAGATTAGAGCGGAGTAGCGCGCACGTCTTTAAATAAATTAAAGCCCTACATGCTTAATCCTCAGTTAAGAAACAGCTCAAACGACATCTGGATCAATCCAATACAATTAAATCTCAAATTTTTGAGAAATCTATTCCCTGCTAAGATTGGATTTTCAATTATTGAAGAAATTTTTTTTTCAAATTGATTTGGTGCCCTTGCATTTAACGCTTTGTAACTTCCGTTCAAATTAAAATACCTTTCCCGCCCTGTGGTGATTTCAAAGTAGCAACATTATACTCTAAGAGATATTAAAACAATTACCGACAATTCAACATAATTTCTCCTAATAGTAGTAAACAATATGGCGTTCGACAAGCAGCATTTGAGGCACTGCATTTTTTTTTTTGCTTTTGAACCGAAGAAAAACGCTTTTAAAGCTAAAGAAATAGTTTGTTCCAGTTTTAGTAATGATGATGTGATGTATAAAACATGCAAATAATAATTTCAAAGATTTCGAAACATAGATTGTAATCTATTGGACAAGTCACGTTCATGGCAGGTAAGAAAGTATAAAAAGTTTTTGAAAAACGTTTGAGAAAACTAAAGAAGGGCTTGCGCTGCAACCTGGTGTTAACCATCGATGCTTATCGTAACGTTTATTTCGGTTCGGAAAAATTCGAAAGTTAGAAAGATGGATTTCGTACGAAAAACGCATCGAATTAATTTGCATACCTAATAATTTCCAACGGTCATCGATTCCTCTGTTCCGTAGCTCTCGATGATTGTTTCATGGTGTTGAATTCGCGCATTCGCGCACAAAACGAGCGGGGGACATTGTATCCGGTGGCGAAAGTCATAGAAATTTCAAACCACATAATTTAATTAGCGAAGATAACGCGGCGGTAAGTCGGCTCGATTCCGTTCACGTAGCCGCGATTCCAAAATACGACCCCGTCATGTTCAGCCGGCTCCATTAACGATATTCATATCTTTCAAAGGGGCGGCCGCTATCGGGGTGTTCGTTTAAACGCCATATCGACCCCAAGAGTTACAGCTATCCCGTGTATTATCGGACGTACGGTCTGGATGGTCGCTCGCCGTGAAACCTAATGAACCCTCGAAATTCTGTTTCTCTATGGGTGTCGGCGAACGTTGGATAACCTTTCCGGATAGGGATGTTTCAAAGAAATAAGGGATATTTTAGCGGGGAATGCGAAGCAAAGGAGGATCTCTTTGGAGACTCGAATTGAGGATCGAGTTTCATGTTTTTCCTTTTTCTATAATTTTTGGATGGAACTGTCAAATGTATATTTGGAAACTTAATCTTTTGTACATTGAGTGAAGCCGGATAAAAGAGGTAGGGGTTGAATGATAACTCGGTGAAGGTGATCAGTTAGGTAAATTAATTTATCGAGTTGACCATAAAGGAATATTTGTGGAACTTTGAAAAAATCTTCAGATTCAATTTCGTCGTTAATCAGAATTTAGTACAGCGCCGTGAAACGAGAAAAATATTTTACAAGTGAAAGTTGTGGTAAGATAATGTAACAGAGATCAGATATAAACGCATGCAGAAAATTAATTTCTGGTCTTAGATCAGAAAGAAAATAGCCACCACAGAATCTTCATCATCCACCACAACCTCAGTGTCCCGAAGCAACGCTTTTTCATTTTCTTCGTAACTAAACTAAAACTGCCGTACAAACACCTATCAAAGTTTTCAAAGGAGCTTCCTAAAGTCATCAGAAGCTCCTTCTAAAATCTTTCCAATTACTCATCGCTGAAGAATAAGAAAAACCTGAAGTAATTCGTCAAACTTCCCGAAGAATCTTCGCTGTAGATCATCAGCGGAACTTCTCGAGGATCTATCGACGAAGTTCAAAGGGGCACGGGAATTCACTTTACTCGGGGTTGGAAAAATAATCCTCCTTTTTAACGCAAGAGTATTCGTTGAAAAAGCGAAGAGGAACAAGTTTGAGCTTTTGTTAATTTACAATAACGTGTTCGCCTTATTTATTAATTTCACGACAGATTAGTGAAACATTAATTTATGAACAATTCATCTATCACCGGTGATGAATTACATACAGATAGAGAAACTCATCGAATCGATCAAACAATAAAATGTTACCGTTTAAACTTGGACTTTCTTACAATTTTTCTTATCGAATCCAACTGTAAGCTTGCTGTTCAATTACTTTTCCCGACGAATATTCTTCTTGGCGCCTACCAAACTTTTTAATTAACTCGTGTAACGCACAGTTAGCAATTATGTTTCAATGAAACAGAAGTGGAAGTTGCAACAAACAGGTTGCAATCCTTTTGCTTTTTTTTCACTTTTTGCCAGTCATAATACTGTTCCGGGTCTCCGTTAAGTTTCTGCCTTACAATGCCTGGCGTGAAGGGGTTAAAACCGCACGTGCCTGCAGTGCAGACGACGAAGGGCGCACGCGTGCGCCACCGGAAACCGTTCTCAGCGTGAACGGTGGTCCTCTGTCCCTCTCGTTAACCATCAACCGGTTAGGTGGGGTTTGGAGTGATCCATAAAATTTTTTACACCAATTCCGTACACGCGCATCACGTATTTACGTTCCATACGAATGAATTTTTATTTATACTGCTCGTATTAACATTTAAATTTCACTTTTTCCAAAAGCACAGGAAGATTTGATATACGAATGAAAGAAAATTAAGCTGTGTAAAGTGAAAAGAGGTTTAATTAATCGACTGCGCAATACTGTATGGCTTAAAAAATTACATGTCCATGATCCTTCCTGGTTTTTACGTTATTTAAGCAGAATACTGAAATTTTAAAAGCTTTTAATACTTTGCACGGTTTATTCGCTGCATCGGTGATACAAGTGAATAATTTTTATGAAAGGAGGTTTGAATGATACGAATCATAATTTTGTAAGGATACTGTATCGAAATGCCGTCCTTTCTATTCGAAAAATGATAAATTTAGACTTGCGCCACGTATTTACGTTCCATGCGAATGATTTTTTATTCATACTGCTTGTATTAACATTTAAATTTTACTTTTTCCAAAAGCATAGGAAGATTTAATATACGAATGAAAGAAAATTAAGCTGTGTAAAATGAAAAGAGGTTTAATTAATCGACTGTGGGTTAATTTGCGCAGTACCCTACGGCTTAAAAAATTACGTATCCGTATTTCTTTCTGCTTTTTACGTTATTTAAACTGAATAGTGAAATTTTAAAAACTTTGCACGGTTTATTCGCTGCATCGGTGATACAAGTGAATAATTTTTAAGAAAGCAGGTTTGAATGATCCGAATCATAATTTTGTAAGGATACTGTATCGAAATGCCGTCCTTTCTGTTCGAAAAACGATAAATTTCGACTTGCGTCATTGTAGTTGAAGCCAAGCTGTGTTTCTTGTTTATTAGTTTGACGAAGTGGATTTTTAAATAAATATTTCAGGCAAAAGCGTCGAACCGAGTTTAACCGCTTAATAAATTTCGTTTCTGCGCGAAATCGAATCTCCGACCCACCTTTCGTATGCCAAACAGACAGTTTCTGCGGTATGCCCTGTGCCAAGTCTGTTTTCCAATTTATAGAAAAAGAACGAACAACGTTGCATGCATTCATAGAATCCCAGAAAGTTTCTGGCTTGTTCTGTAAACGCGGCCGGGGGAGGAAGTTTCAGAAATTCATTGGAACTCGCGTCGCTCGTTTGAACGCACAATTTCTAAAGATAACGCGGTCGCGTTGTTTCATGGAAAGTAACTGTCTTCGACAAAAACACAATCGCAATAATTCCTGTTTCGGATTACGGAACGCTGAACTTGCGAAATATTTAGAAACGACCGAACAGCTACGCCTAACTTTAACCTGCATTCTAAACTTACCTTCATTTATTTAATTTATTTACTCGTTTATGGGAGAAAACCCTTTAGAAAACATAGAAGAAAATACAGTTTAATCGTAAGAGTTTAAACAACGGAACATTTAAGATTTAAAGCTAGGATGAATGGAGTCAATGGATTTACAATAAATCTTTATATTCTTTAGAATAGTGTTAAGACAATTATTAGTACCGTATGCAGTGGTATAAGATTCCTTTAACATAAGAGTACGATGACGAACAGCTGTGAGACGTTTATACTTCTTATCTCCACCCGTTGTCCTCTACGAAACGTGCAACGAACGCTACTTTCACAAGAAAACAAAACGGTCCACAAAATTTGTCTAACATCGTGTAACCGAAGTGTTATTCGTTCAACGCGCACAGTTACAAAACCAAAGAATAGATCAAACGGAATAACGGGGATAGAGGGTGTAACGAAATGTAGCGAGATAAAAATAAATTAGGTTTCGCAAGATTTGCATAATTTTATACTATCTCCAGGCCCGAAAAATGGCCCCCGCGAATACCGTGAAACATCTCCATGCTCTCCAAACAACACTCCCTCGAGCAATCTACCCTCAAAATTTAAACGAGAAAACAGCGTATACCTCCCCGAAGAGAACGATTGCCCCGAAAAAAAAAGAGAGAATCTCGCGATCTTTACAACGTGAAAACGCGTCCCCGGGTATTTATTAACACCACGCATAGCAGCACACCGATAACACGATATTACATCAGCGAGCGCGCAAATCCAGCGATCCGATCGCCAAACCCACCCCCTCCCCCCATTCCCCGCCCCAATGCGCCACGACGACCAGCGTATCTCGCTAAATACGATCCCGAAAGGGGCAGGGGTGAGAGACCGGCGGGAAGGGGGTGGCCATGGGGCGAGGGTGCGTTCCATTGTGTCGCGACAATAGCCTGGAATGTTTCGTGGTTTCTTTTCTGCTTCTCTGCCGGTCGAATGGTAAATGTTGGAATTCATTTCGCCTCGATATACCCTACCTACCCCTTTTGGGTACACGTGCTCTTGGAAATGATTTTTTAATTTTGTCGGGGTGTTCCCTTTCTCTGGCGAACAATTGGAAAAGAGTTGAAAGCGTAACGATTAAGGTAAAATTGGATGTTAGGTTATTAAATTACTAAAAACGCTAAAAATTGTCGTGAAACAACAAGGGTGTTTATTAAATAAGTATTGACAATTTTCCTTGGAGGGATACTGTCGAATTTCTATTTTCTTCTTTCCCATTTCTATTTCTACCCACAGATATAACGTAACGGAGTGTAGAGAAAATGTAGGACTGGGTTTTTGTGAGTTTTTAAATTAGAAGAAAAGCAAATCAACTAATCGATTAATAGTTTTACGGAATCGATTATTTTTAGCTTAACACTTAATCAACCGAATGGGGAGATTTTTTCCCTCAACAAACCGCTTCCACTGATTCTATTCACTTTTGTTATTAGTTTAGTCTTGAACCGGAGTTGAATTGATTAAAAATCGCACTTTGGAGGGGCAGAAAATGCATTTAATAAACTGTGAACAACACTAGTTCGAGATTAATTAATAACAGTAGTATAACAAATGGGAGATCTCTCCATTCGATTGGCTAAGTGTTAAGCACATTCTATGAAATCAATAAAAACAGATTTTAATAATTCCAATTATTCACAAGCTCATGAAAATGAAACGCTATTTTACCGTTAAATCGTCTCATACCTTGACATACTCACGAGAATACTGATTATTTTCGTGCACTCGTGAATGCATGTGTATAGATTCGAAAAAGAGCCACGGACTGGTTTCACAGACGAATCGAAGGATTAGTGCGAACGTACGAACCGTTTTTAAACGCTAAATACACGGGGCCGTTCCTCTTATTCGAAATTCCCGCCCTCTGCCCCCGGAGGGACGGCAACCAGCCAGCGAAACATTAAAAATCCCCGGCACAATGCAACCGTTGTTTCAGCCCAGCCTGTGCCTGTTCTCCATCGAAATTAAAACGCGATATTATTCCTGAACGCTTCGGATATGCGCCAGCGGGATATTTTTCATGGAAAGGAACGATTTTTGAAATCTACGGTTTTGGTTTCAGGGGATATTCGAAGCAAAAATTCACGTTGCACCGAATCCATTTTTGTTCGCGCGAATTGGAAAGAAAATTTTCTAATTTGCTCGAGCTTTTTTCGAAATTCGTATCACAGAAACGACGAATAAAAGTCCATTATTTAATTTACAAAAACTGCACGTAAAAATTGGAACCACGATGGAACTTCATTTATTTGAACGTAATTTTAATTTACATCTGGTTAAGCGAAGTTTAACAATCTCTTCTAGTTTCTGTTGTTCTGAAACGAACAACAAATTCATAAAGTTGATCTGATGATTGGAAATATTATTTGAATCGAGCTACATGCTAATTAATTCTTCTTTTAACAAACGTTACATTAAATACTTTCTAAATTATCGAATCAATTAGTCAAAGCACTTAAGTCGACGATTGTGTTTCAGTTGTTTGAAAGATGTAACGAAGGGACAAAGAAAAACGATCGTTTTCGTAGGGTCACTGTTCGAACCAAGTTCTGCTATAAAACTAAACTTTAAACCTCTGTTTCGCGGTGTTTCCCCTAACCTGTGCCATTATTCCGTAAGCCAATTTTCAAATCGCGACGTTTCAATCCCGCCGCAACAGCGGTTTATTCCTGTTTCGGCATTCAAATAGACACTCGCGCGGAAACTTCGGCCCCTCGAGCTTTTCGAGAGCGCTGAATTACTGAATCCGTGCTTTGATACGATTCACAAAGAATGTTCCTTAACGCTGTAATTAACTTCCGGCACCGCGGAATACTTTCCCCCGCAAACAAGTCACGTTCCGGGGGGCTCGTGCATCGCATTCAAATTAAACCGTATAAGTGGCCGCATCGTGAAATACGAGGTCGAGTTAACGTCACCGGGGGGAATATAAAAAATTAACCAGCTCGCTCACTCGGTCAACGTGTACACACAATATCTCATGGAATAATAATTACTTTCAACGCGGCTCAAAATTTGTGAGCCTGTTCATTTTTAAATTCAATTAGCCTATGTTAATTATTATTCTATTGGGAAAATGAAATTGTTTCGGTGAGCGTGATCAAAATTGTTAAATTCCATCCACGTCTCCGAAAAATGCAATTACAGTCGTAATTCCTCGCCTCTTTCTGCCGTTCTCATAATTGATACAAATAAAAATTAAACCCAAACATAGGGAAGATTTCGTTATTCCGCCTGTCTCTGAATTTTGTCGGCAATACTTCAAGTTTCTGCGATCACCTACAGTAGCTGACAAAAGTTTAAGACCGAACGGTCAAAAAGAACAAATTAATGAATCAATAAGAAATGGTACGATAAATAAAATTTGTATTCTGTGCTAATCAATAAATAGCGTTCAATCATAATAACGATAAAAATAAGTTATACGAACAATAATAAAATTATGCTTTACATTGTCCTGTTCTTAATATTTGACCTATTTCCTAATATATGTATATTGCAAATAGATAAACAAGGAACGTCCTTAAATCTGGTATTAATAAAACCCAACACGCTTCTTGTCGGATTTGGGAAAAGAGCAGTATTTAATTTGTACCTCCCCACCTTAAAGTGTACTGGTCGGGGGCAGGTAATTTTCGGACCGACCCCCGACCCTAGGAGTGTAAGGACAACCAGTAAAGAATAAAGTAGTCAGTCAGAGGAATTTATAGAAAGCGGACCTCGAGTTATTCTCATTTAATCCAAGTACCCTTGCTGCCCATCCCTAACACGCGTAGCATTTAGCGCATCTCCGCGAGTTTTAGTTATTTCAATTCAACACTTCTGTTGCAACCTTCGATTAAACCACACACCCCGCCTCAAATTTAACCAAATCATTATTTCATCCCCCTATGCTGTCGCGTCCGCTCTTTCGCGAGCCGATTGGAATCCCAGAAAAATTCGAAATCACCGCGGAACCGAATTTTTGTCGGACTGGGACGAGCTTTTCGTGTGGATTTTCGGGCCCCGAGCCGATTGTTCGGGTCGAAAACACGCGCGCGGGTGATGGACGAGAGTCGTGAGCCACGGCACCGCGTCGGTTAAACAGGCGTGACAATGGCCCCCGGGTCCCCTGTCATCGTGCGTTATTACGCATAAAGGTGACACGCATTCAGGCATTCGGGCCCGAGAAGAGGGTCCGTTGAAACGAACGATCTCCGCGCTATTATTAAATTATAAACGCGCTTCGACCTATCGCTGTTCCATCTACCTCGGGATGACTGGGTCCCGCTACCGTCATCGAATCACGGGCAGAATGGAAATCTCCACGGGGTTGAGGGAGGGTTTCCTGCGGATGTCCTAGTGAATTGGGTCCTTCCATGTTGCTCTAGCCTCGATTCCAATGCTGAAGCTTTGTGGGGTACCTTTCGAGCGGCGTCTATTGTCAAGGTGTGAGCGATGGGTGCAGTGGGTGAGACAGAGGGATGGAACGTTCGAAGGGTTGGGGGGGGGGGGGAGCTACGATTTTTTTTTTAAATCGCTACAGGAAAAAGGTATCTTCGTGGTTGTAAGTGGCTGATCTTGAAAAAATTCATGACGGAATAATAAATTTTATCACATCGTAAGGAAATTTAATTCGTAGATCGTTTCTATTTTTCTTCTGTCGTTCTAAATATCGTTGCTTTAAAATACTTCGTTATTTATAAGCATCCACCGTCGCCACCCTTTTCGTTAAAAATAACACTGTTACGATCAGCAACCCCTTTCGCATCGCTCTCTTATCCATACTATAAATAAGAACGTTCTTTCGCATAGACGCGAGTCGAGCGCCGCAATTTTTTAATTTCATCGATGCAGCGTTGCTTTATAGCGCAACGAGCGTAAGCAAAGAAACCGATTAAGCATCAATCGAACTTGAATTACACAGATGTTAAGAAACTAGTACACTGAAAGAAGAGCTGAAACGGAAATTCTGTACCGCTCACTTCTCGCATCAATTCTCTATACCTCGAATTAACGCTATATCTGTTGGTGGATTAAATAACAATTTTTAATATAACAAATATAATTGTAATAATAATAATGATAATAATAAGGTGATAACACTATTTTTAATTACACTCTTTACACACTCTCTCTATATAACTCACTCTCTATTACTCGCTTTTTACTCTACGATCGTCCGTTACGGATTGATTCGTTCGCACTCTGTCTCTCCACTCCCGCCTTCCTCAGTCATACAGTATACACAACAATTAGATGATCATACCGCGCACCACTCATTACACATACAAACGATAACACTCACCTTTTGTCATTCTCTCCAACCTGTCATACTCACTCATCCACACAAACATTTTTCACACCTTTATCATCATACTTTATATTCTATGGTGACCAAATAAGATATATGTATCACAATACCTACCGAAGGTTGTAGTGTGTACTTAATTGCGATGAAGAAATCATCGAAGAATTGTAAATTATATTAAAAAAATACCTAATACGAGGGAAAGAAACCGTAATGATTACAGTAAAAGACATAGTAAATTTCCAAAGGTGTAAGTGTCACAGTGAATTTACAAAGTTTCCACGAAAAATTAAGAATTAGTCATTTTGACCGGTTTCGGTAGTTATAACGTTAACTTATTTCAGAAAGTTAAAAGAAAAAGAGATAGGACGAACAAGCACTTCCTCCCTCCTCTCGTCTGCATATACCGAGATCACTGTTCGAGGTTTCACGCGGGTGATCTAACGCGTTCGTCGGTCTCGCTGGTCGAATTTAGACGGAACGCGGAGCAATTTAACGGGAACAATATTCCAGGCCCGACGTTGATCGCGCTCGGTCGCAACGCCCGCGGGTTACAAGCATGCGTTACAAAGCAGCTCTCAATAATTGCGCAACGACCAAATAATTTCGTCTCGCCCCCGTTGAAACGGGCCATTGTGTTGGCTCATACCCGTTGGCCGCTGTAACGGCTCCGTAATGCCACCCCTCCGCCTTTATAGCCCCGACCTGACCTCGACCACTTGTTCAATCACGCTCGATCCTCGCTTAACTGATCACGTAAGGATCGAAGTTTATGAACGGCGTCGCCCACGATGCGTGTGACCCCTTTAACCGAGCGTGTTCGCGTGTTCCGCGCGTTTCTTGAATTCGCACGGACATGCGTACGGGGTGCGACGAACGAAAAGAGGTCGAAGGATCTTCTTTAAAGTTCGATGTTATAAAACGAGGGATGAAACGTGTCGCGTCCATGGAATTATCGATCGATACGGATAAATGTGACACCGTGATTGGGTTATGGGGAGGTTCTGAAAGGGTTGTTTGTTCATTCGGAATTAATAGTTTAAGGTTTCTGCATGGAGATGGAGATCGAGGGTGAATTTCGTAAGGGAAGAAGATTTTTGCAACGAAGAATATGAAACAGAGGTTTCCGAATATTATACAGTGGGCGATATTGTATTATCAAAATTTTAGTTCGAGGTTCTTTTAAATATTTCATTCGCATCACTTCGATTCATAAATAATTTCTTTCAACTTATCCTAATTAAACGGCTAAAAAATGAGATTGAAAAAATGAGATTCATTTTCAATGAATTCTTACAAGATTCCCGATGACACGTTACCACTAAATCCTGAATTAATACAGTTACCTTCACCCTCCAGTTCTCACTAGAAATTTACCGCAAAACCTTCAATACGTATTTCCACCCACTCATTATCTATTCCGTCCCAGAAGACGCTTCCAGAGATCCATGTACGACGAAGATTCCTCGCACTAACGAAATTTTAAGCTCCAGCCGTTATCCAAGTATCGCGGAGGGGAAGGTCGAAGGGCAGCACTCTATATCCTGACGTCGATAGTCTCCGGTGGCTCACTTTGCCTCGGTCAAAGGACCGTCAGCTTCGGTGGCACGATGCACCGGGCAAATAATTCGCCCCTCAAACGGTTCCATCGATCGTCCCCGTCGCCGTCTCTCTTCCACCCTCGACAGCCTCCTCTTTCTCCCTCTTTTTCAATCGCTTCTCACCTCCGGCCCGATTCTTTCCAATCCCTCTACCCATCTCCCTTCTTTCCCTTTCCCTCTTTCTATCACTCTCTCACCCTCTCCCTCTCCCCCGTCTCCCCGTTGATCTCCCTCTCTCTCTCTTTCTCTCTCTCTCTCTTCATCTCTGGCGCCTCGAAATAGCCACGTAATCGGTTCCACGTTCTCCCTTAAAGCGGCCAATAAATCAGGGAACAACGATCCGTCCGTGTATTCAATCAACAGGCCAGGAACGAGAGCGGGAACAGTTTCGATTTTCGAAGGCTGCAGATCTGCAAGCGCGAGAGTCGTCGTTTAACGCGCGATTAACCCTGTAATTGAAACGCTCGGACCAACGCCGACTGGTCTTCGTCGTTTCCAGTCTCATTTCACGGGGGTAAATTAGATATTATGTCCGGGTCCGTGGGTCGCTTGAATGAAATCCTGTACGATAGGGTACGTTTGGTTACGCCAACAGTTTTTCACTAGAGGCTGTCGCGCGGTTCGGTGATCGTGGTGTTGTCGTTTCGAGTTTTATTGATTGCGTTGAAGGGTATAAGGCAGTCTGGATAAGGGTCGATTGTTGCGAGTGTTGATTTAATGTTGGCGTAAGTGGGGATGAATTTGACGAAGGATCCTTTGTTTAGAACGTTGTTATAATATGATCTATGGTATGAATGTTATGGGTGAGAGTCGTGTCCGAGCAAATCAATCGAGTGTTAGCAGTCAGAAGTGAAAGAGCGAACAAGTGAGAGAGAGAGAGAGAGAGAGAGCAAGTTTTAAAATCAACTAATATATTTTTCTGTATTAAAACACATATTAGGTGATTATAGTGAAATGGAATTTCTATTTTCTTCTTTCCCATTTCTATTTCTACCCACAGATATAACGTAACGGAGTGTAGAGAAAAGGTAGGCTGGGTTTTTGTGAGTTTTAAAATTAGGAATTAAGCAATTTGGTAGGGTGAAATTCAAGACGTGTACAATTATTCATTTTACTATGTCATTATGTTTTATCATTCGATTAATGTTAACGATATCGTATGTTAGCGTGCTGAGATTTGATCGGATTTGATTCGCTCAAAATTTCGTTTGAACCAAATCAAAGTGTTTTAAACAAGCAAGTCGGAAAATTTTAGAATCCAACGACGAAAAAAGATTGGAATACGCGCGATATCGGACTCAACGCCCTATTTCCGATTTAGGAAACAAATTAAGGTTACAAAGCGCGATGTTACGCGAGACAATGCATGCTTCGAGGTCATCAGTTATTCGAAAATGGCAGAGCGAACGAGATACTTCTGTGTCGTCGGTTCTTAGCTAATTGGCCTTCAATCGAGGCTTTCATTAGCGAATATCGATGCTCCGCCTCTCTTGCTTTAATTAACTGGCTCAAAGGATGCCGGGAAATCAGTTAGACACTTATTACGAGTTTTATTTTGTAAAGTTTAACACGCTGTTTCGCGCAGCGATCCTCGCAGTGCGTCTTTTGTCGGTAGGATTAATTGGCAACGCACAGTTTGCTCGACCAACCTCGTTAACCCTTCCGACCTCCAATTTTTTTGATGTGCGCGTATGTTAATATTGGTTATTTAATTTCGTGTCAATGTCGCGAAACATCGAAACATTAACTTGCATTTTGGTGATCTTTCGTAATAATAATATAATTTTATTATTCGGTCTGTTCAATAATTTGTAATTATAATTTTTAGCCATTTCGTGACATTGTCGTACTATGATGTAATTCATTATTTATAATTTTATGTACTACAAGGACCCTAACCCATTCATTGTTAAATAAATAAATAAATAAAAAAATACAGTACGTCTTTGTTATTTTTGATATTTTGGTATGTGCTACACGTTAATTAATTAGTTTATAACCATTTTTCCTGTCGCAAAAGACAAGAATTATTAATTATTTTCTATACATCCGTGGTAGAAATTCTCGTAGTGGCTTCAAGGGACTACATTACAGTTATTAATTATTTCGTACGGTATCCTCAAACGTAGATAATTAATTCCGAAGTTTATATTTTCCTGCGAATTTCCAGCGGTAAATACAGTTCCGAGGTTTCGATATTGAAGCTCGTGTGGCTCGCGAGGTATCGATACTTGAACTTCGTCGTTTAACGCTCGATAGAATTTACGATTCCCTTTATACCCCTCTCGCCGACTGCACCGTTTGCTGGAGAGACGTTATACCGTATCTCGAATTGGAATCGGATTCTGTAATAACGCTAGTGAAAGGGGAATCAAATCAAAGCTAACATTTTTTAAACGTCGCCGAGAAGTGCAAAATGGTTTCTCTCCGAGTCTCTGGTAATAAACTAGCGTTCAATCATTTATTTGTTTATTTATTTATACAGGATTAACCCTTTAGAGAATTACAAGGAAATTATTATAGCGAGATATGAGAATACAATAAATGGTAACAGAGAAAAGTAAAAATATACAAATTGAAGAGAAGTGTGTAAGGATAAGAAAATTTTGTAGAAAAGAGTAGTATAGTAGCTATTTTATAGAGTAAAGAGATGGATGATTAGATGTAGGGTAGGATACGTGTTGTTAACATTAATGATCATTCTATTTAGTGGTATGTAAAAGCAGTTTTATGTGGGCTGTGTATGAAAAAGGTTGAATCGTCTTAAATGAAAAGTTAGAATATTAATTATGAATTTTTCTAAGACTTTAGAGACGTTTATAAGACCATCGAGCACTTTATAAACATTATACTTAATTAATTAGCAACTGTAGCTTACTCACAGCATATTCTACAAAATTAACCATTCTTTGTTGTTACAAAAAACTCACTATATCTGAGTAATGTCGCGTAAAGTCTTACAAATCCAACATAACATAATCTTCTTTAAACCGCAAACGATTAACAGATCAGATTTATCCCTCCTCGAAATTCTATTCGACACACTCGACCGTTTAACGTTAATTTAACAGCTATAGACAGAGCTACAAAAGAGTGGGCTAACAAAACCGCAATTGTCAGCATACGTCAAGCAGCACCCCATGATCCGCCCCCTGACACACTCCCCATCCCTAAACGAGCCATGAAACAGCTCCGTCCCTCTCGAGCCACCCCTTTTGCCCAGCAGGGTGTCGGTATCTGCTTCCGGTCGGCCGTGTCCGGCTTAATAAGTCGCGGCGCGCGTGCTTCGAAAATTGGCACTTTTCGCGAACGCTTAACCCTTCCGCTGGCCTGCAGGCAGCGTTTGCGCGTGCACATAAAGGCGAAATGAGCGAGCGTTGAATCCGTCAAGTGATGGTTGCCGCCGCATATGCCACCCCTTTTCACTAGAAACCACTTTTCTCTCTCTCTCTCTCTCTCTCTCTCATCCCTCTCTCTGTCTCTCTTACAATTTCGAGTCGAGCCTTTACACCCCCTCCCATCCCTCGCTCGCGATTCTTTGTTATCAAACGGCGAGCAACGTTGAAATAAAAAGCCCTCAGCACGTTTCCCGGGACCGGCCAGGTGTTGGCCGATCGACAATGCACAGCAGTTTCGTTGTTGTAAATCGAAGTGTACGCCGGTTACACGCTTGTTCTCTTTATTCGACCGCGTCTCTCCCTCTCTCTCTCTCTCTCTCTTTCACTGCTGCACGTTCATCGGTTTTCATCGTCTGCGCCGCGTACACCGTCGTGATCCCCTTTTGACGCGCTTGTTGACATAAAAATGTCAATGCTTCCCCTGCGGTTAGGCTACACGCGCGCTGGCGAACGTGTCACGTGGCCCGGATATATTATACAGAGCGATTCGAGAACTGTTGCTCGGATTCTCGTGGGTTTGATCCGGTTGGGGGAACGGTATCGGTTGGAGATTATATAGGGTGGAGGACTTTTGTGGATGGAAATGAACGATGAGATTTGGAGATAAGGGGGACTGTGTTTGTTGAGGACTCGATACGTTTATGGGGGGAAGGGGGGGTAGAGGGTGGTTCTGTTGAGATTTGAAGGTATGCGATATCGGTGTGTAGGTACCTACTTGATCTGTTTGATTTTAGAGGGTTTATTACACTCTTGAATCTACCGTTCATCGATCGTTTAATTGGGACGAAAATTTGCTCCGCTTCGCTAATGTGCGTCGTTAATGGTTCAAAATTACCATATGCTAATCGCTTAAATGAAAAAGAAGCGATATTAAATAGTTGTTAATTTAGAAAAGTCTTCGACCGAAAATAGATCCCAGTATTGTACGTCAAACTGGTATTAATGCACCAGGTAGATATTAATTATGAGCCACTGAGCTAATATTGTAAAAGTGTTAATAACGACTGTAGGAATTCCATTATTAAAATTTTGCTTGGCGTTAGAAAGGTACAATACGTAGTTAAATCGAGATATAAAATATTATTCCGACCGAACAAGGATATCCAATAATTACGCGCTCCACGATTAATATCCCAGAGACCATTTAGTATAACCCCCTTTCGAGTCCGTGTATACCGATTATCGTTATTAATTGCAGCTGGAAATTTGTTTCGGCAAACGTGCCGCGGTATTAAATAAACGCGAATTAGAAAATTCTTCCCAAACTTAATTTCCCTAAATTAAATCTACATCGAAGCGGGAAACGGATACAGAGGACATTATTCTCCGATTATTATAAGCCTGAGAATTAATATCCGTGGGGCCAATTTTTACTTTCTCGCTGTTACCATTTATTATATTTGAGGGACTAATTAGAGTGGCCACTACGAAATATCGAACCATGAAATTGTTTGTAACCCAAGATCCGTTCACCCAATCTCTTCACTCTACAAAACAGTTTCTACACCGCTCTTCTCTATGAAATTTTCTTATCTTTACACAACTTCTCTTCCATTTGTATATTTTTACTTTCCCTCTGTTACCATTTATTATATTTTCATATTTCACTGTAATAATTTCCTTGTATTCTCTAATGGATTAACACTATTCCTACCACGACCGGTCAATTGACCGTTTTTAAAATTTCAATTAGAATTTCACATATACAACGTAATCGAACCGCATTTAAATTTTAGACTTTTCTCCAAATAAACCTATATAATACATTTTTCAATATTCACTTCTTTTTTCATTGTTTACTTTCTGAGAAAAATTTGTAGTCTGTCTTACGTGGGAATGTCGCGATAGGAACAGGTATACGTGAAGTGTCGGTAGGAATAGTGTTAATCCCGTGTAAATAAATAAATAAATAACATCAGAGGACTCGAGAAAATCTCGCGGGTTCGGATGATCGATCGCATCGATACCTTGTTGCGGTTTCATCGGAAAGCGAATCCTTTTCAATCCTTCCTCTTGTTCTCGGTTTGTCTCTTTGCCGAGAGTTTGAGAAGGAGCCATCGGGAGGAGATTCGCGACGTCTTTGCTGCCTTCTACCTGATACCACTATTTTCTTTTTCTTCTTTTGTAAAATATCTCGTTCACCAAAAGATTTCTGTAAGGTGACTGAAGGTCAGACGATCGAAACGGATTTCGCGTGAATTTTATTTATAATACTTGGAATATTTTTATGGTATTTCGTTATCGATATTACCATACTGTTAAGTTTATCACGTTATTAATCCTGTTATCACGTCTGTTCTAATCATAGTTCAATTCTGTTTAACCCATTTGCATCGCCCCTTTGAACACACTACTGGTGTTATTCATCCGAAAATCAACGATAGTTCTTGTTTTTGTTTGTTACTGATTTTACCTAAAAATTATGTGTAAGGATTAGACAGAAAATAATGTTACAGATTTGTACAATAAAAGGACTAAGATAGTTCGTTTAAGAAATTCTATATTACTGATAAGACACTCACGAAATCTATTACGGTAACAGGAAAATACTACTGGAGGCGTATTATTCCGCGGCTAATGATAATTCACGCAATGCAAATGCAAATGGATTAAAAAATAAACAGGAAGTGACAACCGAGGGTTGAAAGTTGCCTTTACGCTTTATAATACATTTAATATTATTCATATAGCATTTCTATTGCTAATGTTAGTTTATCATTTTCACGATATCCTTTGACTTTTCTCGTAGTCGTTAAAATTAAGTTTACGGGATGATAAATCTCAGAAACAGCGTCTTTAACATTACTCGCTGGAATAATACGTTTGCCTGGTGTCGTTCGTAGGACCTCGGCTTCATAAACCTGAGGTAAGTAGAAGAAGCTGAAAACAACCTCGGTGTCTCGTAAAAAGCTTCCGAGGGCTACAATTTACCGCAAAGTTTTTATACGGCCAGCTATGAGTGTACGTTAAATATTTATCTTGACGTTACATGCACGTTATGTTACTCAGCACATTTCTCACGGCGTGCGTTAAAACAGAACATTAAAAAAGCGTCTTGCATTTTTCTGAAACAGCTATTACTCCCCTTAAAAACGTCCATAATTCTACATTTCGCGAAAACAGAGACGAGCAAAACATTAACGCGTATTAAAATTAAATTAAAAACTGAAGAATAAGACTGCGCGTCTGACTATTAAAGTAGAACTCAAGAGTAGGACAACACGTCTGACCCCTTCGACGTTACATTTATTTCTGTTCCTTTTTTTTTTTTATAATAACAACTTCGTTACCACCTCTGGCTGAACTTTGCCACCTTTATTCAAATTTTCCTCCGTTGACAGCAGTCTAGAAAATGCTTGATGCATGGCATTCTGTGAACCAGCTCGACTCACGAATGCCTTGAACGATTCTACGCTAACACGCGCGCGACGATCAACTTCAGTTCAACGGTCGAACAGTAGATTTATGACTATGTTCTGAATTAGGTTTTTAGATTTAGTGGTGTTCCTTTACAAACAATGTCATATATTTGCGATTCAACTACCCTAGCTAAGGGTATACCTGCATCAGCTGCGCATACTTGGTAGAAGTAAAGCTCTGACCAGCTGCCCAACGATATTTTAAATTGTTTCGATTGTTTAGGGTCTAGTTACAACCTTTTGTATAAACGCCATGCAATTTCTGGAAAATAGAGCATAAGCATATGCATTAACCAGTAACCTCAATTTGATATAACTGACGCAATATCAACGTCTTCATTAACACGTTGAGCCCGGTGCCGACTTTGCTGTCCTTTCCGTTTAGCCGCAGCCGGCGAGCGATACAAATTTGTAGGGTATCGCAGAGAGATAAGGAATTATTCTTTGTTGCGCTAATTTCGACGCCTTTTAGATGTGCGTGTGATTCTGTTCACTATATTTTCGTATGATGTATAAAAAAGTCACGTACGTACCTTCGAGAGGCGATCAATTGGAAAAGACCTACCGAAGTGTACAGATTGTTCGTAAAAAGAAAGTTGAGTTTAATTTTGAAAATAGTTATAATCCATAACATTGAATATGTCGGAAAGAGAAGAAGATAGTGACACGTCAAGTGAAATATTTTTATCTTCCAAACGTCGCAGAGTAGCACGGTTGTCATCAACAGAAGATGATAATTCATTAGACGGACCGACGCCAGCCGAACGAAAATTCTAGCGCCGGGCTCAACGTGTTA
Organism: Tetrapedia diversipes; assembly: GCA_033822845.1. Classification (NCBI taxonomy): domain Eukaryota; kingdom Metazoa; phylum Arthropoda; class Insecta; order Hymenoptera; family Apidae; genus Tetrapedia; species Tetrapedia diversipes. Next base: position 31,535 of record JAOPTO010000207.1, on the reverse strand, counting down.
AGAGCACACTTTCAATGCGCAAGGCGAATTATTAGAAATGGGAAGATTTCGAGACCGATACACCGATCTCGCATCTATACCGGCCACAAACATTTAGAGCGTAGAGAACGGAGCAGAGTGATTATGTTAGCCGGGGTTCTGTGTTTATCCTAAGTGTTCTGGCGTTTCATCCGCGTAAAAGCGTTCTCGGTTGAATAGGAGCATTAAAAATTACGGAACGATTGTCCTGACCCATCGTAGACCCAAAATTCCTCGATAGAGCCCATTCACGTCAAAGCAAATAGGTCAAGAGCGGTCCTAGATCTCGTGGTCCTAGAAGCTGTTGAATGGGAGCCCTTCGTGATCATATCAAACTCGAAAAGGGATCCTTATACGTTTGCTTCTTCGCTTTGAAAGCCACGCGATAGAAACCCTCCGTGTCGAAGCGAACAGTCCAAGGGTGGTCAAATACTTAGTGGATCTCAAAAATTGTTCAATGGAGGCACTCTTCAGTTGAACCACATGGCTAAAGGACGATTCGTTGCTTCGGAAATCGAAGAGAAAACTCGTATGTTCGGTACAAATTTTATTTATTATTTTAAGTAACATATATTAACAATAAGGGGTGGTCGATGAATCTTAAATTTGAAAAATTCTTCATGAAGCTTGGCTGTGTTAGTGAAAATGATTTTGATGAAATTAAGAAGAAACAATGAAAGTTTTGACATATTTCAGTGAGAACAAGTCGGAAATAATTTTAGTGTTCTATAAATTACTCGGTTTCGATTTTATCGATACTCTCATGATAAATTTAATGAAAACTACCTTTGTTTTTCGATAATTAAACTTAGTTTTCTTATTACCGCCAATATCCTTTTTCTACTATAATATTATAGTAAAAAGAAGTACAATTTATCCCATTTTACCCTAAATCGACACACCGAAATTAAATATAATTGTCATACAATAATTCGAACGCCTTTAAATTATCTTGGCAACACAGCTAATACCCCCGCAGAAATTTCAATTACCTTGGCCGTTAAACGGCTCTGGAATTACCCCTCTCTTAATTTAATGTCCCTGCTGCAAATTAAAATTGCAGGCCCGTCGTTTCGCCGTTCTTCCATGATCTCAGTGGGCGACGTCGAAATTTTCCAAATATCCATTTGGAAGTGCTTGCTGTTATTAGGAATTTCCTTGTCTCATTACAGACGCATGCTTAAACACCTCTTGGTTTCCTCGAGCCATTCCGACGAAATCAAGGCGCAGCTTGTCCCCTCGGTTCTCCCCTTCGTCTTAGACCTACCCCTTCGTCCTTCTCCCTCTCTCTCTCTTTCTCCTTTCTCCTTTCTCTATCGCCCTGTTCCTCACCCTCTGCCTCTCGATGTCTCACGGCCTCGTAACTTACCTTGTACCTGCACTTAGAATCTCAACACCGCCTGCAATTCTAGGAATTAGGAAACTCTTGGCCCGTAACTCGATTGGAGTGCATTCGAATTCGCGCATTCCACTCCCTCCCTCTCTCACCCTCCTCCTTCTCCACTTTCTCCCTCTCTCTCTCTCTCTCTCTCTATTTCTCGTCTCTTGTACCACTTCTTGGATCATTTCGCGCGCGTGCATGCACGCAGCTATGTTGTGCTCGCGCTGGCCGTACACGTGGAAAGATTAGCGCGCGTGTCTGGAACAACCCTCTCTAGCGACCCTTTTCCGACAATTTCCACCAACGTGTACAAACTTCGCGTTTCCGCTCCTCTTCTGAGTTGTCCACGTGTTGAGAGAGGACGCGAAATAATTACAGCGCAGAATTTTTAATTCCACGGATACTTACTTATTTCGAGTGCACCTCTTTGTGAATTCTAATACTCGACGTAACACTAGACCTAACACTATGATTTTCAATTTTTCATTTCTTCATCACAAATAAGTATACCCTAACCCGTTGGTAGGTTTAGTGTTGATAAACTTCAAATGAGTGAGCATACTATTAGGTGTCATTAAGTTCTTCTTGTAGGATTCTTCCACGGAATAACCGTTGGAGATACATTGTATTTTTCGGTAAAATAGCCGTTACAAAGATGACACGGCTCGCCGCCGTGTCGATAGTCAATTGTTTTTGGTAAACTTGTTGCGACCGGCAAATTTAGCGGCAGTCGTTTTCTTGCGTGCATAAGAAGAAGAGTCGCGGAAAGCAGTGCCGCTCAGAGTCTTATTCTTTTTCTTGCGTGTTCAAATAAATTAACCTTTCTTGTGTGTTTTTCTTTTAATAAACTGTTGTTTCTAGTTGTTTATGACTCGTGTGTTTTTCCCCTTCATCCTCATATCCTACATTCTTAATATTCAGATTAACCGTACGAGGCTAATAAATATTTTTAATAATGACCAAATGCGTGTCGAACCCTTTCGTGGGGGTAACGCATTTAGAGCCGAGCCGAAGCCGGTGGCGGAATGTCGTTTCGGGTCTATTGTAATTGTTTTGTATCGTCGAGCGACGCCGGGTCAGCTTTGTGCGTTCATTTTTACGGGGAACGTAGTTAAGAACGTATTTATCGTGCAAGGTCTATTGGATTTAACCCTTCAACTGCGAGGGGTGCACGTGTGCGCATACGTGCGCGATCCAATGAGTTTGTTTCCCTGGTTTCGCGCACGCCGAGTGCACTCTAATTTTACAATTATTGGACACGTATGAGCTCGTATTTTGACGCTCGCTACGTATGTTTGGCCGGTGAAACATAAATTGTTGCTTCGAAAGAAATAAGAGAATACAGAATAACGCACTGTTTCCGTGAAACGGTTTTTAAAAGCAGAATATTGCAAAAATTGTGCGTAGATGTTTCATCAGCGTTCCGCTTTGAATTCTGTATTACTCGTTGTGATTAAAATATGAAAGTCACTGATATTTGCCATGTAAATTTGAAAATTCGAGGATTTATAAAGGCGAAAGTTTCACATTTTGAATTTTAATATTTAAATTATCGTTACGTTTATCATTTCCATGAAAACGCATGTAACTGACATTTTTGCATGAAAAAGAATACACGCAACAGAATTCGAACAGTTTTATATCAACCATGCTTCACCTTATTTAACCGTATGGACACGGAACGAAATATCTCTGCTTTTTTAATCCCCTTTACTGCCTGTTAATTAAATTCAAACTAATTCGTATATTCTCTGAAATATGCTTCCTCTGTAAACAATTTAACTTAGACAAAAAATTTAAGCTTACTTTCTGTAAAATTTCCGCAACGATCACAATTTATACTCTATAAAATCACCACTTCCAGGAAGTTACCCCTAATTTCGTCTCTTTAATTCAAGATCGAGCATAAATTAATGGATACATGTTCGGTAAGCGTTTTAACTTAAGGAAATATTCCAAGAGGAACATAATCGATCCTGGACGCTCTACGGTAATAACCGTTGTTCCGGAAGCAGCTTCAAGCTGTTATGCTTCTGCAACGTCCACACACGTGGACACACACACACACATGCATACAGGGACATGATACAACAAGCAGTTATCGGCTACCCTGTCGCGAAGACGCCCATAAATCAGGTTAAGTCCGCTTTACGATGCGTCGATTGTTATTGAGTATCGAGCAACAGCACTTTCGAAGGCTTGGCTCCCCTATTAATTTGTAACGGGATTCTTAGCTAGTCCTCTGGAATTATAGCCCCTCGGATCGATCTTGAAAGATGGCCGCACTTTGAGCGTGAACGATTCGAGGTATACTTGCGAACGTGAAAAAATATTTCCGCATGTAAATATTCGAAGGAAGAATTCGTTTAGTTTTGACGTTGAAAAAATGTAAAGTGTAATTTATATGTATATATCGTCTACCTACGTAACGAATTATATACCTGAAGAAATTTATAAAGTTGAAGTTCGACAAGTTTTGAAATACAATTTATAAAAGATACTATAATATTTAAGATTTATAGAGTATTCGTTAAAACAAATTTTTCATAGACAGAAGATTATTTCCAAGAGTGTAGAATGTTGAAATGACAAAAAGTATCGTAATAATTATTATGTACAGAATTTTTGTTACATACAGTAGCGGACAAAAGTTTAAGACCGAAGGGTTAGCGAAAACAAATTAATTGATTTTTAAGGAAATAGCGCAATAAACGAGTTTTGTATTCTTTGTTAACCAATAAATAATTCTCTACCTTAGTGTAAACAATATTTACGAACCATAGTACTATGCTTTATATTGCCCTCTCCTCCTCCTACTGTACATAACCAGCTGTAAAGAGAAGAAATTAAGAAATTATTTATAACAATTATTTACTCTCTTAAAAAGCCTAGAAATTTTAGAAAGCTGGAGAAATTTTCAACAACCGTTGATGTTGTAAAACAAGCATCGCGTAAAAGTTATAAAGCAATTAATGTTCTCCGAAAACCTCAAACATTACGCTCCGCTTCCCTATCACATTTATGCATACAGTACACACTAATCGTACGCAAAGTTTGAGCCAAATCACTGACCCGAACGTAGTACACTCTGTGCAGCCGCCACGGCACCAAGTTACACTCGCCATCCTTAACATTGGCACAGTTAATTCCTTTCGAGACAACCCGTCCGTTTCGTATCCAGGTCTACATCTGTAATTGGAACGTTTCTCGTGCAAATATTTGAAGAGACGCCGAAGAGAAGGCGGCGGCGGCGGTCAATCGCTAATGGCCGGCGCGAATTCGTCGATCAATAAAGTTAAAGCTTAATGCGGATACACGTAGCGCGACGGTTCATAATTATCGCGACGCCTCGCCTGTCCATTAATCGTGTGCTACGCGACTGTGCACGTTCGCGATTAACGATATCGTCGACCCGTATCTTATTGTACGTCACTTCGTTCAGGTTGCAACGAGACTTTGTCGCTTGAAATGGCTCGGTTTCCAACAATTCCTGTAATTGATTCGTATGTGTTATTCAGACCCTTAAATTTTAATCTTGAAACGTTTATAGAAACATCCGTATGTTTGAGTATTTGAAAATTTGAAATTGTCAATACTTGGAAATTAAATGCTTGGTTATTCGAATATTAGAAAGTTTGGGGATCTAAACGTTTGAAAATTGGAATATTCGAGTATTTGAAAAATTAACATTGTCAATACTTGGAAATTAAATGCTTGGTTATTCGAATATTAGAAAGCTTGGGAATCTGAACGTTTGTAAATTGAAATATTCGAGTATTTGAAAATTTGACATTGTCAATACTTGGAAATTAAATGATTGGTTATTCGAATATTTGAAAATTTGGGGATCTAAGCGTTTGTAAATTGGAATATTCGAGTATTTGAAAATTTGAAATTATTAATATTTGGAAATTAAATGCTTGGTTATTCAAATATTAGAAAGTTTGGAAATCTGAACGTTTGAAAATTGGAATATTCGAGTATTTGAAAATTTGAAATTATTAATATTTGGAAATTAAATGCTTGGTTATTCGAATATTAGAAAGCTTGGGAATCTGAACGTTTATAAATTGGAATATTCGAGTATTTGAAAATTTGACATTGTCAATATTTGGAAATTAAATGCTTGGTTATTCAAATATTAGAAAGTTTGGAAATCTGAACGTTTGAAAATTGGAATATTCGAGTATTTGAAAATTTGAAATTATTAATATTTGGAAATTAAATGCTTGGTTATTCGAATATTAAAAAGCTTGGGAATCTGAACGTTTGTAAATTGGAATATTCGAGTATTTGGAAATTAAATGCTTGATTATTCGAATATTAGAAAGCTTGGGAATCTGAACGTTTGTAAATTGGAATATTCGAGTATTTGAAAAATTAACATTGTCAATACTTGGAAATTAAATGCTTGGTTATTCGAATATTTGAAAGCTTGGGAATCTGAACGTTTGTAAATTGGAATATTCGAGTATTTGAAAATTTGAACGATCGAGTGTTTGAAGATTCTAGACGCGAGCACAACTAAAAATACTACTCGATATTATATTATATTCGAAAATATTTTATCCGATTACATTACCTCGCAATTCTCCATGTTTCGTAGCTGCAATCATTTTTATGATTCTCAATTTACGAACATCATCACGACCGATTGTTCTGATTATTTCCCCACGAACAAGCGGCCCGTGAACCGTTCTACGCCTCTCCATTTTACACGATTTTTAATTAAAACGCTCAACTGCGTCCTCAACTTTCGCAGCGAAAGGCGGGATGAGTTGGGTCCGGGAAGGGGGGTTAACAGAATTACCAAGAAACAGAGGAACGGCGCTTCTGAATATCAACTTCTCGGCGAGCTGGAAATTTACCTAACTCCGTTAACTTCACTTCGAAAGTCCTGCTGCTTCTGATACTTTCGCCTCACATCTTGCAATAACAAATTAACTCCTTCGCGCGACTTGTACATCCGTTCGCCATTTACCACGGTAAAACTCCGTCGACGAAGATGGAAGATAAGCATCAAGTGCATCAAGCTGAAACAAAACGACCCCAATGATTTATTTATGGAACGGTTATTATAAGTCGTTAACTTTCGTTCAGCCAACGTTGTTTCGTTTAACGCTGGAATGACCGACAATTAAAGTGCACTTATATGCATGGAAGAGACGAAATTGAAAATTACATGAAAATGTACCGAATACATAGAGAACAAATCTTTGTTTATATGTTCTGCAGAAAATCATAGTAAATTTTGGAAGCTAACCACGGCGGATTTATAAGGTTGCTTTGAATAATCACCGATTGGTTATTTTGACTGCTCTGGTCGTTCTAGTGTTAAAGAAAGCGCTGAACGAAGCCTTCAAAATTGAAACGTTAGACGTATAAATTGTTCTAATATTCTGCTCAACTATTTATCCGGGGATGACAAGTTAACTCGTCACTGATAAATGCTTCTCTTAGCCAGTTCTCTAGTTAACACTTAGCCAATCGAATAAAGAAATCTCCCATTTTTTCCGCAACAAGGGCGCTGCCATTGATTCTACTTACTTTTGTTATTAATTAGTCTTGAACTAGTGTTATTCACAGTTCGTCAAATGTATTTTCCGCTTTTCCAAAGTACAAGTTTTAATAAATTCGTAATACGAGATTGGACAGTGTTTAGTTAGATGTGGTATCCTGTGGTTAATTAAATGTTAATAAGCTCAAGTGTTAAACAGTCAACACGAGAACATCGAGTTACGCGAGAAACTAGATTTTCTATCGATGAAACCCAACGAAGATTGCAATCCTGGCGCGGAATCGATCGATCAAACGATGAAGAGAGAAATCTCCCTCTAACCCCTTCGTTCGTCGCGATTTCAATCAAATATCTCGAAACTCGTGAATGGAACGCAGACACGAAGAAGAACCAGGCACTGGTGTCTCGCGGAATAAATTCGTGTCTTCCTTTGGTGAATCGGAGCGCGTCCCACGAGCCGGGGAATCTTAGGAAAGTCGTGAACGACTACGCGATCGGCGGAAGATCGCGACGGCCAGTGACACCGGCATCCAAAGCGTCCCGGGCCGGATATTGCGCTCGCGGAAGCACGAGCGTCCAGCTGGGACGCGTTCCGCGACAAAGCGACCCTCTGCTGGTGCTTTGGGAGCTCAGTGTCGGACACTGAAAGTAAAATTCCACCGATCTCTCCTGTTTCCCCCCTGCTGATGCAGGTGGATCACACAGATCCCTCCGCCGATTCCCGTTACTCCCTCCTTGGGACCTCTGTCTCGGAGGAGAGAGGTGCAAGGAGAATGGAACTACCAGCGACTACCGGAAGTGACTAATAGACGCTCGATGGATACTGCTTCCCTCGCGAATTTGCTACTCGCTAAACGGGTCTTGGGCGGTTTTCCAACCCTAATGCGTCCAATGGCACTTTTCAATTTAGAATACCCAAGAGAAATATTCCTCCATCTGTGAGGGGTACTTTATTTCTTTTACAAAATCGTCTTTCGTTCGTACAATACGGTTTCTATTTACTAAAACTGGCTATGTCCTTTTCCTCATGTTTTTATGGGCGCATCCCCACTTTGCACTTTCCCGAAAAACAAACCCGCCGTTGGTGCGGGCCTGGAAAGTGCAAGCGGCCGTGACCGAGCCTCGCGCGTACTCGGTCCCAACCCTTATTGGGGACCTCTGGTTTATGGGGGCCCTAATGACCACTTTGGCCATCGTCACCCCTGATTATCTGGTTCCTCTTATGCCGCGTCCACACTGCTGTTCGCGAACAGCGAGCAGCGAGCAGCGAGCAGCGAACTCCTCAGCGAACAGCGAACAGTGTTCGCTCGGGAAGCGGTACATCAAAGAAACTGTTCGCGAGCTCGAAGCGTATCTGGACGCGTTTGTAACACGGTATATGGCAAAAGCTAATAGCGAACTGCCCATGAATTCAGAGCGAACAAGCTTGTAACTGTTCGCGAGCTCCAGTCTGGATATGCTGCGTTTTCCGTTGGCGAATAGCTCGCGAACCGCACGCGAGAAATTCGTGTGCTGCTCGCGAGCTGCTCGCAAACTGTTCTCTTCTATGTGGACGCGGCTTTACACATCTGACACACATGGAGATCTTCTCTGTCCGATATTCAAACGACACTAAAAAGTTTACGAACGAGTTTTTACGCGTCTACTTTATCTTATGGGAATTGATCTTCCCCAACATTGCTTCAGCACGAAAGTCGGTTCACATTGCAGGGTGTTTCTATTTGAATTTTTTCGTTGCTATGATGTACTGTAACACACGGTGTTGATCGAAAATTTTAACATGCATTTACGAAGAGATATTCGTAATTGTTGGATACCGTGATTAACAAACCGACGTCATTATTGGCCGAGCAATTGCAAAGTTCGTTCACCGAAATGGTGTACAGTCGATTGATTATGAGGGTAATGAAAGAGCTATTGAATTGAGCTCGACAAAGCAGCGTTTAGCGATGAATGTTTGTTCAAGCGCAATAGAACTCCGTTATTCGCCTGGTTGAGAACTGTATAGAAGCAGATAGACGGGAATGTAGAGTAAATGATACTGTAACCGGTGCCCGAAATCGAAAGATTGTAAGCCGACTTACAGGGCTGGCGAGGAAGATGAAATAAACGAGAAAACGAGCTGAGAAGAGTAGAAAAAGTATAGAATGAAGTTAAATAGATAGAAGGAAGAAAGAGTAGAAAAGTATAGATACGATTAAGAAATAAATTAGAAACCAAGTGTATTTCAACATCGAAAAAGCTGAATTAAATAAGTTATACGGAATTCCGTTTGTATAGCAAGCTTCATATAAGTCAATTTCACCAGCTAGAGTTCAATTAACCGGGGCACCAACTAAAATCTCGTCCAAATAAACGGAGCACCCCGTATATGGATACACATAATTAAGAAAGTTATGTGCCCGATCAGAAGTTCCGCTCGCAATTTGAAATTCCCGGGCTTCTGGCGTTGAACGTGTGCAAATGGCACCCGTCAGAGGTACCATTTTCAGGCTCGCTCGTTTAAATTCATTTACCTTTGAGGCTGTTTATCCTAAGAGACGTCGCGACCGGAAGTCGGAGACGGATTGCCGGCACTTCGGCAAGGGTCCCGCTTCTTTTGACAGCCCTGGAGAGCGTCTGAATCTTATTAGACCGTCGAGTCATGAGCAATTTCTGATTGGCAACAGTTGCAAGGGCTGTTTGCCGGTCGACTTTCGCCCGACGACCCGACCCCCGAGTTTAGTATTGAACGATTCTCTGTTTGCACGATCTCCGGCGAGCTCGCAAATTAGAAGAGCGTTTCGCTGAAATTTTGGTATTTAGTTACCGTCGTCAAACTTGGCGTTGATCGTCGCCGTTTTATTTGCGCTGCAAAGAATGTGATTCACGAGATGGATGATCGTTTTCGTCCGGATTCTTTTCTTGTTCATTCGTTATTAATTAATTTAATCCAGTGCACTCGAAACGGGACTGTCTGTCTTCAAGAATTTCCGAGTGCAAAACATTGAAATTGGATAAATCAGAATTTACTTATCTTAACATTCATTTAATTTAGATAGAAGCTAATGAAATTTTTAAGCATGATTGTAAGCATCCGAAAATTCACAAAATCGGTATCGTTTGATTATCAGCAGTCGCCATTCGAGCGCGAAGGGTTAAAATTGTAGCTCTGCAGAACTTTGGTGTTCGATTTTTAAATTCAGCTGAAGAATAATTATTTTTCCACTGGGCTACTTACGCTTGTAGCGTATGTTGAAAAATATCTTTCTGCACGCGAAAATATCTAAAAATATCTAATTTGCTCATATCCCTCCATTCAATCTGCATTATCTATGAAGAAATTACTATTATATGAATGTAAATTAGTGCCTGTTGCAGTGTAGAGAAACAAGTATTAAAAATAAACTTGCTAACTACGTTTCACCTTCGACTAGTGCAAAATAGATCCACCGCTTACCAGTGTAGCCAGACAAGTGAATTAAATTTTCCCATTCGATTTAATCGAATTAAACGCAACCATCCCGGATAATTCCGCGACTATTAAGGAGGATATTATTGAACGTTGATATCGAGAAAGTGTTAAGCTTTGCTCGAGGATTTAGCATGGATAACGGGTATAGGAAATCGTGACGAGAACAGGCGTCCGCGATTCGAAAAGAGGGCTAATCGGCTCCGAAACGATCGCGTCACATCGAACGGCAATAAAATCGTAATTACATCGAGATGAATAATGACGAGCGGTTTAATATCGCTCACACAACCATAACGTTATGTTAATAACACGGTTTCGCGAGCGTGTAATCCGCGCTGGAGTTTTATTCTGTCGCGCGTGCCGACTGTTAATAAGGCGTAACAACGGAAATTCGCGAACGATTGAAATAATTGAGCTTGTCAATTCAAAAAAAGGATTATTCTTGAAACGTTGCTAACAGAACCTGTTTTTCTGAAATATTCTCTGTTTTATAAAAAAGGATCTTGTTTCAGAGCAAATATTAAATATCCTTTGCTACTTTAAGTAGTAACAGCTAAAATAAGTCGTACTTCTCATGCAAAGCTGAAATTTGCTCAAATTTCTTGCTTTCATTGAGAAAATATGGAACACGCCAGTGTACAAACAATATCTATGTACACCCAAACATAAAAATATATCGGTACACTAATACAACGTGATATTTGTTCATTCGTTTAACGATGTAAACAATCGTTTGACGAAACAAAAGTACGACGATGCGTTTGAATACGAAAAAACGACGAAATATATAAATATATTATATTAACGAACGCGTCGATATCAAAATATACACTACAGTACATACACTGCCGGCCAAATGTTTGAAATTACTTTAAGAATTGCAGCCACCTCGAATCTCCTGTGACAATTCATTGTTCGTTTTAACTTAATATCGCTAATTTTAACAACAGTTTCCTTCATCGTGGTAAACTTTTTATGTAAGAACTTCCTGAGATGCCACTATTCTAAACTCCTTTTCCTTTTAAATCCAAATGTTTCTTCAAACTTCGTGTACATGAAATATATCAAACACCCTCCAGAAAGGAGTTATTATCCAAAAACGTTGAAGAACGTGGAAACAGCCGGTATCATATTCTCAAACGGACGTACGAACGTGCAAGCCCGACTTTGTTCTGTGCGGAACAGGATTAAAAGCTTCCGGTGGCAGTTTCGCGAGGATAATTGGCACGAAGATAAAGGCGTCGACACGCGAACCAACCGGGGAAGAAACGTAATTCCGAGCGTCCCTCCGCGGACGCTAATAAGCGAAACGTCTGCAGTTCCAGGGGCAACGTTATCGCGCGCAATAAACGCGATAATTCGCGGGTGCCGGACTATCGCCTCCGTGAAAGTACGACTTACTCCGCGTTATTCGACGCTCTGAGAAACGCACCCTTTGGGGAACACTCACTGTTCAACTTTCATTTATTAACCCCTAGGCTTCAATTGTTTCTCCTTAACCATCTCCCTTCCTCGAACGCACCGCGACTTGCACAAAATCTCGCTTCCTACGGAATTTATAAGGCTGCTAGGAATAATCATCAATAAGGATTGGTCATTTTGACTGATCTGGTAGTTCTAGTGTTAAAAAGTTGAATTAGTAAAAATGTGCGAAAGTCGAGGGACGTCTGTAGTTCCGTATAAAAAGAAAACAGTTGAAATCATAATTTGCTCCTGTAAGAGGAACCAGATAATCAGGGGTGACGATGGCCAAAGTGGTCATTAGGGCCACCATAAACCAGAGGTCCCCAATAAGGGTTGGGACCGAGTTACGGCCGCTTACACTTTCCAGGCCCGCACCAATGGCGGGTTTGTTTTTCGGGAAAGTGCAAAGTGGGGATGCGCCCATAAAAGCATGAGGAAAAGGGCATAGTCAGTTTTTAGTAAGATAGCAACCGTATTGTACGAACGAAAGACATATCCCCACTTTGCACTTTCCCGAAAAACAAACCCGCCGTTGGTGCGGGCCTGGAAAGTGTAAGCGGCCGTAACTCGGTCCCAACCCTTATTGGGGACCTCTGGTTTATGGTGGCCCTAATTACCACTTTGGCCATCGTCACCCCTGATTATCTGGTTCCTCTTACATGTGATTATGGGCTTCGCGGCCTAGAGCGCTGGCGCTTTGAGGACAAGACAGAAGTAGTGCGATCGCGCCGCTTAGCGTTCAAACGGTTAAATCCCAGAATGCCCAGTAATGTATCTCCGTTGATCGTGCGTCTTACCAACGAGAGGTGTGACATATTTGCCGGGATCCGAGCGTCTCGAAGAAGGCGCGGAGAGAGATTTATGCACGACCCAGCCTATGTATACACCCGCGCATGTACACCGGCATACATCAAGGTGTCTAGAACGGTAAAATAGGAGAGACGGAGCGAGCGGGACGGAAAACGGCGTGCATCTCACGGGACGAGCAACCACGAGGTCCACAATGGGCCCCCCTCGTCCCGTTTCTTGCACTCGGATGATCGATGAGCCCTTGTTTACGTTCAACAACTTCATCCACCTTCGCCGTTCCCTTCGGCTTCCGGTTACCATCCCCCTCGTTCGATCGACGCGTCTCGCGTAAACGAAACACGCGCCAGCGACCAAACAAGGTGAACTTGAGCAGGCTCGGGGGAAAGTGAATCGAGTAAAATATTTTATGAACGATTACATAAATAGTGCAGTATCGTAGTTTTAAGGACCAGAAAAGTGAAAGCGTGGATCGATTAGACGAAAGCTAGGCCCATCGAAAGAAACCGTTGGCGACAAACAATTCAACGATGGGTCGGCAATGTTTAGCGAGTGCAGGGTGTGAAAAGGAAAAGACCAATAAGGGTTTTCTCGAAGGAGAAGAAGATCAGTGTTAAACAGAAAACCGAGTTGTGGAGTTGTATAAAGAGTTGAGAGTTAAACGTAGAGTTGCATGTCAGGGTTGGATTAGAAATTACTGTGTACTGTATACTTTTGCTATCGATCATATTAATAATAATAATAATTTTTAAACTTTTTTTAGACAGTATTAATCTCGACTCAGAAATGAACTTGGTTTACAATGCTTCCTTAAAACACACACCTTCTTACATTATACAGACACTTAATTCTCTCGATCCCTTCCATTGCATTCCTTCTCTGCCTTTTTTTCTTTATTGCGTCCCTTAACTAATCTGTTAAAGTTACTTAAAAATAATTATGCGTTACCCTATCGGAACAGAAAATTAATTTTTCCAAATCGTACCATTCTTTACTTGCTGAGTGAGATAAATTAATGCTTTCCTTTATATTTAAATCATTTTTAAGCCCACTGCATCGACAATGACAGAAATACCAAATTTTGTATAGACTATAGCTTCGTCTAGAAATTATTCAAAAACAAAATTAATACGATTCACTCGGCCGTGTCTAAACTGGAGTTATTGCAGGAATCGTGCAGCATCAAAGGAAGACCGGTTCCCTTCTACTTCCGCCTGCGAGGGATCCTTCCGGTTCCTCTCTATCCCCTCCCCTATCCCCCATCTCTCCGCCTGCTTTCATCTTCGCGTCCTTTCTTGCCGAACACACCACTTTTCATTGGCGACGAGTAGAATTCCTACCGGACTCCGTGTCGCTGTGCTTGCGGGTGTAGGTGCAGCACGCCGTTTCTTTTTTCTTCGCCAGGCAGAACGGAATGCATAATTAATTCCTCGGGCGGCGTGTTTTTCCAACGGGGCCTCGTCATCGCCGACGATTCGTTCCGCAGAGCGCGCGAGCGTGTTGAAGCGGCGCGAATAATAAATTGATCGCGTGTTTCGGCCTGTTCCCGGTGCCCTCTCGTTACGGTTATCGCCGTGTAATTAGTTGCGGCTTGCACGGCTGCTCTTTTGCTCCCCCCCGTTGCCTCTCGTCGGTTCGGCCAGAGTTTTTTTCTTTTTTCGCATTTTGTTCCCTTTCGAATGCTACACTCGATGCTTAACCGTTCGAGTCCCACGCGAAGCTGTTCTAATTCCATGTCGAAAAGACCCGCTACACTTTTGACCGTTGTAAATATTCTTCGGAAGTCAACGCGCTCAACTTTACAAATGCATGTCTCTATCGCATTTTTACTTTCTCATTTTGTCACGTAAACTGTACGAGTGATACGCTTTATTTCTAGTTGCCGTGTCAAAAATTAAAAATATCTGCGAACTAATCCTCGATACAAACGCACGAAACAAAGCGCTATCATGCCGTGTGGTTCTTGTTGACAAAATTTTTTTAACCACCCCTGGGATTCAAACAATTAAGCATGTAGGAACGTTTTTATGTGGTCATAAAAGCTGAGCGTACACTTCAGAAAATTTGCGAAAGAATAAATACGTTTCGAAATAAAGTTACCTCTATTTCGAAAATTGATTAACCTTTTACGCTAACTCTGGATAATTTATTTATTTATTCATCTATTTTTACGGGATTAACCCATTCGAGAATTGCAAAGAAATTATTACAGTGAGTTATGAAAATATAATAAATAGTAACAGAAAAAAGTAAAATATACAAATGGAGGAGAAGTGTGCAAGGATAAGAAAATTTTACAGAGAAGAACGGTGTAATAGCTGTTTTATACAGTGAAGAGATTAACTGAATAGATTTGCGGTAAAATAGATGTTGTTAACATTAATAATCATTCTATTGATACCTGAGTGCTATGCAAAAGCGATTTTATGTGGCTGTGTATGAAGAGAGTTAATCTCGATATTTTTCTACCGATTATAAAGTATACGCCTATCTTCCCCGATGCACCTCACCGTTTCTACTTATCATCTTGCGTCGCGGTTAATTTTTGAAAAAACCGTTCGCCAATATTTTGCCAACAATGTCATACGTCGGATACATTAATTAGGATATAAATGCGAATTCGTTAGAACGTGTTATTGGCGGTCATTAATTAGATCGCCTGGAACAGGCAGCAAATTCGATCTCGACCTGCTTTCCCTCGTTTTCTACCTTCTGACTGTAATTATAACCCGTCGGGATGATTTGTTTTTGATTGAAAACACCGGTGGCCAGGCTGCTTCATCTTTGTGCTGGGCCAGACCGGGGAAGGAAGCCCTCGTTCCGCGCCGCATCTTAATTAATGCAGCCCCTCGGTGTTTAATCAATAGAACGACCGCCTGTATAAATTTCGAGCGATTTATTTGAGAACGAAATTGCAAAAAAGGAACCAGGTGAAAATGGAACACCTCGATTCAACGAATTCGAGAGAAAGTAGAGAAGTAATTGCGAGTAAATGCGTAAGAATAATAAATACAATTTATTTACACAACAATTATTAACACTAAAACACGACGAAATATGACATAAAAATTAAGAGAAAGTAGAGAAGTAATTGCGAGTAAATGCGTAAGAATAATAAATACAATTTATTTACACAACAATTATTAACACTAAAACACGACGAAATATGACATAAAAATTAAATACATT